>JAMBLF010000162.1:0-369307 GCA_030578115.1 Leucoptera coffeella
ACATATGGCTGTTGACAGGACTTTGTATCTATGCCAGTTTAAATTTGCCTTGATTTATTCGTTAGTTATTTACGTATAAACTTATTTTATAATTGAAACACAGAAAGATGTGATCCCTTGCTTTGGCTCTGAGTTATATAATTGTCTCCGCAGCGATAGCGCCCGGTCAACATCTTCATCGGCAATTTTATTACTGCCCGGTGCTCAGTCGCTGATAAATGCGATAAATATGCCTCGCCTCGATATCACAGTTGTACCAATATTGTGTCTGTATTCATGGCTACACTTAGATATGCTTTGCAAAAGCATTTGTATGTATATATATAATTTTATAGTTTACTGTCCATAAAATATGTATTTTACGGATTTCAGAAATAATTTATAGTTAGCAATAAAACAACCTGTCCTGTTATTTAAATTACGAGAGTTATTGTTACCTATATAGCCTAACCCAAACAAAAGAGCTGTGTCTAAAGGACTTAAATTTCAAGTGAAGAGTTAAAACATAAAATGTATGTCAGTTACATTATAAGAAAGACAACAGTTTTTATTTGGTAATGGATATGATGAGGAATTCTTTTATAGCATAACGCAACGTGAGCACAATAATGAAACATACACAAATAAGGTGATAAAAGTAATACTCGTTGAAGGGTTCTCAGTAAATATATTTACGTGTAGAAGAATGAATCGTGAAGTGGGTATCAGAGAAAACATATTTATTGACACAGTTATTCTGAGCGCGTGCGGTCATCTCATTGCAGCAAAAAAAGGCTTAAGTCTGTAGAGTGCTTCAAAAATAATGGAATTATTATATTGAAGTCATTCCGTCCCGTTGTTATGTAATATTGTTTATTTACTTACTATTGAATAAAACTTCATATGTATAATGGATTACAATATTACCAAACCATTAAATATGTGTCAATATAAAAAAAAAACATATTCATAAGTAAAAAAATATTTCTCTCATAGAAAAAGAAAGAAAGCCGAAATATTCCGATGATTTAAAAATGATGAAATAAAATTATCACATTAGGCATAAAAAAGTAATATTTCAATGTCAATATGAATACATAAAATTAATTTAATCTCGACGCAGAGTGGCGCAGCACAATCTCTGACAATAACTTCATGATTGAATGCATTAAAATCACCAAGCTAACTCCTTTTAGGTCCGTGACACATACCAAAACCTGTCGCGATGAAAAAAGGTATAAATGATTTCCAAGTATAGGCGGCTTAATGGTGGCGGGGCCAGGGCTGCGTGATCACCTTTAAGCGGGGCTCAGTATGCGGGTACAGGTGCCACGGCGACCTGCGCCCATCTCGACGACACCGGCTCGATTAAGACGTGCGTAACACTGCCTTCGAGATGACTTCACTAGCTCAGGCCATGTGTGGCTGAAACGGACAACTCTTTGTCAAGAATTTGTAAAAAATGCAACATTGGAATCGTGTAAAGTATAGATTGGTTTTGAGGTATCTGTTAAGGAATAGTATAATCGAATCTCAGGGTATTATTAATTGACTGATATCTTTTTCAGCAATATACTAACTAGGTACTGACTGAGATATAATGGCTAAGGATCAGAATTTTTTTGAACAGGTAATTCAGATGCAACAGTAAGGCACGTCGTTAGCGTGGTTTGAGAACAGACAAAATGTTTTTAATAATAGTTTTATATTATTATTATTAACGTCAAATTTAAATATAAATACCCAATATGCCACAATTTTCATTAAGAATAACTTTTATACATAATCAATATTATAGATTGACATATAGGTAATAGGCTGACTAATAAGCACGTGCCCTTGTTCCATAAAGAAGACAGGACGAAAAGCTACCTGCGCTAAGGTAACATCTGTGACTGATTAACACTTATCAACGGTCCGCAGACAAAAACACCTATTAATTCGAGTCCTCTCATTCAATCTTATCTGATCAAAAAGTGACAAATACTGCTTTTAGTAATATTTTGATTATTCTTAAGACAAGGAATGTTCGGATGAATGGATCTTTTGGGATTCATTTCTTAGGTAGAGAGTTAATTTGAGCGTACATATAAGTTTTGTATGTCCTTTTAATTTATAGCTCAGTAGCATTAGAAATAGACACGCCTATTCTTTGCTAACGGTCGTTATCTTTTCTATGTATGAGAGCTTTTAGTACGTAGTAACTCGCAAATAAATATGTATAAGTATGTATGTAATACAATCGCAAGTCAATCTATCAATGCGTTAATCTGTCGTAACAAGAGGTTTGTCGACACAACAATGTGAAGTGTTGTGCGGCGATTAGTAATGGAAACTATCCATTAATGAGCGACATGCGACGGCTGCTATCGCGGCACTAACTCAGGTGAACATTCTAATTTGCGGAGGCGGGCCGTCCCCACTCCGCCGGCAATTAATACTCTCAGCGTGATCTCGGCTTTCCTCCTCACGAGAAATTACTTGCATTTGCAACCATGTAACGTAATCATCCTTATTCTCTCCCGCTAGCTTTTAATTAATTTGAACATCATTAGCCAAGATGGAGAATAATCGTCTTGATGAACATTTGCATAACCTCTTTAGCTAAAAAATTATGCAAACAGGTGTGATTTTTAATATTGGTTTAGCACCTTAATAGAAAAAAGTCCCAAACAACAATGTATCGTTTTTCACGCTTTTTTGCCTCGTTTGGTCTATTTATATTCGCATTCAGGAAGGATATGATGACTCTTCATTATTAGTAACTGTTACAGGTTCGCATTTTTTTGCAACACCAAACCATTGTTTCTGCGCTTGATATTTTCAAACGTTTTTGCTGGTGTAAAAACATTACGACATATGGGGTCTGATGTTTGAGATAATATGTTCGTTTTAATGAAGAGCGCAACGAAAACATATGGCCAATTAATTTCTGCGAGCTCACACCAGTCCAACAAGTGAGCTCGTAACCTACGGGGAGAATCACATTCTGATAATATGCGTTAAATGAGAACCAGCCGACTTGGAGCCACAAACGATACATTCTACCAGTATTATGTATGGAACATAAACTTGACGACTGCGATGCCCCAAGGAGTGATGAGGCATTATTGCAATTTCAGGAATTAACAGTCCGACGTTTAAGTTCCCAATTAAATTAAAAGTAACGCAATGAAATCGTATAAAGCTTTTGCTTCAATCTTAGAATATATTTTAATAAAACAAATCGTCCATATACTTAGCCTATAATAATCTAACCATAGAGTATTAAATCCCTAAAGATACTTATGAGCTTATGTGAATATGTGAAAACGTCCTATTTATACCTTATTTTAAGTGTCCCCTTATAGAATTTCGAGAAGTAATGCAACTAATTACGTTGTGGTTTATCTGAATATTCGCATTCGTTTACTATTAGAACGGTTTGACAAAGTATTGAAATATTAGGTTAAAAACTTGCACATGATCATTTTAAGTAAGTGGTTTATAGGTACCTATCTACCAACATCCGTTTTTGCCTTTTCGACGGTCAGGTTAGGTTAGGTTAGGTTAGACACGAGATCGATTCCTATACGCTAGTACCATTATTTTTGGGGTTATAATGACATAAAAAAGAAATATTTAAGACTGGTAGGCTATACCGTTGTCCAAAAGACTTCAACCCAAGTCTGTTATTCAACACTATTTATATCCCTAAAAAAGAAATAGCACAATCCTTCTCTAATCAGACAGAGTCTAGGAAAACATAATCAAATCAAAACCATATTATTTTAATATAGTAGAGGCAATGAAGAGGTTGAAATCAGTGCAGTGGTGTAGTGAGGCGAGGCGCAAATGAGCATGCGTGTAAGTCACCGCAACCTGCTCGGAGCGGGTTCTCGCGCGGCCATCTGGTGGGCGAACCTTTTTTATTTTCCAAACGTGTCGTCTTGGATTCTCGTTTTTTGCACTGGCTGGCGCTCGCTCCTTTTCTTTTTTGCGACGCCAACAGGTGGCTGGCCCTGGGCAGGTGACTTCGCTGAGATTTGGCTCTTTCCACATACTAACGGATTGTACTTGTCGTTTATATGTACTTCAAATAATTCTCATTCATCAATATCAGCTATTTTAAATATGAAAAAAACACGGTCTAACATAAGCCGTGAGTACTCCGGAGACGTCTTTATATGGTCAAATGAACAATTGAAAAAACATATAAGACTTTAATGACCTTCAATTATTACGCCCGCAAGCGTTAGAAACAATATTTCTTGGTAACACGGTTAAATAGCATTTCCTCTGAATAATGATCTCTGACTAACTAGCTACACAAACAGTGCCATTGCTCGGAACATTATTCTCATTCATTATCTTCAGAATTGTTTCGAAAATTTATAACAAAGACTATTAGTAACCGAACAAGTGATTTAATAAACTTTCATGGGCAGCATTCATCATCGCGGGTGATTTTCGGCTCAACAGGTATTAGTGGGGCTTATGTGAAAGCTTGAAAAATAGTGCCTATTACTGAGAGCGATCTGAATAGAGTTGCGGACCTGCACCGTTACACGAGCATCACGACACGACGGATTACGAGCGACCACAATGGCAGCGAGTGTCCGACCCATCACTCATTGTTTGTCATAGGACAAGGCACTGCGACTACGCCGGGAACACTTCTAGCGCCGTAATTGGAGAGCAGCGCGGTCAATAAGTTCACATTATGAAATGATTTATTTACATACGTAAAGGCCACGTTCCTCTACTAGTAGGAAGATATTACGAATCCCCATTTTTAGCAAACTACTACACGTAAGCATACGTGCTCGGCTGCTACCCAAACACATGCGATTTAATTGAATATGGCATTGGAAGTACATTCTAACAGCTAACTGTACTGGCATTTGCTAACGTCAACTTTATTATTTTTAATATGAAAACGTTTTCTATAGTAATTCGCATTTCTTTTCAGCCCGTATTATCAAAAATAATACTCTATTCTGACGTCAAATCTGAATTTACGTAAAGGTACATTCGAAACATATTCCAATTTCCAGGTTTATGCTTGGTTGATTAAGATATAAAAACTTAATTTACATAAAAAAGTATAGACTGCAGCTAATTTTACAAGTGTAACAAATCACAATAAACACACAATATTAAAAAGCTCTTGCGAGTTTAAAAAGAGTAGTTATTATTTTAATGGCTATAAGAACAAAAAACTGTCATGATCTAGTTTTCACAGTATGATATTTTATAACTAGTTAGTAGTCATAAGCCACTAGTCAAGCCGTGACAGTTCACTTGTAGCGGTTGTTTGAATAATCGGTCAAAACGGTGACCTAAAAAGACTGAAAAGATCTTTGGCCGTGTACCTGGGACTTTAGGTAACGGACCAGTGAGAATAAATACAGATCTCTTTTTAAAAAGGGTTTTTATTCTTTGGAACTGCGGACATGATTGCTTAAGCCTCGAGAAAACCAATTGTTACCGGATTATAAAACACACAGACCCATCCAATATTATCTCGCGAGTACTTATGGAGTTCTGACGAAAACAATTGGAATGAGAGTTGTAAAATACTTTCGTCATAAAATGAAATATGGGTTAAGTATTTTCTCTCAAAAATTCGTTCAAGCAGTACCGTAATTGTGTCGTTTTTATTTCGCGAATTCTTATACCACCAATTTTAAAAGTCGTTTCATTTTAGGGCTTATTTTACGGCCCTATGAAGTATGTGATGGGCACCGACTGGACGTTCACAGTCATAATTTCTTTTATCTTTCTATTGAGATATTGCTGTCTGACATATTTGTTGTATATAGCTCTATACTGCTAAGATAAGACAATAATCCACCAAATTCATCTTTAACAATGGATTCGAGCATTCAGAGAAAACAATTGACTCAAAATAACTTAAAACATGTAACGTTAAATATATATTTTCCTTTTAATAATTATAAAGGCTTCGAGTACAATGGATCTGTTAGGCTAGGAGGCACATTGTCGGGGCGGTACGGAAGCCTGCGCCCACGCGCCGCAGCAGTCACCGCCGCCCGATCCAACGCAGTGCCTTGTTGATGTCAACGGTACCTACTACATGCACTAGCATATAAATATCTCACTTGCTCAATTGTCAAGCGATAGGCATCTATGCCTAACCCAAAAAGTACTGCCAACTTTGCTTTGATAATTCACGTATTAATTAAGTGTCTACTTACTATATGTATGCATAAATAACATATGTAACTATATGATGTCATAACGTTTACTCCGGAAAGATGGTTTAATTTTCATGTTCTAAAGGTCAAAAAGGATTATTTTAAACGACCTCAGATGGTTATTTCTTTACATAAATAAAAGCTTTGCTTACTGTTAATCCTTTTAGAGTTTCCAATGGTTAAAAGTTAACTTAACAGAGTACTTCTCAAAAGCAAACAAAATTAGCATATAATCATTGCATGTATTTGTTAAAACGACTCAATAGCTAGTATCCTAATATCGTACAAATGCACTTTGTCGGGCACTGTGCGCGGCCTAATGAAGCGCGCGGCATCTAAATATTCATGAGTGAGTCGAGCAGAGTGCGCGTGCTTGCACCCCAAAGTGGAGGCTTTGGCGCTGGCTCTCGTAGAATGCTACCTACAAAAGGATCACAGATTATGCAGCTCGCACTGAACAAAGAGCGCGCTGATAGCTACAACCGCTTTTTAATTGCACTGTTCCATGAATTAACAGAGTAGAACTTTTAGCACGCCAATAAACGCTCCGCAGATCTTAACGTCTAATAATAAAGCAATGTGGAGCGCAGTGACGAATCAAGATACGATGTTTATTAACTAAAAGGCGCGGTGGGTGAGCGTTGCGCCCAAGCCACTGCCCGCCGCGCCGCGCATGACGTGAATGAGCCATAAATACTGTGATTTACTGAACACACCTGAGATTTGTGGTGCACCGAGTATCTCCTAATGTTTACGTTCGATCTAGTCAATATTGCTGACTGCCCTATCGCGGAAGAGGAATCTTCAATCAATACCGTATGGGCATCGAATGTAACAGACATATTGGAATTACATATTACTGTGTATAGATTGTACTAGATAGCCTCTACTACCAAAGTCAAAAGTTTTAATAAATTGGTTATCGCCTTTTTTTCTTTTTACTTATATTATCATATTTGACTTTTATGTAAGAAGGGTTGGTTACGTGATAATTTTTTGTGACATTGTTAGTTGTATGAAAACTTGTGAGTTAACATTAATTTCAGCGTTGTTGTACAGTAAAGCACTGCTAATGAAAGTTTATTCAATGCCATTTCAACGAATGCAAAGTTGTTTAATCCAAGACGGGTAAACAATGTGCCGCGCGAAGGCTCCTGCTCCTCATAAGGGCAAATGACGATTGCGGCCTTACGCAACGCGCCGTCGGTAACGAGCGTGCCACATAACGACACACTTGCGTTATATAAAATACCAAGAGATGCATCCTTTTATCTTTTCCAAGAACTTCCATTTTTCATGCACATAAATTAATATACATATTTTCTCTTCTGACGAGTTGTGATCGATCGGTTTTGTCCCAAAATAATACATTATGTGGAACTCTCATTTCACTTAATGTCGTCTTAAAAGAGCATTTTGCACGGTTGCGTACTCGTCCGATAAATAATGAAGCGCGTGGCAGTCGCAGTGCGGCTCGGCGGCAATCACATGTGAAGGAAAATAGCTGCGGCTAAAGACCCGTTTGCATGCCCACAGATGGCTTCATTCGATATTAAAATATTTGTTAGTTATTCAAAAATATTCGCCTTCGTTATTGTGTCGGGCGTGAGCTATTATTGCCGGCGTTTGCGCGAGAATTCTAGTGCACTGCTCAGCTGATTGACATCTATTCGGGTCTCGCTTTATGCGGCCACTTGGGCTCGAATTTATTGTGTGAACTTGGTCCATGGGCATCTATGGCCAGATTCAGGTCACAGTTTGAGGCTAATGTATATACATATATATTTAGGCCTAAGTATATTACCAGCCATTCGCATCCATTGACTCTTAAGGGTTAATACGAAGTATTGTATACAAACGCAACAGTTGTTATAAGTACAGCAACAAATAGAGAGAAGAACGTTAATTGCAAAACATTATTGAAATATCACTATAAATGAACACGTCTCAACTTCTTACTTTTATATATTGCGGCTTATTAGGTGTGTATGATATCCAGGTAGAGGCAATCTTACACTTTGTTGAAAACATCAAGTTCAGCTAGAATTGTTCATTTTCATTATTTCCACAGCAGAGTCTGGATTTACGGGCTTCTGCTGACATAAATTCATTATTTGTGTGGCAGAAGCTTTGCTCAAATGTATGAGCTTTCGCGAATCTGTGAGAGAAATGTTGTAAACGCCTACAATATTGCACGACATGAATCAAAATGTTATTGAACTTATATTTAATTAAGAGTCATGTAGAAAATATTGCAATGATGATAAGATGTTTTTTGTGTTAAATGTGTTTTGATGTTATAAATCGCATTTAATTCATATAACATACATATATTGGTAACATGACAGTTAACATATTTTCTAATAATGATATAAATAATCGGATTATTGTAAATGCTAGAATAATTATGAAGGGCAGGTTCCGTATTGATTTGCTGTATCACGAGGGCCGCGTGGCTGACTACTGATACAATGGCAGCGCGTCGTATATATCAGCTGTCGTTTGCATAGTGCAGCCGAGATAGGCCGCGCTCTCCGATAGATAACACTGTCACCATCAACATGATAGAGGGATGATTTTTATGTCGGTCAGCGAGCATTAAGCGTGCGACTGCCAAGTTTATCGAGCTGTAGATTCAGATCTGTCGCCATTAGTGCACTCGGCGCAGCACCTAGCTTCTATCAAACAAGCCAGCCGAGATCCATTCGATGAGGTACTTCAAAAGCGGAGCCACGCTCAAAATATCATGCTATAAATTAGAAGCTTGCTGAACATAATAAATACATTTGTTTTTATTTTTATACTTGTATGTGGCTGCACTATTATGTTTTGCCCACCCTGGAGATGCTTCAAGTAAGTAATATAATATTTAAAACAAATATCATATATTTTAAAGTTCCCATTACAAACACTAGTGTAAAATATCCTTACAACATGAATGTTTAGTAGACTGTCGTGTCAAGCGTACTCGTAAATATTTCCTGTGGTATTAGTATTCCTAGTGGTAGGCCGTTCGTTTTAACCACAAAACGGGACCCACACGTGTCACTAGTTAGCAGGGCCAATTAGTGTAGGGTGTCCGCAGAGATCCAGAAGCAAGCAACGGTCTCGCCCGCGCCGCACATTACGCATGTTTCTTAAATTACAGATACGGCAGTCATACCGCAAGTCCTTTTAAACTGCCCTATAACTAGGCTGCTTACTTGTGAATATGTTAAGGCATAAGCTTAAACCACAAATAGATGTTTAAGGAATAAATAAATATGTATTGAAAACTGTAGTTATTATATTATTTACTGAATATATACAAATATGGATTATTTTAAATGCTTCAGAATTCCGACATCATTTAATTTAACTTCAGTTCATTTAGATATTCGACGATTAACTTAAGTAAATAAGTAGTATTTAGTTAATAGACAAAATCTTTACTAATTTAGCTTTTTGTCTCTTCTGGGGTAATTTTGACATCAAAACGGATAATTAAATTTGTTAATCATTTTACGTTCTGTTTAGAACTATGAGGTATAGTTCTCATTAAAGAAACTAGCACAGGAACTTCGTTGTATCTCATACCAATTAGCGTTCGAATAACGTGTTAAGTGTTATGATTGAACTGGATCACGTTTATAATGACATGCGTATTCTGTATAAAATGACATGCATGTTGTAAGAAATCAACAGCTTTATTAAAGTACTTAATTTGCATCACTGATAGGCTCTGAAAAAAACGAGTGTCACGGGAGCCTCTCGGTCATTTGGTTAGTGAAGAGTTGCTAGCTCCTCGCTCAATCGATTTACAGAAATATTTTATTTGGATATAATATTAACAGTTATTAAAAACTGATACCTAGATTGACTTAAGTAAGTAAATAAATCTAGAAATAGAGCAATTGTTAAGTATTAATGTGGCAATCAAAAATATAAATAAAATATTATATAATTTGTTAATTTGCAAGATACTGGTACAGAAAAATTTATATCATTATTAGAAATGGAGATTACCAAAACTTATTCTAATATGCAAAGTACAAAAGCAACTATTCTATAACAAAACCAATTTGTAATGGACAGCAAATCGTGGGAATGTTTTATTGTATCTCCATCGAAGCCAGTATAGGTTGAAGCGACTAGAAATTTAAGAGGAAAGCGTGCGGCCCAATTGTGACTCTCGTGCTAGTCTAATATAATCCGGGCTTAGGTATCGCGTTACGATAATGACTACATATCGTCTAAAGAGATGACAGTTGAGAAAGTTAGGCAACAAAAACAAAAAGCGTTCACGAAATAGTTCTCGAAAACAACCGAAGTATTTGGGACGTCTGGCTAGACACCGGAGGCATTTAACCTTTTGCTAATTAACAAAGAACCTAAATGTGAACCGAGATTAATACTTTGTAAGGATGCTAATGTTTTCTAGAAATAGGATACACATGGCGGGCGGTGGCATTGAACTATTGTTCCAGGAACAATTAAAATTAGAAACTTTGCGTATACTCCTAATAATCAAACCTGTTTGAAGATAGTTATTCCAAAATATTTTAATGATCCGACACCTTGACATCTCAACACAAACGTATACTTTATTGATATTAAATAAGAGAAAACTTCATTTATACATACATATACGGGAACTTTCAGGACAGAAAGTTCCTCAAAGATTTAATATCTTCTCGGTCCGTTTTAACAAAGCTATTAAGGTCGCTATGGTTATAGAATATTAAAGGAAAGTATAATAGCTTATAAGATCCATGGCTAATTAAATGACGTGTCTCGCGTGTGCTATACATCAAGGACAGTGGTTGGCTGGTGATCAATTGATTGGCTCCAGATCGTGTGGCGCAGGGGGCTGCGGGGCATCATCAGGCGGAGAGCGCTCCGGCACGACCGCCAGGCCCCAGGGCGCCCACCACTTCCTCTATATCGGGAGTCAGGCTGCGATTCACTTACTCTTCATCTCTCTAACATGGAGGAATATTAAGTCAACTTATTTTACTTGAACATATTGTTAATAAAACGTAGAGTGAGAATTTCTTTTAATATTATAATCTAAGTAATGAAATTTAAAAAATACAAACAAAATGAAATCGATTCTCAATTCAGTCATTAGTTTGAAATAATAAAGCGTACGTGTTGAGCGGATATACAAGTTGTTTAATTTCGAACAGTTTTAAACAGAATTAATGGATGATACTAATAAGTTCATTTTAAACTAGATATGCAAATTTCCACAAAACTCAACCAGCACCATTAATCTATAATGTGAATATCCTGAAAAGAGTTCAAAACTAATTCAAGCGCTTTAGTACAATGTGTAATGCATTTATTCCCATACTGGAAGGGCACGACTGCGTATCCGCTTGAACTTAGTTAAGTGAATCGAGGATGTGTTGCGCCAATGAAAGCGCCATAATCATTACACCAAATCCATGCCTATTATGGTTTTCTATGCAGCAATATTAATTTAACACTGAAGTATTGAAATCTGTTTTCACCATATAAGAACAAGGGCAGGGCCTTTGATAGCACATTGCAATTATAAGATCATTTAATTAATTTTGTTTCTTAACTATTATCAAGAACTTAATGAAATTATGAAAACATAGAATCAGACGTTACCGTGGGTACGTTTGCTTGGAGTGAATCAATTTTAACTTACTTTAATTAAATTGTAACAAAATCTTTCGCAAATATAATAATTAAAACTATGTCTTCCCACCGAAAGGTTTACCTAGTTGCATGACGATCTAATTAATTTTTTTCAATAAATATATAAACATCAATATGTTTGCTAATGTATCCAGCTATAATTTAATTTACTTCTCCACAGTACCTCTATGCTAATTGTATGCAATGTACTCTGAAAAGCATCAATAGAAAACAAAAAGCAATTAAAATAACAACATAGGGAACATTTAGTCATTATTTACTTTGACGAAATTGGAAATAAGTGAAGTGAAAGCCAGCGAATACCACTCTCTTAGAAGCAATCTCGGAGAGTAGGAATTTCTTTGTTTTAAAACAAAAGCAACCAAATTGGACGTTATATTTACACATCTATACATTTATGGCTATAACTCATGCCTTGATATCCGAACTGTCCGAAGCGGTCATTAGTTGGGTCATTTGTGATGCTATCGCTCTTTGTTCCACCGAACTCCGACCTGGAATTTATTAATTTATTTACCTACTAGAATAACTTCTTCGCTCGAAAGGTATAACTTTTCTGAGATTTTCAATATTTGACCTGTTATTTTCATTCATATACATACTTAGGTTATATAATTAGTGGTAAATGAGTGAAATATGTTATTGATATAATAGAGTTGCAACGGCCAAGCTTAATGCAACTACGAATGAAAGACGTATATAGATAGAGATAGAGAGAGACGATATATAGATAGAGAAGAACTGTCAATTTCAATCTTCTGTCAATTAGGACAGACACACATATATACAAATTTGAGTACTTAGCATACATAAAATATATGGAGCTATCTTTCTGATTGGCATGTCACCTTAATTTTGGTCAATAGTGTACGAAGAAGTATTACCGCATGTCCAATTCTTAAATTATTATATTTTAATCTGTTTTCATATTACTGTGAACTTTGAAACGATAAATGAGTATTCTAGACTCATCTATGTTTACAAGAGTCCCAGAGAATTGTCCAAAGCGAGTCGCGTAACTCCACTCGAGTGACAAGACAATAATTGCGAAGGGCCACCACGCGACCGTGCTCCACGTATATCTCTTCTACGACTAATTTACGTTATTCCTGACGTCACAGTGACAGCTCACTGAATGTGGGATTCTGATCATACTCAACATTGGATTTATGGCAGTGCGCTCGAGCAACATCATCCAATTTATGGATAATGTTTGTTGTTTCACATAACAGCAGACAGTTGAAGAGAGATCATAAAATTGAATTGCATAAGTTGAATTTTGTTTAGAATTGTTTATAACAATGTCAGTTATTGGTATCTAATAATTTATAATGGTGGGATAAAATAATTATATACAACTACATCAATTTTCTAAACAGATTTTTTTATAATATAAACAATTAATTACATAATTACCAGGGCCTTTACCCATCACTCTGCCGTAGGAGATATTGTCTAAAGAAACTTGATGTCGTGCACTTGTTCCGACCATTCCGGAATGCCATTGCGGCCATCAATAACTGAGAGGCATTTAATCGGATAATGACGACAGCCGCTGATAATCATCGTTCAACCTTAAAACGGCCTAAGCACTTTAAAACAATAATGCTGGCGATCAGAATCAGATTAATTTGACTGTAACATCACATTATATCTTAGCGGAAATAATAATTATGACAGTTTACTAGAAAAATGAATACTTTATATACCGAATCCATGTGTATGATAAAAAACTTTTTCGCTTATTCCTATCCATTGGTGGATGGTATCCATAACGCATACCATAATATACCAAAATATATAATATAATTATTTCTGTCACTCATTCAAGGATGGAAGACAATCCGTGCAATGTGTCTTATAAACTGATATATATTATTCGAATAAGAAGAATGTTAAACAATCTCTCCCACATGACATTATTCCGAAATTATGTGTGTCATAACCAAGTTATATATTCATCAGTATAATTACGTTTGCAATGAATTGTAAGCGAACGTCAATTTACGCTTATACAAAAGATATCAACGCACCTATGATTGATATTGTTTTTGACTGATCTCATATTTCATAATTATCAACTTGTGCTAGTCTCAAGACAATTGTGAGCAATTTTAATTACATCATTGATTTTATAACCACTCATGCAACCATGCAGTAAGCAAGACTACCTTTTATTTTGATATTTTACATTGTAGCTCCGATATTTTAATAACAAGGTTGCGTTAAAACTATGATCGTTATCGTAAGACATCAATTGCTAACATTATACTTATAAAAAGCGAACAGTATACTTTCTATAGCAGACCTAGAACCGTCACGATATTGTCTTCTAAAAATAGAAGATTGGATCATATCGCATTTAGTGAGCGATGGAACTCTACCATGAACTACCGCTTCGACTTCGAGGAACACTCTTAACGAACTCAAACTATAAATATTTCTATTATTAAATAGTATTTTAATGTACTTTTGTATTACGTTGAATTTAAAGTATATTGGGGCTATAACAGGTTAATGCTATAATTTAGTAACACAAAAAAATTCAAATTCACCATTCACTTCCATTCCATAATACGAAAAGGATAACAATAATTTTGCTTTTATGTAGTTCTTAGAAACTTATCGGAAAATTCGGTTGTAATTATATTATCATAAATACGCTTCCTTATTATTATTAACCTTTAATCATTCAGGCAAGGCCCAATGGTAAGAGCTCACTCACGGCTGAGCGACAACAAGTGGAGTTACTAATTGAATTCGCTGCAAGTCATCAACACTTATTCCGGTTACATCCAGCTTATAAACAACATGCTCGACTTATTTGTTTCTTTGTTGTGTACGCTCTTCGTGTTCAAATCTCGAACAGCCGACGACACGTAACGAGTTTGAGAAATCAAATCATGTGCGTATAGCATAAATGAGTTATGTTATGTATTGTATTTGAACTTAAATAAGATAACTTACAGTTATTTAACCTTTTCTATACGTCACCGGTATTTGTAAAATAATATACAAATACTTTTTTAATTTAATCAATCTCGTTCCTTTTTTCTAAATATAGTAGTAGGTAGAATAAATTAGTAGCCATTTTCATCGGACATCTGACGTCATCAGCGTGATCACTTTTTACAGGGATATGATGATCAATTAAATAAAAAAACTAAAAAACGATTACATTATGACATTAAATGTATTTAAAACCTCTGTGTGTTTGGATGTCAATTAAGTAAAAGTGGTTTGCTAGGATGGGAGAGACGGGGTTTCGTGATCTTTGCATACCCTATGAAACGGGTGTGATGTGTGTATGTAGTATAACTTCAGCGACAAAGTCTTTTAAAATAAGTAAGTCAATAAGTACATACATTACAGAAAGTCAAATCAATCTCATTGTTAGAACTCGTATTTAAGTATGGTAAAATAATCATGCAGCGAGAAAGTATCCAGCATGAAATACTTATAATAATTATTAGCTGACAAATCTTCACTTAATGGAACCGTTAATCGTGTTTTGTTACGTGGAAAACATTCATTTCGTGATTTGCATACAATGGCCATCCGAAAACGTACGAGTGTTAACTGCTCAAGAGCGCTTATGAAAGTTCCTTTCCAAAAGTGGGCGCGCACTTTGTTCGACCGAACAAACGCGTATCTACATCTCGGAACCACCATTGCTATATTGGGTAAATCTTTATTAAGCCTAGCCAAGCGCCGTACGGTCACAGCCAGCCTCGGTCAATAGAGTAGTTTAGTGGCCGCACCTGTTACGCGCCAGGCGAGATAAACCAACAGTTTAAGGCCATCTGTAATGTCTACCTTGTCGAGATATCGCAAACACTTTCAAAACGAACTTATAAAGACATATTATGCTCAAGGGACTTTATGTGTGTTTCTATGTAAGAAGTGTTCATACAACACATTCCGTAAATACTCTTATACATGACAGTACCTTAAAAAGTCAATATCTTCTCGGTCATCTAGCATAAACATAATTAGCGGATTGTGATATTGCCGTTTAATAAAAATGACAGGTTGCTACCCCATCGCGTAATAAATACTATATCCTTAAAGCACTTCCAGGATATACGAAGAAAAATCTTAAATATACATATAAACTTAAAATGCTATTCATATAATATCTCAATTGATTACGAAGTGAACGAAGTGTATTTTGATTTATAATGTGTGTTTTACTGAGAACAAATAGGCTAATCGCGCCGTATCATTATAATAGCTTGACCAAACACAATGCGAGTAATAGTC
Organism: Leucoptera coffeella; assembly: GCA_030578115.1. NCBI lineage: Eukaryota > Metazoa > Arthropoda > Insecta > Lepidoptera > Lyonetiidae > Leucoptera > Leucoptera coffeella. Next base: position 16,113 of record JAMBLF010000162.1, read on the forward strand.
GGAGTGCGGCGGAGACAATGAGCGATTCGGCGCTACCGGTGAATGCATGTCACTGCGTTGTAGTGGCCGCAGTACACGTCGGATTTCGGCAGCGCTCTTCCGACGTAGATGGAGTGCCTAACGGACCTTTTCTCCATTGTACATTTTGTTCTAAACTATTAATTATTAAGATAGTAACACAATGCACCGACTCGCTAACAAAACAATGAAACCGGAAAATTCTTTTGCACCGAAATGTATGGTGCGTAACCTCTTAAATTTGGTAAGCTATTAACCGTATACAGATTTGTATCTTATAGAGATGTCCGGAAACGAGAAAGGTTCCTTTTGGTAATGATTATGATTTATATCTAAATACCTCTCACCGCAATTAAATTACTTTCTATCGCAATTTGTCCTATATCTATCTATCTTAAATTCTAGATCATTCAATTTCTTAAACATGACAACCCTATCACAAAATACTAATATAATTCGCAAAGACTACGTATCAAGTAATTTAAATAGAGTTTACATAAACCAATTTAATTAGAGAAAAGAACCGTATATTAAGCGCAGTGCACGACCAGCAGTGAACAAGTATAGAGAGTTTGCTTATTGTGTCATAGGTTCGGAATAAGGCAGGGATCAGAGTCTGCGGGGTCACTGCTCTGACCCTGGCGGCGCTGGCGTGGGCGCGCCCGTTTCCTTCGCGAAAATGTAGCGCACGCGCACCGCACACGGCCGTACAAGGCGCACTCTGCGCGACGCCTTTGCGCATCGCGAGCCAGGATACGTTTTTACGGGGAGAGCTGTTCACTTCTTATGTTTACTTGTCTCAATAGCGTGTTTTCAGTACAAATGTGATAAAAATTATCACGTATTTAATTACATACACTCAAGTACATAATATGGTGAGGTAGACAAAAAGTATGTACGAAATATCAATGCAGGATCAAGAAGAAATCAGTATTTTTTACTTCCGTGCCAATCCCGCATACAACTAATGAATCTGTTGTACCCGCTAGGCAATGCTTGCATGCATGTGAACATGGGAATTGCTGTAATAGTTCATTGGATAATAATTTGTACTTGTTGACTTATAAATAATGGTGTCCTAGGTAATACGCTGACTAGTGGCCGAGAGCTTCCAGGCTCTATTATCTGTGCTTTTATTTCTTTATAAAGGAAAGTATCGTGTATAAATATTATACACCATTACGAATTGAATAGCAAAATATAAGCAAACAATTAACGTTACAACGTTGGTGTACTGCACAAATAAAAATAATGAAATGTAATCTGCCGCTTCGGCTAGTGTTAATCCCACTAAGCAATTAATGATACGGAACCTTTAAATTAACTTTCCTAATAGGAAACACCAATAAGGCTGAGCAGCGCCGAGGTCGACTACACCTGCTTGTGTGTTCCTATTCTTTCAAAAGTTATCATAGAAATTATAGACGAGATCAAAATTTTACTATTATAGTGTAAATCAAAATACTAAAAATATCCTGATAGATGTCAAGTTACTATTGATGATGTCCACTCTTCTCTTAGTTACTTGTTGCGGATAGACTATATAACATTGTCTTGTGAGTCATTGTCTTTAAAAAAAATTAATAAGACATGTAAACTAACCATATATGAAAAAAGGTATCTATAGCAAATTACGTACAACTATGTCACTAAACAACACAGATACTATTTCCTGAATAGGCTCGTACAGTTAAACTAGGATCTCGTTAAGTGCAAGGGCAACCACATCGCAGCCACGCTTAAATTTTATTTATCACTCCCATCTATCATTTCAGTAAACATTAGCAACAAAAAAACCTGGATCTGTAACGGAAATGAAACAACTATTAAGAAATGTTTAAACTGTAGGTATAAGTAATCAAAGTACTATTTTTTAACTTCCTAACACAAATTCGTAAGGCTTTCCATGAGTATCTATACAAACATTCTTTATTTTTGTACCACGTCCCAAACTAAATTCAGAGAAAAAATTCAACAAATAATAATAAGTTTATAAATATTTAATACAATGGATATTTCCAAAGACACCTGGATAAGAGAAACACTGAATGATCTAAACAAAATTAAAATAATGAATTGCGTGCGTCTATTCTATTAATATCTTACAAACATCCCAGGCAATGACCTATTACAACCACGAGTTAAATCGTAAACACACCTCATGTGTTTGCAATTCTGAAATAATAGGTGTTTTGACTTTATTCATTCATAAAAGATACATTACTCTTGTTTACGTAGCACAGTTGTACGCATCAAGTTTTGATGTGACAGCCTTTGCAATGCTAATGGCAGATCTTGTGAAAAACACTTGGACCAACTGTTGTAAACACGATTGGAGGTACTCAAGTGGATGTTTGAAAAATGCATGGCTTTTCGCCCGCAGAAATCCCTTCCGAATAAACACAGAACAAATCGCTATCAATCAAAGTTTAGTTTTTGTCGGTACGGTTATTTGGTCCGTATGAAATTTGACAGGTTATCCATGCTACAAGTGGCATTAAGGTTATGAATTGTATATTTTTAAATTACCTTACTAGGATATAATATTAGTACCTGTTTACTGCTGTGCTGGTTGTGGGAGGTGTAAATTTTTTGTGTACTGGAGTTATGTCGGGGTGTTATCGAAATTTTATTGCTATTATTATTTCATAGTTGAGTAAATGACAAAGTAAACGTAAAGTTTTTGTTTTTAGTGACAATGAAATTATGAGCAACTTTTGCGTTTAGTCAATTTGTATTACCGAATATTGGTACGTTTGTAAATTCAAATTCTAACAATTCATGAGATCATAAGCGTATAAACTTTCTGCGATCACAGCCTAATTGACGTAGCCTAACATTGTGTTAACATAACTCGCGCAGGTGTGCAATATAGCTAGATTTTAATGTTATCCTGTGCTATTACTTAAGTAGAATGATCATTAGTCTTTATTCCCGGGGTATCGTAAAAGTGAACTAAGAGGTTAGTGAATTGTATAATACATTCTATATTACCAATTTAAACCCATTTTATCCTTATACTAAAGTTCCCTATTTAGTTAGATATGCACAATTTTGGACATGAATTTCTAAATATCGGTGACACAGGTCTTTTAACATGTGATGTTATAGTACAATGTGAGTAATTAGAATAGAATAGATTGTTTATTTAAGATTTATGTCTCGTGCTGATCTGGAACATAAAAGGAAAGCTAACTAGCTACCGTTCTTCCCGGCATGTCGTAGGATGTGACTAAAGGACTAGGGAAAGTTAAATAAATTGAGCGATGGGCTAGCATACAGTCACAAATATTCCATAAGACATAATAGTCGCAATATTCGTGCTTAAAAGAGATCTAGGAGATATTAAATTTCGAGGTTCTGTCAACCCCGAAAGGGATTGACTTTTATTTACAGGGTTCACATAATACACTAAAATATAAGAATTAACCAAAAATCCAAAATTTTATAATAGTACTTGTTACTTATCATTAGTAATTATCAAAGTATCTCTATAAGATGGAAAAAGTAGAATCAGATAATTTTGCACAAAAATATGACAATACAAAACAGTTATTTGCTTACAAAATTATTTAATACATAATATACCATAACATCATAATATAATTAATATGTTATGGTAATGAAATAATGATTAAAAATAAATACGAGTTAAATATAACTCTATTAAAAATTCTTGTAGTTCTTTTCCGTTATGGAAGTAAATATTTACACTATAGTCTCCTTGTCTCACACACCCAAAGGGTAAAATAAGAAAAATCGAGTGAACCGGATGTGTGCCTCAATAAAAACATTCTCAGCAACCAAACAAGCGTCGTAGTATTTTGCAGTCATCAGTTGCGTACGTAGTATGTATTCAAATCAGATTATAATCCGGACATTTACCTGAGATACGATTCTCCTAGTTCGGCAATATGAAAAAATGATATTTTTAATTACTGTTATAAAAATTAAAACATGATTTGTTGCTTTCTTTCATCATTCAGTTACATAGTAATTTTGAAGAGCTATTTATTATAACATATCACTAGTTGTAGTAGTAATGTAGTCACACGATTGAATATGTAGTATAAAATATTAATTAAATCTTAACCATTACAAAATCCTCCTGCAAACAAAAGCTTCTAAAAAGCATCCTGTAGCTTCTCAATTGCATTAGTGTGAGAACATCCGAGTTCTAAGGAGAGAACGTTATATGAAGTGATTTACTCGTCTCTAATATGGTGTTACGACGATGGCGGGCCCAGAGTAGCACGAAGTACATCAAGTGCGATAATGAGGGAGCTCGTGCTCACGACCTGCAGCCACTGCGCCGAAACCACTCTCACACCTGATCAAGCGAGAGCCCATGCACTAGAAGCCTCAGAGCTGAGATGTGAAAATAGGGTCAATTTAGGCAAAACATAGCTTAAATGTGCAGAGTTTAAAGATATATTCGAGTCAATTCAAAGCTTTTTTATTTATAACATGAAATTTCCTATTTTCGTTTCGACTGAATTGTTATAAATACACCGTGAAAATGAAATATTGCTATGATTTGTCAAAACACAAAAAAACGTTATCTCTGGATCCCTTGGAAGACGAGTGAGTATTATTCCGTGAGCAATATTATATCTATAGAACAACAATTTTAAAGTGGCAAGACAAAATCATGTATTACATTAAAAATAATTATAAAAGTAATGATTCAAGTAACCAATAAAACTAGCCTGAAAAACAAAACATTTACACGTTACAAAAATCCAGTCTACGTTACAAGTGAAACAAAAGAATCAGCCAGCATATATTTTCAACATTTTATATAATAAATAACATGAAAAATCTAAGTACAAATGGGTTCCTCGAAGTGTTTACGTTGAATCTGAAAATAGCTCAGACAGAATTCATTTAGGTCAGGTTATTCAAATAATAACAACAAAGTAGGGTGTGTGTGGATGAAATAAATGAATTTTATTACACAAAGGAATATTAAACGAATAACATACCTCAATAACACATGATTCCCAATATGGTACCATAGATACGTAATAATTTACTCCGTATAAATTGACAGTGAACAGAAACTGTTTGGCAACTTTTCTTATTCGTGATTTATTCCTTGTCTGCATAAATCCTTGGTGGCTCCGAAGCGACTCTTAATCACTTTCAAAGTGTTTCGTAAAGATGCATCCTCACTCGTTGCATAACAACATGAAAATACGACGAAAGCTACAGCCACACTTTCAATAAAAGTGCTTATTTTTTATGTATTGACAAGCATACCCGTTCACGTCCATAATTATAATTCTCAAAAGAATGTTCCAGAAAAAACTTTTAATCATATTAACTTTGTTAGAATAAGTAACTTAGAAATGGCACTCGGACTACACCTAGTCTTGGTCACCTCTCATGACGAAAATAAAGTTGTTAATTATGATACATTTTATTATCTCTTGTAGGGAACTAAGATTTTCAAGTAGCCTCCTCCCAATGGGAAACCAATGAAATAAATTTCGTAATCTATAAGGAATAAAGCCGAAATTAAAATATTTCAGAAATCCGTGTCGGTCGGTGTCAATAAATGAAAAATAAACAATCTACCACACATTCTAAACAATGTCCTGATTAAGCCCAATAACAACTAGCTGCTTATATTTAATGCAAATCTTAGTACCTGTTCTCAAATCTGTCCTTAGTAAATAGATAAATAATTTGACATTGATATATGTTATAAGAAAACATATGTTCCCGCAGAGTGATTTAGGTAGTGTTATCATTTCATTTAGTGGGCGAAGGATTAATTTTGTAATTATACGAAAACATCTTTATAGTAATAAGGCTAAACTGAATACTCGGATCTATACATTTAGCATAAATAATGCATGGATGTGTAGTTTAATATTACGAGACGAAAATTTCATTGCATACAAAGTGGACAAAGTTGTGCTGAAATGGAAGACATTTGCTAGCCAGACAGGATCTCAGGTTTCTTAAACTGGCACCTCCCACGTGGTCGTGTGCCCTTAACCTTTCAAATGGCCGTATCTTACTTTATGCTCCTTATAACGCGTTCGAGCGACGTATACGGTTCCGGCTGGCCATATTACAGTCACGATTCCAAAGCGACAATTAAGGAAATTATGACGTAGCCTATCTAGTATTAGAATTAGGCAACATTCAAATAAATGCGGAGACAAATCAAAGTAATGTCTACATTCAAATAATAATGGCATTATTGAACCCCTTAGCGTAATGAATTCACGGTTAAAGACAAATTGCATTAATTTTATTAGTCAGCGGTGTCGAAATGCAAGCGCCGCCCGCCGCGTTGCGTGGTCCGGCGCAGTCGTGTGCAATTTGAATGTCCAGCGCAGTGGCAGCCGCACCTGCAGCCGATTCATAGGTAAGTTACACTGACCCACTTCCAGAGCGTAAACAAATACCTCGTGTACATTGGCACCGGGCGCTGCGCCAATCGCTCGCGAAGGCTTACTGCCCAACGCGCACAAAATCAGAATAACATCTACGCAACAGTCACGACCCGATATTTCGCAAAATACTCTATAATAGAGAATGGCTCAAATTTTGGATTCTTTTCCAAGGTCATAATGACAATAATCTACTGAAGGTTTTGTATACAAAGATTCGGGTTTATTGTAGATACAATGTATGTATACATAGGAGGTGAACACAGCGATTACGAATCCTCATAATTCTCTCTCTTCTCTGCAATATTAGTAGTATCAGTTACATTGGTAACACAATAAGGAAACTTACCTCTATATAAGTAAATAGTCCGTCCTACAAATGGTTATGCGCCCACCACCTGTTACGTTATCTGATGAGAAACGGGCTACGAGTGACCAAATGCTTTGCAACTATAGCTATACCTAGGTATATACTAAAACTTCTGACTAACTCGGAAAAGGGTAACAGAATTAACACTTTGAAGTTTGAACTGATGAAGAAAAAGATCAGATTCAGCATTCTTGATATTTAAATAATTATACGAGTTATAATCCTATATGGTGCAGCACGGAAGGTCCTTAGAAAAGAAAAGAAAGATAAGAAACCTAACAATAGTAAGTTTAGATATATTATAGTATTTTGTTTAGGGTTAGAACAAGTCTCCCACGTTGTCATGGAATTCAATTATTGCGATTAAGGAGGAGTGCTCGTGACCTGTAAACTGGTACGATCATGCTGGTCGCACCTTGCGGCACATGAACCTTAAATGATCTCCATTTAAACTGTCCAACATAGACAAAGTAAAATAGAAAAAAATAGCCTCTTGAATATGTAGTTAATACTAAAATAAAGAAATAAACAATGCTGATAATACTAAATAATACGAGTAGATCCTGAAAAGCTGGTCTGCGCAAAGCATTGGGAAATAATTGGTTCGAGGTGTTTGAAGGTACTGTCAATTTAACAACCGAAGGATTAATCAGCGAGTAATAATAAGTGGGTCGAGATTAGAAACAAGCAGGTGCAGGTGATTGTACCCTACTGAGCGGTACAATAACGAGGCACTTACATTATGGGAACCATCCAATAAGGACTGCGTAATGGGCTCCAAAGTTCCATTTAGTACGCGCTAAACGCACGCTGTACTACTGATGAACGGGTTTTGCGTCTAGCACTAGGTACAATAATAAATTTAATGCATGTTTACTCTAATACTATAGTTTAAAGTTGATACTGCAACATATTATAATAATTTACGAGAATGTTTATAATAAAATAAGGCATTATAATATAGTGAAACTCACAATTAGCATTACAACAATGAAGAGAATATTCAGAAGCTACCAAGCTAAGCTAAAAGCTCGGCTTACACTAGTCACAAAAAGTTCTTGCATAGCAGAAATGGAAAGACCTAAATCGTTTCGAGGTACCTGCCGCGTTCTTAGCTTGTCTAATGGTCTTAATTATAAATCCTCGTCACAAAATATGTGCAAGAGCAGCAATTATAACAATCATAGCTATTAAACCGAACAAAACTGTTAAAAGGGTAATTGCGCCAATTACGGGCACACGACCATATTTCCTTAAATAAACTGACGCAAAACTAAGTGGAGTGCTAATGGGCGCGGCCGCCGCTAAGCAGCAGGTTGCGCCGAGAATGCCGCCACCGCCGCGCGACGACTCTTCATGCGGACCGATGTACAACACTGAGTTCCTTAACATAGTTACTGTAACGTTACATTAAACAGGAAGACGAAGCAAAATATAACTTTGGCGTAGAATTATAATGTGTCATCATTTCTAAAGTACGATATGACAACAACTCAATTTGCCAGTTTGAAAAATTATAGTAAAATAAATGTTAAAGTTATTTTTTATTTAAATGGATTAAAACAAACCCATAAAAGTTGACCGACTAACCCACCACGGTCCCACAAATATCCAGGTTTTAAGTATGGTAAAAAACCTATTAAGTCCTTAAGGCACGCTATTTCGTTTTCTTCAATACATTTATTACTTACCATTGCGGTTGCAATAGTTAAATAAAACTCAATGATACCTATTAACACGTTGAAGCTTTAACGTATTTTTAATTGCTCGCTTCTGCTATCATTGGAGTCGGCTCTAATTTAATAACATTTTAATTAATTGCGACTGCCACGACAACCACTCCTACCCACAGCGCTTTCAACGAGATTAGCAGACGTGACACCAACTCAATCAAAACAATGAGCATTACTTATGCACAGCTGACTCACTGCACAAGAAAAGAAAACGCGGACGAATGACTCGCTGCGTGCATTATAAGCGCGTCGTTTGTGTCTTAATTATGTTATCGTTGAATGACGAGTTACATTCATAAATATTCAAATTGGTAAAGTATATAATCGGTGAAGTTCGCGCGGAAAGCTAGGGGCGTGGCCAGGGATCACATTGTGCCATTGTTCTCGGCGATACGTGCGAGGCGACGCTCTTATCACGGCCTGATATTAAAACTTAACGACTGTAATATTGTGACAGAGTCTCGGGATAATTATTCTAGCTCTCAATTTAGCCGGAGCGTGTTTGAGGATAAAATTATTCAAATAAATTGAAATTATGTCACAGAAACTTACAAAGTACACCAATTTAGACTAAACGAATAAGAATAACGATACGTAACTATGTAAATCAAATAAACAAGACACTTTTTTATGAAAAGCTCTGTGGAAAGAGCTTAAATAATGTTTGTGTATTTGGGTAATGTATTTACAAGAAATGGTAACTGTTAGGGGGATATTGTAAGGAGAGTGAATAAGGGAAATTCAGTGAATGAAGCTGTGAGCGGTGCGATGTCCAGTGAGTTGGTGTCAGAACGGACACAAATAACACTGTGTGACACAATTTTTCTAACATGAATAATTTAACGTCTATTGAATTACTTATGGAATTGTAACCAAAATTGCCTACTCTTATTAATGTCTAACACGTCACGTTTGTTAGTTATAGCATTTTTATTATTACGAAAAAAATCAATGGAGGCTTTTTATTGATGGTTCAAAAACAAGCTTAAAAGCCGTATTGCTTAATAATGGCAATCTATATCCTTCCATTCCTGTTGCATACTCAGTTATTTTAAAAGAATCGTACGAAAACATGAAACTAATTTTAGATTTAATCAAATACAAAGAAAACAACTGGAAAATCTGTGTTGACTTGAAAGTTGTTGCTATATTGCTTGGACTACAGGGAGGTTTTACAAAATATTGTTGTTTTCTATGTTTATGGAATAGTAGACACACCAATAACCATTATAAAGTTAAAGTTTGGCCAAAAAGAACTGATTTTGTTTGTGGCAGATCAAATGTTAAATATGAACCACTTATTCCACAAGAAAATGTGATTCTTCCTCCTTTACACATAAAACTTGGTTTAATGAAAAATTTCGTTAAGGCTATGGATAAAAATGGCAAAGGATTTTTATATTTTAAAAGTGTTTTTTAAATTAAGAGATGCCAAATTGAAAGAAGGCATTTTTGTCGGCCCACAAATAAGAAAACTTATGAAGAACAGCGAATTCGATAAAAATCTTACCAAGAACGAACTAGTGGCTTGGATGTCTCTAAAGGAGGTAATACGAGGATTTTTAGGCAATCGTAGAGCTGAGAATGCTGAGTTTTTAGTCACAGACTTGATAAAAAAATATGACACAATGGGGTGTAGAATGTCTTTAAAAATACATTTCTTACATTCTCATTTCGATTTTTTTTTCCCTAATCTTGGAATGGTAAGTGACGAACAAGGTGAACGTTTCCACCAGGATATTAAACGTATAGAAGAACGTTACCAAGGAAGATGGGATGCGAAAATGTTAGCAGATTACTGTTGGCTTGTCATGCAAGAAGATTGCACAGTTCACAAAAGAAAAAGTTTTTTTTTTGTCATTTTATGTCACAATATGCGGTTTATTTACCTGCTTCACATTTAAACCTGCGTTATTTTTATTCACAATACTTGTATAAGTGTATAGTATTCATATTTATGTATTAAAATCGAAAATACAGGTAAATAAACATTTTTGAATTTAATTTATAATTTTCATACTGTTTTTATTCATTATGATACTAAAATTGACCATAACTTTAAAATGGTACGTGTTACAAACATTTGGACTATATACTTGTGTTAAGCAGGCTCAATTTGACAGTAAACAGATATTTAAATCAATGTTATCAAACAAAATTTTTTTTTTGTCAACAGTGTAATTATTCATAACACTGTTGTAGCCCTTACGATTATGTATGATAGTGAGTGCTGGGTTTGGCTGCAGAGTTATGAAAAGAAAATTAATGCGATAGAGATATTTTCCGACAGAAAAATGAACCTCCTATCGGGTACGGAATAATGTGATTCGTGAACGTTATAATAGAGAAAGACATACCTTAAAAGTTGTGTTGTGTTAAAGTGGTTTGGGCACGTGGAGCGGATGGTTGAAAGGATTGCTACGACAGAAATTTATAAAGCCAAAGTGCAAGGTAGTGTTGAACGGAATTGGCCGCGTAGAACTTAAAGAGATCAAATTTGAGACATTCTTCTCAAGGCGACACCCTCAAACAGAAGAGCATGTATGAGAAGATTAATAGATGTGAGTGTAGCAAGAGGGAATTGTCAGGATCGTTCCAGGTAGCGATATTATCTGCGTCTCCCTTTAGGGACATAGAGACGTGAATATATGCATAAATTTGTTATGTATGTACTTTTTTACTTTTATTAAAGTGGGTTAAGCCAGCCAGATATAGTTGAGTTAACATAGTAACGTTCGCGTAAATGTAAGATAACTTGTAGTCTTCTTTTCTCGTTGTTAGCTACAAGTGACTATTATTTCATATATATGCCGTCAGTTACTTGATAAAAATGAAAAAGGTGTCTCTCGTCTTAATCCATCCAACAAGAGATTTAAGGACGTCAGTGTATGGTGTACATAATATCCCGTTCGTTTCCCTATAGAGGGCAGGTAGAGATCATGGTCCCCATCTACCCCGATCCTGACAAACCACTTTCGCTTCATGACCACTCATACAATAATAATAAAATGCCACAAAAACAAACACTACACGATTTCAATTAAAACTAATTATAATAAAATATCAGATGTATGCTGATTTAATCAAAAAGCCAAAATATTGAACTTAGAAACAATCCCGCTTGAAAATTAAGAAGTGCTATTAGAACTACATACATGTATATACTAGTAATATGTATGCGTGTAACTGGTTTTCAAAAAACCTTTTTGTACCACTCGCATAAACAGCCCACTAACGAGAACTTGACAAGTACAAACAATGTAAGAGACGTGTATCGCAAGAGGAGATATAATATTATGTGATTAATAATGCATTCTATTTTGACTAATGTTTTGATTTCCCGGTCGATCCATATTTATTGTAAAAGGTAACGGTGTGATTTATGCAAATCGATATTGTGCTCGTTCAACCGAATGTGCGGGTCAGCTAAAAACCATTAAGTAGCTCGAGGCAGCCGATCGGAGCGCTACAAAGTACAGCTTAAGAGTACGTAGGAAAAATGAGGTTTACTATTTAGTTTTAACAAACGTAAACGCACAGTTAACACGATATATCATGTACATTCGGCAAGTTAATAAATCAGTTTTTGTTTAATATGTGTAACTTATTTGTAAAGTAGCGGTAATTAAAGATTATTAGTTTAATTATAATCGTTATGCTGATCAAAAAAAGAATATTTTTATGTACAGGAAACAATAACCCAATATTTGGTGTTACATAATATAATAAAATGAGACGTCAGCGAGTTTCTTAATATATTAGGAGACTGCAATGCAATGCTGCTGGAAGCTTAAATAATTATCTTAAGTTAAACAAATACGCTATGTCGCAATGGACTAAAACAATGTTGGTTCGTACCGGTCGGCTAGTTAGTAGCGGACATGCATCGGCCGATGAGAGATACAATCAAATCAATCAAACATCGACATCGGGCCACGGGGTTAGCGGCCACGCGCCAACCAACAACTCGCGTTGCATAACTCACCGCGGAAGTACAACTCGAGCATTGCCTATTTGGGATAACATCGGGCAATACAGAAACATGATGACACTTTTCGGTACAAAAGCTAAAATATAACAGCGAAGTAGAGGATGATAAAAGTATCGAAATGATTAATAATAATCGATGAGCATGGCACAAGATACATATATGGCATGAAAGCTATAAATAATAAAACAATGAAACGACATTCTCAGAAAATCGACAGGTACGCTCTCCGTCCATGATGCCCACTCGAGTAGGTAAACATTATGAAAAGATATGGCAGGTATCAGTAACAAAGCGGCACGGTCTCCACGCGTGGACAAAGGTGGAGTGGCATCAAGTGCGTCGCGTCGTTTGGACGCATTCATTGGGCGCCCACGCGCATCCCGTGTCACCGATATATCACGGCGGCCACGGCGTGGGACGCCTTTTTCTATGCAACGCCGGCCGATGCGAAATAAATTAAAATACGTCTGTTTCAATAATTAATATAGCACGAGATATGATGGATTGGTTTGCCGATTTACGGAGACACGTGCTGTTGTACTTCAGATGTTCGCTATAACTTGAACACGAATCCCTCAGTCATGTAAAGCACATACCATTCGCCGATTGGTAAAATTCAAAGTGTAAGAAAGTACCGCACGTGCTGGTACAAATCCGGATGATTCTTTTTTCACATGGTACTTGATATGATACACAGGCTTATCTCTCTGTCCACTAATGCTGTGTGTTTGGCATAAGATAGCCGCTTTCTCTGTAATAGAGCACGGCGATCACGCAGCAACTGTCAGGTTGAATATGATAGGCGAGTGCGGTGCGGCAACGGTGTCGCGTGGCTGCACTTGCGGCGCAGCTGACACCGCCACACACAACCCTGTGTTCAATTGCATCGTGTCTCTTTATCGCTTTCTCGTCGCGCTTATCGCCCCACTGATAATCTGCATGGGTCGGACCGTTATTGAAAGCCACGACACTAGATCGCGAGTGAAGGCTTACAATAGCGGCACTTCAGAACAATACTTATTGACTCGAAGATGAAATGTAGCGAAAGCCAATTTAGCATATCCGTGGCGAAGTGACTTATTATCGACTCTGGACCTGAACGGAACTTAAATTTGAGGTGAGGTTGGCTCATTGCGGGTAAGATAGCACTCAAAATGTTTCTACGAAAATTTTCATATGAAGTGAACTGAGTGTTATTAAAATAAATTGCCAATTTAAAGGTACAAACATATTGAAATGAAAAAAGTTGCTCTCGGAATGGGCGTGGGCTAACGTTAGCGCGCGCCGAGTATCAATGATCAATTTTTGTTCCGGCGAGATTATCTGGTGATCTGAGCAATTTCTCTTGGCCCTTGTTGTTGATAACATCAGATGAACAACGGTTTGCATCGTCTGCATAATTACAAACCTGGTATTTAATCCGGGTTTCTTGTGCACTCATTTTCAGCTATAAATATGAAAGGTACGTACCCACGTTTACATCTATGGATATTCGATATTGGCACTCGTACAACATTTAAGTTATCCAATTCCATAATGTTTGGGAAAATAAGTGAAATGTATATTGGCCTAAAAGCTCAGACAAAGGCCTCGATGGCTCGTACATCATAAAAACGGGAACAGCGATCGGCTTCGCAATCAGAAACAATTTCCGATTAGTGTTTCTCATTGGACATATTCCGACAACAAACACGATCGTCCCGAGAGCCGTGGGAATGCCCCACTCGAGTAACGGACAGACGGGCAAATGATGCTGGACCATCTAATGCTTGTAATTGATGACGACCATTGTACCCGAGCTTTTGGAACTGATACTATTGTTTCGGCTCACTTGCCGATTCCACTGACTGATTTAAAGTAAGGTAGTTGAAGCAATTAAAACAAAATATAATTTACCGTTTCAGGACTCCGTGTTGTGAAAAGTTTAAATAAAGCAAATGTATAATATTCAATGTTAGTTAGAACAAATATGTCAACTTAGATAATAATTATCGATACCTAGAATTTAGTATTAATAGACCCACCAACCTGTCTTAGGCACTTACACGATGCTTCATATAGATCAAGGTCACCCGAGTTGGCAATAACTTGGAGTGGGCACTTATTACGCGATGCTTATCTAAATAAGTGAGATTACGGCCATTAAGGTCTATATAAACAAACAGTAGTGACAGGGCTTGATAAACGGCCGCCTGCGCCGCTGCATAGATGCCTCTATTGAAGGGTGAATTGCGCGGATTGTAGGCGATAAATATAGAAAATGGCTGCGGCGGCCGGCGCCTGCGATGCTATCAGCGACACGGATGTCGCGTCGGCGCTGCAGACCACCGGCGCGGCCTCCGCAGATGTATGGCCAAACACGACCATTGGCTTATCGCTTTGTTGACAAATCATTGTGTTACGGCCACATACATCATAGATCCGCTCCTGTTTCCTCGATAAATATGTAAGAAATTTGGTAATGTTGTTGTACATTGTAATCAAAATTAGACGCCGTTCACATGTCAGTAACTTGTTACGTTGTTTTAGTACAAGCTCAGGACGTTAACGGAACAAATAAATATAAAATTTACATTGGTTAGGTTTTTCTATTACAACAGTTAAGTACCTAGTAATCAATAATTAATTGGTATGATAGGAATACTGCAAGGCAACGTGCTTCACTGTCTCAATATTTGTGTGAATAAGAATGATGGAATATTTCTTTATTCTAATAAAACCACATCTGATGTTATTATTTTATTTATTACAAAGTAAAAAACAGCATTGTTAATATAACAATTTAAAGTAAACAAACATTCAACGAAAAAGGAACGTTTGCTTAAAATTGCATGAAGCAATTCAAAGGTATAACTTAACTGGTAAGTAAATCATATTTTACGAATGCTTAATAATAACTACATGAAATTATTTCAATTACCTCTTTGACTTTTATTTCGGCGATACAATCTCATGATGAAAAAAATATTACGAGAGTGCCCGGGGCCGCCCATCAATTGCCTTCGCAAACATTGCCGTGCATGGCTCTTCCACGGTTAGCCTACTCCTCCCATTTTCACGTATTCTCGCGAGTAGCTTTAAACAAATGTTCGAAAATTGAAACAACGCTTAAAATATAAGTATGCAAATAACCGACTATAGAGATATAGAGAAGCAAAAGTGATAACTTAAATGAAGAGGGAAAAGTTGTTGAAATATTCGTAAATGATTGTCGATCTGAAGAGCAATTTATTCGCTCGCATATCGCGGGATGTAATTACGAGCGGTAGGCCCCGCTCCTCTGTTACAATTAAACTAGCGGTGCATTCGAAAAACAATAAATAAAAGAGATTACATCAGGACGATCGCCGTGGCTTTTTTTAAGAAACTCGCCATAATCGTCGCAGAGAGGTACCGTGTTGCCCTGCGCGTGTTATTAACTTAGCAAATGCGCGGTGATCGATGCGCCCTAGCCATCATTACCTCTGATATATGGCGGGAATATTCCCTCTCATTAATCACTCACCAATTGAGATGTAACGCACACAAACAAGGGACACTTTACATCATCGTTAAGGAACCACGTGAAACTTTTTCCTTAAATCGTTTAACGGAAGGTAACGAATTTAAATTAAGATTTTATATTCAAGGTATTAAATAATCTATGTGAAACGACAATTTACTTAAGAACAAAAGAGGTTTTAAGAAAATTTATTTATGATCTAGGTGAGTAATTGACAGAAAAGAATGTTCATGAATTGTAAAATCAAAGAACTTAATTGGTAAGTAACGAAATCATTTTTGTATCATATTACAAATATAAATATATATATAGCCGCTGAAAATGTCTGAACTAAGACTTGTAAAATATCTTATTCCATATGAAAAAATAAAATAATTTTATCTTTTTCTATTAATACAAAGAACAAGAATGAAGCTGAGATGCAAGTTGTGAAATAATTATAACAAATTAATAAATTTCGAATGTTAAACAAACATAGCGAGAATATGAAAAAATAGTGAATTGTCAAATAACATTACAGGTATTTTTTGAATTGGAATGCATTATATACATATGTATATAAATACATATAGTATTAAATTTATAAAAATATATATTTAGAAAAACTGTGTAGAGTTTACTGCAAATGGAAAATGATTTCTTAACCAATTAAGTCTTACAATTTAAATATACAAACATTCACTAGGCACTTGTGGCGTGAATGTAGAAATTAGATACAAGAAGGAGATATTAAAAAATAATAATTATGAGTTATAAACATAAAATTAATGAGTTATACGACCACCGCAAAATTAAAACCATAATAACGAATCAGCAGTTGCTGTATCCATACGTTAAGCAGAAAACGGGCTAGTTACATTAATACATGACCCAGACCAGCATGGGACCAAATAATACATATCAAGTAAGTTAAGTAATTATTTACGTTCGCTTTACGGATGCCAGCATCTTTAAGTCGAAGAGTTATTGGATTTCTTATACATCAATTATTCTAAAACGCCGCATCTTAACCTAAAATACTTAATATTAACTTTTTAAGAGAACGGTAAAAATGTTCTCATAATACTAATAAATAAAAAATCAGAATAAATTAAATAGACATGACAAGACAGTCACAAAGCAAAATGTATACTAATAAGATTACGTACCCTGTTCAATATAATTCTAAAACACCATAAGATTCTCATTAAATCTTATTTGATTTTCAATGTTAAGTTGAAATTATTTTTCAATACAGCACAAGCAAAAACGATTCTTATGAAAACATGATTTTGAAAATATCACATATTCTCAAGTATGACGACCAGAAAAAAAATAAGTTATAAAAATATCACAAGTGTACGTTTTAATATCTACCATTAGAATTAATTACCTACGTCATTAGCCTATTTCTAATACCATCAACCGATTTAAAATTTCTGAAGTCAAGTTAGTTTAATACATAGCACATATAGATATAGATAACGCATTAATTACGTCAATGCAAAATAATTTTAGAACCGATGACAATTTTTAGCACAAGACGGTAGTTCAAGATATAAAGTCATTTAGGAGACGTCATGCATATATGGCTCATATATGTAGATATCAAGAGAATGGGAAAAAAAACTTTATAAAGGCGTGGATTTCATAGATATACAGCTCACAAAATTTTTTTTCGGATTGCTAAGGAAAAAATCTTGCTGAGATATTTAGAAATGAAATTTACTTCATCAATTGTTAAAGTTTGTTTCTGCATTTTGGAAATTTGAAGATCTTTAGCAACGAAGGTAGTAAGTACCATTAAATAAAGAAAATGCAATTCTCCAATATCTATGAGACGGCCCTGCAATTGGTAAAAATAGACAGAACATTTAAATAAATACCAAATAATTAAATTGATAGGTTAAAAAATAACTAAAATACTGTTTTGAGATTCGTTAGTTATCAGCTAATAAATTAATACATTACATCTTATCACCTGTAATACTGGGTAGTTACTTTATTACGAGTTATGTGTAAACACATAATGTGGGTGCAAGTTTTTTTTTTAATTAGTTATAATAAGAATTAAGTAATTCGAGACTTTAGTCATACAAGAAACATTTTCGTTTTTTTTAAACATATCGTAAATCTAGTCAGTTTGCCCCAGTGGATATTCGCATCCATGATTTCGTATACAAAAGATATAATTTATTATCCCAACACCATGAATAGATTTCTTATAATTCATCATGTCTTGCCTCCGCTGACGCTTCTACGAAGCTCTTGAAGTCAGTTCTTTTGCGCACATGCTCAGCGCATTTAGCCACGAGACGCAGGAATTCATTGACGTCGAAATAGTAGTTAGTAAACTTGGCATGGCCGGCACCGTCTGGACCGTGTCCCTGTTCGAAAATTATTGGCATAAGATATAACGGAATAAAAACATATTTTGAGGCAAACTCAAACTAAAAAATACTTGAATTTCTTTCGAGGTGGACAGAACCTTGGTGCCACCTGACATGACATACAGGGATGTATGACAGCTTAATAGTTAGCATTCTGTTAAATAGTACTATAACATAGAATTATGAAACACGACTGTATTTGACACGGCTTTTATTATTAGAGCTTCAGTAATCACCTGTCATTGTGGTTGATAACTATCTCGTGAACAGTGGGTTTGATATGGCTCTAAATAAATTACTACACATTTGTCCTGATGAACAAACAAATATCTGACTGTCTTGACACAATATAGTATGAGGTCGTGAAATATATGTACAGTGGATAAAAAAGTCAAACCTCATCCTGTTTCTTAAGTTTGGTCGTGTCCTCCCATGTGACGTACTTGAGACCTCTCAATCGCGCCAAATCTGAATAGCAGTTGGGGTCTTCACAGTTGTATCTGCCGAAACAATTAATTTTATGAATTTTAGAAAAAATATCGATCATAAAATTGCAATATCGGAATGCTGAAATAACGAATGATTGATCAATAATTTGTGTCAGATCAAAATTAATTCGCAAATGAAACTTTTGTACTTTATACCTTGAGAATGAGAGAATATTGTTCTCCCTTTACGAATTCTCATTACGTATATTTGAATAAAATGAAACTTATGTATGAGTGCCTATATTTATGTTACTTATTTTTACGGGAACAATCTAGGAGTACAAACTCTGAGCCAGTTAATTCAGCATAATGATTGAACGAAAAATATCTTGCACAAAAAGAAATATAATGCTTACACTTCAAACACCGCCGCCCAATCAGGCAAAAACAACATATGCGTTAAGCCTGCTCCATGCATTCCAATAAATATATCAGTATTATGAGTTATCTCCAACTGCTTGGAAAAGGGGATGTCCCTATTATACGTAACATGATTCACTTCATAATCGTCTACCGCTTTTAAAGCATCTAAAATGTTTTTCTCGTTCAAAATGGATCGATAGACTGTGCCTCTCGAAAGTAATGTTACTCGAATTTTGTTATTTTTCCTTAAATGCAACTTGATGTTCAAGTTATGGAGTATGTGCTTCGAGAATGCATGGAACAACCCGCTTCTTTCACAGCCGTATATCTGGAAAGTAAGTTACAAAATATACATTAACAAAGAAAATATCATGGGCATTGAATAGGGCCAAATTCAACGCCTTTTTAGACATTACAATTAATAATATTAATAGCACTTTATAAGTCTAGCTACGAAAAGTTACATAACGTTTATAATTAAAACTTATAAAGAAGGGAGATGCATGATATCGCTCCGTCCTTGTTAACCACATAGTCAACAATTAATGAAACATGTGGTACCAAAAAACAGTATAACAAATTTTGCCTAAAATATACCAATAATACTAAACAAAACTAGTAACTAATACATACCAGTGGAGTATTATAGAACAATCCAAAGATCATTCTCGGTAAGAGGGGGAACACTACGTTCTTGAAGCAAACGCTCTTCCCCCTAAACTCTTTCAAGTCCCAAATAGGGTTATCAGTAAACGCCTTGAAAGTGTCTTTGAACGCCGAGTCGTAGGTAAAGGTTTCCCACACTAATATATGATTGTCCTTAGTAAAAGTCGATGGATGCGTCGAGTTAACGTGTAGAGAAGCGTACAGGTTAAAGAAGTCACAGAAATGGTGGTACATATTCACACCTGGAATAGAAAATAAATAAAACATTATAAAAGGGTGGTGGTAAAATCTCATCTCATTAGGTGTATACTCATATCCTTTTATCTCTATTGGTATTCAGAATCTTAGAGATAAAGTATCTTTATTCAATCACTCTATCATACTTACAGGCTTTTTTGGATTGTTTTAATATATTTGTTTTGTATCTGTTTGTAAGGCTTATTAGATCGCTGGTTACTAGTTGATCGATCTCCTAAAATAATATATTCACCCCTATTTCCTTAGTCTTAAAGAAGACAGATGAATTAGTCTAGTGCCTTTTTTTTAAATTCTTTATTAAGCCATTCACCACTAAGGTTATGTCGGCTGAAGTACAAACACTGATACCACGGCGTTTGAACTTCTTGTTATTGCATCGCCATGGTTACACCAACGCCGCCAGCCGCTACAACCGAAGAAAAATGAAATCGAAGCTCCAATTCTTCTCTTACTTTTTCTTCGGTTCGTTCCGGTTGAGGATCCAAATATAATCCTAAAGCAAACATATTTAGCCAATTTGGCATCAGAACTGACTAAATATTCAGGCGAAAATAATTATTTGTATTTTCTACTTTCACTGAGCTGTTGACGATATGACGACTGACATAGACGACTGTCTAGTGCCTTTGGTTAAATTAAAAATACTTCAACTTACTTGCATCTAGTTTCATTATATATGTAGGTTTGTCAATAACAACATCACACATGCCACTTGATATTGGTTGATTCTTCATTTTTACAAAATTCACCATTTCTGGTGCCCAGGATTGTAAGGCGCTCATATGTTCTGCTTCTTTCTTCAGACGCTGCTTATAAAACTTACAATGACCACCTGTAACATGCGAAAAAATGCTTTAAATAGTCTAGTACACACTGTTTCACGTGTTTACATAAAATATACATTCACATACTTCTGGGATATATAGGCAGACCCTCAGGAACACAATATTATCAGTTTATGGCATGAATATTGCGGCTGTGATGGTTTACAGAATATTTGTGACAGGTTGGTAGCACTCGTCAAATAGATTTCATTTATTCCTAGTCAATGAGTGAATTCCCATGACATGCAACATGTAATATGCATCACTCTGTTATGCCATTTAGATTTTTGCTTTTTAACTTTAGTTGTCAACACAATGAGTATTGTTTATAATAATATATTTTTAAATAAGTATTTTTCCTATAGAACAATCATCACCATACTCCTCATGACTTGTGTATGCAGACTCTCTTATTTATCGTGGCAGCATAGTCAGAGGATTCAGTGTTCATCTCCAAAGACATGATAGGAATGAGTCACTCAAAACCCGCGTTCCCCGTATCCCCAAGGGTAGGCAGGTTTTGTCACAATATTTCCCTCACTAATGAGTGTAAATTATGTATGTAAATGAAAAGCTCACTTTTAATTTTCATTAATTGGAACATGCCATAGCTGGCATTCAAACCTTATTTTTCTTATCTTATTTTATCTTATCTTATTATAAAGCTTATTATTATCCACTAAAAGCCAATAGAAGAAATGCACTTTGCAAATAAATTACCTACTTACAAAGACAGGTATTTGGCAACTAAATTAAAAATAATTTACTATGTGCATGGATTTTTTTGTAAGAATAACTGAAATAATTGGGTTAAAAAAATAGTTACCAATTTGACCTTCCCCAAGAATATCCATTTTGTATCTCAAGTTGTTACCTCTACCTATGAGACCTGTGAAATTCAGCAGCAAATTTCTGCCCCTGCAGAATCTACAAATAAAATAATAATTTAATTAAGTGGATTTATACATACTTAGGAGGCAGCGGCCATCCATATTAAGTGACCAGTTAACTATCAAAGTAAAGTACTTTTATTACTCTTTGAATTAACATAATAATATTTAGCTAAATGATTCAAAATACATTATATCAGAAATATTTAAAATACACATTACACATATCAATGCTTATATGCCTTTTTATAATTTTACAGGAGAACAATGAAGTTTTAAAAATCAAAAAATATATGTTTGCTACCATCAATATATTTGATCAATACCATTTATTAATAATTGTGCACTACACTTCTGTTTGATAACAATGCATTAAAGCATCTTCATCAAATTGAATAAACAAATAACCATAACACATTACAAAAAATGTACTTAAATTAAATACCTTAAATATTTTGAGCATTCTAATGAAGTATCATTTGGGTAAGTAGCTTCACACATTACCATCAAATCATCAATTTGTTCTTTAACATATCCTGAAAACAAGAAAGACATAATTTAAGCATACTACAAACTTTGTTATAGAAATGTAATTAGTTTATTTAAATAATAAATTTTAGAAGCAGACTATAAGTGTTTCTGTAGTAATTTTATGTGTAGCTTTAAATGAGTAATCTGCAGGAGTGAGATTAAAACAATATAACATTCAGAATATTAAGTCCTTCAGTATCAGTTCAGTAAATTACATTAAGAGATTTCTGTTTTGAAAGTCAATTGATAAATGTTTACTTGTTTAGATTAAAATCCTATACTTTTGACAACTATTTTATCAGACCACCCTTTCAAAGATTACAAATAAGAATGGTGCAGTACATCAATCAACATCTATATAACGACTAAATTACCATGTAAAATCATATGAACAGACTTATTTTCAAGTATCCAAATACATTATGAAAAGGTTTCTAGAGAATGCTTTTGTATCAGTTCAAATATGTACTTACCAAAATCAGCTTGGGTATAAAATGTATCGTACTGAGACTCTTTTGTTTTGACCCATCCTTTATGATCTCCGGGGCACACAGGGCGTACATGATAAGAGTGATTTTTGTTACAACTCTTTTCATATCCCCAACAAGCTTCTAAGCCTATTACATTTTTATAAGGACATTCAGAATCTCGCTGACAAAGTTTAGCTAAATGTGGGAATGCATTAAAAAGGTAAGGAATGTGTTCTGGGGGCAAATTTATAGAACTAATATCAAAAAATGCACCACATACGACAAAAAATACAAGAATAAAAGTAACAATTAGCATTGTTTACTACACTTTAAAACATAACAGTGCTTAAATCTGGAGTTGAAAACAGTTAAAATTTGTACCAAAGCAATATGTTACACCTAGTATTTTTTACTGAGACTTCGTATGATTTAAAAACATATTCACTTTGTTATATTAATGATACTAATTCAATGTAAATACAATTATTGGGACTAAGAAACAAACAGGTAAATATTTAAAGGTTAACTATGTTTATTTTATTCTTTATTATCATTTTACATAAGGCTGCTCTCCATTGTCATAACTATGGGTATTACATTGGGCATCGCCATTCTAGCTCTGTAAAGTAAGTAGGAATTCATGAAATGAATTCATACTAGTTAATTAATAAGTAATTTTAGATACCTTTTATATTCTATTACTTAGTTTTGAACTTGAGTATGTGTATTGGAATGATAAATCAAAATATTTAATGGGTATTAAGGTTGTACGTAGCATGAATTCTCCACAGCATAAGTTAGGTGCAAAATTTTTCAGGTCGCTAAAATCTATGCAATTATAGGCTCATATTATTTTGACTTTAATTTTTATACTAAAACCTACTCTTACCCTTTGGAATATAAATTGTGACATAAACAAATTCTGTACTCTAATATAATTTGCACATATCTTCACAATTAATGAAATACAGTTTATTTTTACGATGAAAGATAATATGTACGTCAAATCCACTTGACACAATTATTACGATATGGCTGAGATTGATGAAGAATTTGCTTGTTTACATGTTCTAATTATTTTACATGCGTTTTTTTGCATGTTACTGAATTTAGCAAAACCTATTAAGTAAACCATTCTGGACAGTATGTACTTTATATTAGTATTATTTAAACTGGTGTGCTAAATTTTTTAAATGATTCGGATAACTTAATTCAATGAGTATTTTAATAGAAAGAAGAGAGTTTGTACATGCAGCTTAATTTTCAATGAAGCATTCTAGTTGTTGTAGTACATTCAAGAGTACACTTTATATTGGCGCTAGTCCGGAAATACAAAAGAGCGTCCAACCAATCAAATTTGAAATTCATCCAATCAGCTGTGCATTAAGAACCCGCCATCACATTACTCTTTCCGTTTTATTTACGCGGTGGATGAGGAGTGTTGTCAAACGTAGAAAATTTGTGTAACTCAGATTGTAAAAAGTGTTGAGTGGTTGTGAAAATTTGCAAGGCTGTTCTCTCTTGTCTCTTCAACTAAGTTATTCCACGAATAAAATAGGTTTTACGATAAAAGCTAATTATGTCGCCATTTTGACCATATGTTTATGTGTATATTGTATTAAAAAATCTTAAAAACTTACAATAAAGGTTGTGGTACATAAGAAGCATGTCTCAAAAGAGCAATTTATTGAATTTCGTTATTCATGATGCCAACGGTAAGTTGTTCTATATCCCAATTGTTTACGTTATGTTTGCATTAGGCTTTTTTTTCTACGGATAATTTTCAGTCGTGGTTTATAATATTCCAATCAATTCCAATAATACAATTTTACAACGATTCTTTTGCGGCATTTAAAATTATTTTAGAATATGCTCAATTTGAAGGTTATTAATATAAGAAATGCTTTCAGGTCGGCCTCGTATGGTTAAAATCGTACCTAATGCTCCTGTTAAAGTAGTAAAAATATCACAACCTGAAGTAACTGCTGAAGTAAGTATTTTGTGTGACTTGTTAGCGTTACAATATAGTTAAACTTAACCATTTCTCAGCATGTCTAAAGTTACGATCGAAAATAGTTTTCTTATTGTTGTTGATTTTTAAAAACTTATAGTTACAGAACAATAAAATTCCCTTTGTTTTCAGTCTCCTGTGCTGAGGGCAGTCAAAGTTAGTGATGTAAAATGTACCACAAGTAAGTTACTCATTTAGTTAATATTGAACTTAAAATACCATCATCAAATGTTCTGTACAATATCACAGTGTACTGTAGCATAATATGGTACAATAACTTTATGTTCCTGTTCTTTAAGCTTTTTAATTCTTCAAGCTTTTGAATGTAATGGATATTATATTATATATTTATTGAGTTTTATGTATTTATAGCTATAACCAAAATTTCATAACATTAGATAAACCTAACATTTGATTAGTATGTAAAATGTTGTGTAAATGTGCTTCAATATGAACAATTATTAAAATCTGAAATATTGTTGGACAACAATTTACTACTAATGAGTAAAAACTACATTGGAATGTAAATAATAGTATAAATTAATGTTATCATCAGTTTTGTAATCCTATTAGTTAACACTATATGTTCAAGCAGATGTTTTCATGGTCAAAAGAAAGTATCTTAAGAACAATTTTTAAAATAAATGGAAAGATTATTTATGATAACAGAATGAGGTGTGTATTCAAACTTCATAGTTTGTAGAAGTTGTTCCATATTGTAATAGTCTATTGCTCTATTCTCATAGGTATGGCACAAACACCTGATCCATCTTTGAAAAGTCATGTGATTACTCAAAATGACACAGAAGAATATGCTCAAGATGTGCTAGTTGACGATGTTGAGGACGAGGTAGAAGAGGAGGAAGTCTCTGAGGTTTGTATTTTAGCTTTATTTATAAACAATGGTCTATAATGTTGTCCTGTTGGAAAGTAGATAGGTACTACACTGTTTATTCTATAGGGATGTAAATGTATATTATCAGATAAATCATTTTAAACGTAAGGTTAATTTGATTTTGTGTTGTGCTAAAATTTCTTCTGAACATAAGTAGAAAATGAAAAAATAAAAGGAAATTTATAACTTGTTTTTTAATTTATATAGTATTCTCTTGGTACTATTCAAAATAAATACATAAATATAGATGCATTCTCATCCTTTAGATCATTTTAGGGTGGACAGAACCTCATAGTCATAATAATATTTCATAGGTTCTTTTTGATCATTAATATTGAGGTTTTGATGACATATGGAACATTAGTACTTAACAGTTTCATTGCCTAGTAGATTCCATGTAACCCTAGTCCCTTAGTCACCTCTCATGGCATGCCAGGAAGAATGGCAACTAGTTAGCATTCCTTTTCTACCCTTTCTGGTCCTTTCAAAAATAATTTATTAAAGAATTGTCACCTGTTTATTTAATTGTCTCTAGATGCCCAACAAAATGTTGGAAATAAAAATGGAACCACTTGATGAGATAACTCCCCAGAAAGTGTCAAGCCCTACTTCAAGTTCTGGAGCACCATCATCCAAAAACCTTATAATGTGCTACACATCAAGGAAGAGAAATGGTGGCGAAGTAACACCACCTGTTGCATAGTAAGTTGATTCAAGCTTTGTATTATGGCAGATTACATACAGGCACATACTTTGGTCCTTCTAACCCTCACAGGGTGGACAAAACCAGGGAAAATATCATGTACATCATATAATTTGTACGTAAAGTTGTTAGTAAAGTAACATAAAACTGTTATTTTGCTAAATATACATTACTAGTCTAGGGCCTAGTACTAGATAGTCAATATGACCATTTTCTTATACCTCAATGAAAAACTTTTCACAATAATGATGTAATTCTATGGTTAGCTATAAATATGTTTACTATTATATTACAGTACCACTAGGAAGCGCAAGCATGCAGATAAAGTTGGCAAAGGTCTAAGACATTTTTCAATGAAAGTCTGTGAGAAGGTTCGCTACAAAGGATTCACCTCATACAATGAAGTTGCTGATGAATTAGTGAAAGAATTCTCAAGTGGTCTTCATATCAATCCTGATAGTCAGGTAGGTTATCTTTAGTATACTGTTCTGTTCCTGGATTAGTTGCATACTGTAACTCCTATAGGCTGTCAAATATAGTTGGATACCTGTGGCAGTCAGACCTACATTCACTTCTGACTTATAGTAAAATAACAATACTAATTTGATCATGATCATGTTTTTTTATATTTAACTATCTCCAAATGTATCAGTATAAATGGTAAAGGATTTCAACTTTTAAATTATCTATGTATTGAGTACTGGAAAGTTACGTTTATTTTAAAAACCTAACAAAATTATCATGAACCTTGCCATTAATTAGTTCTTTTATAGACGGTACCACCATTCATATCTATATATTGACATTTTGTACATTCAAGTTCAACTTTTATTAGTAACACTACTTTCTCTCTCTCTCTAGCCTTTTTCAACCCCTTTTTTGGGTGTAGGCCTCCTTTAGCAAACGCCAACTCTGTCGATCGACATTACTTTACATCATTACTTTAACATTACTTTACCGTCTAATATCACACAGTGTTTAGACATGGTCCAATTATTCATAACTGTTACCACTTTCAGCATGAACAAAAGAATATACGGCGTCGAGTATATGACGCACTTAACGTCCTGATGGCAATGAACATCATTTCTAAAGAGAAGAAGGAAATTAGATGGCTGGGTTTGCCTACAAATACTATTCAGGAATGCAAAACACTAGAGGCTGAGAAACAGGAACAGTTGCAAAGAATCCAGAAGAAAACTCAGCATCTTCAAGAACTTATTCTACAGGTAAATAATATTTTAGATCCAGTTATTACTATAATGTGAAATAGTACCAGTAGCTGGATAAGCTTTTAGGTGATCAACCATGTTGCCATATACAATAATGGCTGAGATAAAAAACAAATATGTAATGTGTTGGAGTCAGTTTTAAATGGCAATATTTTACTGTTAACACATTTAACAATCTCCAACTACATCATGTATGATATCGTCACACTTCACTCTTTACAAATCATATGTATGTTGAATTATTTCGTAAATGTTCCCTTATTTTCTTCTGCAGCATATATCTTTCAAGAGCCTAATAGAAAGAAATAAGGAATTAGAATCTAAAGGAGTGAAACCTTCACCATCTTCAGCAATACATCTCCCTTTCATTGTAGTAAATACAAGTGATAAAGCATTAATAGACTGCAGTATCTCAAATGACAAGTAAGTTGTAATCATAATTTGTCTATACATACATCCTTGAATACCTTTTTAGGGGTATATAACCTATATCACTGTTTTAGTCTGAACTGTTAAAAGATTTTCTTCATTAGCACCTGTCACTGGTACCCCCATGGTATTCAATGAGTTAAAAACTGTTCTCATCGTTAAGGAAATTCTCAGATCACTTTGTATATAAAAAGAAATATAAAAAACAAAAGGAACTATAATTACATACTTATATTTGCCATTAAGCCAGTTAGCTGTAAGAACAGATTACATTTTTATTATGTCTGGTTAAAATGTGAAGACAATGCAACGTGTTTGCAAGAATTTATATTTGAAACTATTGCAAGTACATATATTCATTCATAGTAGAGACCGTCAAGAAGTCTTAGTCAAATCACACTCTGCATTCTGCAATTATATTATGGATAGATGAATATAATGTGTATTTATATTATATTACAGGACAGAATATATGTTCAACTTCAACAAGAGGTTTCAAATACATGATGATATTGACATATTGAAGAGAATGGGTCTTTTATTTGGTAATTATGATTCTACTAAATTAAACATGCAGTTTTTAAATCAAGTACAAGTTCAGTTGATACTGTTATAACGCAACTAGTGTCACATGGTTTGTGTAGTGTGTTGTCTAGTTTAAACAGTAATTCCTATATACATGAGTAGTATTAAAAAAGACGTTACAATTATTGAATTCCCATTATTACAGGTTTGGACAAAGGTGAATGTAATGAAGAAGATATTGAAAAAGTCAAGAAGATGGTACCTGAATCATTGGAAGATTTTGTTGAGCGTAAGTATTGCAAATTTATCAGGTACAAAATGTGAGTGATGATTATAGCAGTACTATCGTTTTAATACAGATGGTATTTATATTAAGTAACGTTCCTTGGTTCCTCACGATTGTTTACTTTACCGAAAACAATGTGATAACCTGCACATTACCAAAATTTGGTATACTGTTCTAGCAAGAACTACAGTGTCATTGAACAAAATCTATTTCTGCTTCAACTGTGCCCCTGATTACTGGTTCTTAGTTACTAATCAGACTTTGAAAACTCTTATGTGGTTTCTCAATCCTGTGTTTACCTCTCGACATAACCATCAATGACAAAGTATTTATTTATTTCATTCTAGAAATGGCACGTGGCTCAACAGCCGATCCTAATGAACTCATCAAAGACATCGTCGTCGAGGGGCTAACAGAGAAGTTCGATATAACTGGAGAGGAGATGGAGGACGACGCCGAGGTGAACAGCTACAGCGAAGACGACAGCAGCGACATGTACGCTTAGCGATCGTAATATGCGCCACTGCGGCCCAGGGCCAGAGCGCATTTGTGTACCTCATCCATTGCCTTAGTTAAATTTGCAATGTCTTATTACGTAGGACTACGAATAACGTCTTATAGACTTGACAATTTAATAAATACTATGAAGTAATCACTATAGAATGCTATTTGAATGGTGGGTCAATTTTAATATTTCTACAAACTCATTGAGACATTGTATGATATTATTTGCAGTCAATAATTTTAGCGATGATTGTTTGGCTTGTTATGAAGCTATGACTAGGGTTAACTGATTGTTTTTGTATTGTTAGGATGTAGATTATTACATAATGTATTTTAAGTTTTAAGTCAGACAAACATTTAGTATATATATAAAATCAATCCTGAATTTGGGGTCATATATTTCTCATTGAATATGCAGTTAAGTATATGGTCTCTTTTAGAATATGCATTAAGTTTTGATTCCACACTGTCAATGATCTCGAAAAAATGCAAAATTTTATGGGATTTTATATGATCAATGATTATTTGAAACATTTTTAGGAAGTTTGTGAGTCGTCTTCAAATAAAACACATACCTGAAATACAGTTTTTTATTTATTACTTAAAGCTTTTTTTTATCTACTAAAATTTATTTCAAATCTTCATCATCAAATAAATCTTCAAAATCTGAAAGAAAATATATTTATTGTTTTAATTATGAAATACTTCGGTTTTTGTGATACTACTTTCTTTCTACCCCTTGTCACAGAGCTCCTTGCAAATATTTAAAACGGGTGAGGGAAACATGTTGAAGAGATCTAACTGCACAATTATCTTAAGTCAGTATCTGTTTTGGAAATGGATATTTGGACTACTTTTAGTGTTACTGATTACGAATCTAAGCTATAAGTAATGTAAATCAATACTGACAATCTGATGAAGCTTGAGTTATGAGACAAAACCATTGTAATTATGAACCTTAGATTAGTTCTGTGAAAGCTTTATAAATTTTCTACAATAAACAACAATTTTGACAAATATAACCCAGCCAAGACCAGACAATCAGTACAGCACAATTACATTTGTTGAAGATCATCATCAATTAGGCATGTCACAAGCAACTAAATAAAAATTGATAGAATTTGATGTACCATTGAAAAAGTCTGCATGTACAGCCTTCTCATTAGCTGCTAAATCCATCAAGAGATTGGAAGGTCCCCCTGCCTGTGAACAAAGTTTTTCATAGATCGTTAATTTACTAGATTGCATTACTAATGATTATCTGAAGAGTAAAACACTTCAATGAATTGCAGTTTAGATTTTTCATTAAGTTTCAATGCATGTAATCTAACATACTCAGTACGACCATTAGGTGAGACCAAAATTTTTCAATTATCATAATTTTAGCAAAGCATTTTCAATATGAAAGAATTTTGCAGACACTTTAATGTCCACTTAGTTACTTTTTATCCTGAATATTGAACGTGTGATGTTATAACCAATTTCCCAATGCCATTCCATTTTACCCTGGTTCCATAGACATCTCATCAACTTGTGGGGAACGGCTGGTAGTTTGCATTCTTTTTACATCTTAGCTAGCATGGAACAAAACTGTTTGTAATTATGAAATTTACTATCCTGCATCCTAAGCCACGCTAGATTCTAATAATTGAACCTTAGTCCAACAAGTATTACCTCCATAATACAGGCTATACAATTACCTAGTCCATGTTTTATACTTAAATTTATTATTAGAATTTGTTTCAGGTGGTAAAAAATATAACACGCACCTCTTCTAAATCCATGTACGTTCCTACTCCTTCAGGGAACATTTCGTCAGCAGCAATTGTTGGTTTCATTTTTATACTTTACCAAAATTTATTTGAGATATTTATATACAGACCCACATAGAACGTAAATAGAGTAGTTTTCTATTTTATATAATAGGCCAAAAGCAATATGTTAACTTGGGTACTTTATTAATCTTATTTCCTAACAATACTTTAGTTTCTATAGCGGAAAAACTATTTTTACTTTCATGAAACAAACAATGAGAGAATTCAATATTACAATGAACAGATTCCATTCAATACAATCAGCACCTACTAAACAAGGTATAATTTATTCACAAATATCAGGTACAAAATTGAATTGATAAATTAAGTAAATTAATTCCTAGAACAATTAAATTCAAAGCTTAGTTAACTCTTACCATTTTGAATATCCCAAATATGGTTTATTCTTCATAATACGAACTCCTGCAATGTGCTTAAATTTACGGTAAGTTACAATTAGAACTGGTTCGTTTGATAAACATTCGAGAATGGCTACTATGGTGTTTCTTCAATCAGAAATACATAATTTTTAATATACCCACTGCATCACTTTTTCATTCATCCAATGTAGACATTATTATCGGTTATTAATTTTGTATGCCTAATAGATTGAATTGATTGACAATTTTAGAATTTTATTCAATTCTATAACCTCATTTTTAGTTTCAAAACTCTGTTTTGAACATTTGACACTATTACATGCAATCAAATCAAACTTACGGTGCATTTTCATACAAAAAACATTCATAATCCTTGAAAACAGGTGTCGGTAAAATTGACCATCACGAAGTTGCGCACTTTTTTCGGTACTCATACCTCGAACTTTTATCTATTTTGTAATATGCTAGCAAGAGATAATTTTTGTTATACATATATTTCAGAATACACTTAATACATACATGCAAAAATAATTTTATATATATACGTCACATTCATACATATATGTCTTCAAAAAGAGACCTAAAATAGGTGTAGAAACAAGACATTTGAAAAGACAACAACCACGGCGATAATTTACGTAATTTGACAAATTAAATTATTGAACTGAAATATATATTAAATTCTATATTAGACGTTTATGTAAAATAACGTGTCTTCAATATAAAAATGTAAAGTTATACTGTACCAAATATGTGCTAGAAACGCTATGACGGTCGGGTAGTCGGGGGGCTATTCTCGCTCAATATAAAAGTCTGAACTAAATAACAGTCCAGAAATAAAGAATAACAATTTAAGAAAATAAAATCTTTATACAATGTTATCACACCGTCGTCACACTTGTGAGTGCTCTTCTATGACCAAAAATAAAATTAGCAAAAGTGCAAGCTAATCACCAAATACCAACAATATTTGCCAATAAAAATTCATAATCCGGGCCTATCATGTATATGAACTTAGCCACTATTTTCATTTACATTAAAGTTAAGCAAAACAGCAATAAAATATTAATAACTCGAAACGAAATGCAAGCTGCATTGAAAGAATCGCCCCCTTCGTACATAAAAAAAAATGATGTCCGCGTCTGTGACGGGCCTGCTCCAGGCATATAATGTATATCATCGTCATTGGCATAAATTTACTCCGTTATAATAATAGATCACTGATTGTTAGAGCCATCAATAGAAAGAGCGATAAATATTACATATTTTTAACATTTAAAATATTAAGATATGTGGTTAGTTAAAGACAACATAACCTAGAATAACATTTTGATATCAATGAGTTAGATTATCAACTATTTTTACGGTTACAGTGAATTTGTGTTCTAAAACGTATTGCGATTTCCTAGTTTAAATATGAAACCAAGTTTAGATTTTAGAAAACTAGAAGACGTTTTTTTTAATTAACAGGCATACATATAATGTTATCCTTATTTCTGGCATATAGCCAGGCCAGGTTATAGGACTATTAAATGAAACTATTACATATTTAGTATATTTGTGAAACAAAAATAATATTGGAAAATGATTGAATACACTGACAAAATAATATTAGCCCCCATGGTTCGCATTGGTACATTACCTATGCGAATATTAGCTCTACGCTATGGTGCTGATATTGTTTACAGCGAGGAACTTATAGATTGGAAGTTTATGCGATCAAAGAGGAAAGTTAATGGTGAGTAAGAAAGATGGATCTTAATTGATACTTTTCTTCTATGATTAAGTACAAATAAACAATAACTATGAACAATATAAGTTAATCATTCACATATTTCCATTTATTGTTACAATCTTGACTAAGTATTAAAGTTTGTAAAAATATCATGCAAAACTCTGATCTTGTATAAGTATTGGTTACAAAATACATGTTTTCATAAACTTGTTAGTTTATTGTGGTACTAGTGTATTAACAATTGGTATACATTTTGGCCGTAATTAAAAACTTAGGGTCTCTTGATAAAAATGTTCTTAACATAATGACATGTAAAATAATTATAAAATATATTTCCAGAAATTTTGAAAACTGTGGACTATGTTGATCAAACTGATGGAACTATAGTTTTTCGAACATGCTCTGAGGAAAAGGGAAAAGTAGTTTTACAAATTGGTACTTGTGATGCAGAAAGAGCACTAAAAGTGGCCAAGCTAGTGTAAGTACAAAGAGACCTTAACTGCTAATACTTACATGTTTTAGCTCACCAAAATGATAACAATAAATACAGCAGAAATGTTGTTGGTGCTCTGAAGCTATTGTCTGCGTCAATAAATGTGAATAGTGATCTTGAGTTTCCTTTCAGACTTTGTTTTCTTCTTAGCATGTTGTAACAGCCTATCAATGTGCGATTCTACTTCAGCTAGTACACTTCAATATAGTATACTTGTACAGTTATTCATTTAATAATCTTCTTATATTTTAGTGAAAATGATGTTGCCGCAATAGACATCAATATGGGATGCCCAAAAGAGTTTTCCATCAAAGGAGGAATGGGAGTAGCTTTAATGGCCAACATAGACAAAGCTCATCATATATTAAAAACCCTAGTAGAAAATCTATCAATACCTGTTACATGTAAAATTAGAATATTGGATACTAAGGAAGAGACTTTAAAAGTGGTTGAGAAATTAGTTAGTTCTGGAATCAAAGCTATTGGTATTCATGGGAGAACTCGAGATGAGCGGCCTCAACACCCAGTGCATGCTGACATAGTGAAATATGTTGCTGAGAGGATTGGCATTCCAGTTATAGCCAAGTAAGCAAACCGAATTGTTTGTTTCAACTTTACATATTAGTCATGAATCAAAAAATTATGATTATCTTAACACAAGCAATAAACAGCCATATACCCAATGTTGGGTGTTGTTGGCTCTCTGATAGAGTTTTTAATGTAGCTGTACACTTACATTCAGGGATAGACATTTGGAACTTTCATAACTTTGCTGCATAGTTATAAGTAACTCTACTCAATTAATAAACAAAAACATTAAGTTTGACCTAAAAGAAATGTGTATTTAATATTTGTCAATTGTAGTTCTAATCATGGATAAAATTGAATTATTTGCAGTGGAGGATCGAAGGAGATAGAAAAATATACAGATATACAGAAATTCAAAGAAGCAACTGGATGCAGTAGTGTTATGCTGGCTAGAGCAGCAGAATGGAACTGCTCAATATTTAGGAAAGAAGGATTACTGCCAATGGATACTGTAATACATGATTATCTCAGACTGGCTATAGAGTATGACAACTCGCCATCAAATACTAAATATTGCATTCAAAATATTCTAAGAGAATTGCAGGAAACACCAAGAGGTAGAAAATTCTTAGAATGCCAAACTTTAGAACAAATATGGTAAGAATCTATGTTCTATCTCAATATTATATTTTTAAATCATAATATATCACCTATTAATTTAATATTTTAATTCTAGTGAAATTTGGAATTTAAAAGAATACTGTCAAGACAAACAGTTAGAATATCAGAAACTAGGAATACAGGGTCGGTGGCAAGTGAATCCTGATGAGTTAGAACCTCCTAATAAAAGGAATAAAAGCTCAAAAGATTTGGAAGATGTCATTCAGAAAAAGGTAAATTAGGATGGCATTTCAATATTGCTATATTTATTAATGGTGTGTTAACTCTATAAAATATATTATTATTTCTAAAACTCACTTAATTAGCTTTAGGTAGCTACTCGTATCAGTTGTTTGAAAATACCTTGTGAGAATGCAAAAAAGAGAATTTATGTTAGTGTAACATCATTCTGTTCACATACTATAATTATGTTGTTAATAAGCTAGTAATTGTAAAGATGTATTTTCTGCTTACAGGTATGTTTCATAAGAGCCAATTTCACAGATGTAGAATTGCCTAAATCTAGGCTACATGTTTGGGCAGGAAAGAAAGGTCTAAAACTACCCACATATGACACTCATCGGATAGAGAAACTTTTTCAGACAATTCTTACTTTTGATGGAAAGAAGTACACTTCTACTTTTTGGGAGAAGAATAAAAAGTTTGCAGAACAAGCTGCAGCGCTTGTATGTTTGAACTCGCTTGGACTAGTAACAGATGAGGAATTAGCACTCTTGGGTGGCATTATAAAAGGGTTATAAAAAATTTAAGAGTGTACAGTTTATTTGCATGATGAATAGAGTGAAAATACGTTTATTATTGTTATAACATTTGTTGCAAGTTTATTGTCTTGTAAATATGCACAGTGTAAATATACAGGGAACTGTAATAAATAATTTTATTTACATATGTAGTTTCATTAGTTTCTGGTTTGAAGCCCTCTGTACCTGTAGACATTTATACTGAATATTATACACAGGTGTAATGTGGAACATATATAATCATTGGTTATTAGCCTGGATGTTATAAATCTTAATTTGGATTGAAAGCTTATCTTGAAAATCTGTCATCCTCTTAACTATGCAAATACTGCCCATCCTTATAGTATTTTGGTCTGCGTCTCAGTCACATGTGAAATATTTAGATAGAAATAAAGCCTTATACTTAAAATATATTACTTTATTGCAATTTAAATAGACATATTACAGCACATAAAAAAACCATCATTACCACATTAATTTGTATTGCGTTTGTAAGCAATAGTAACACTTTTACTGACTAAATATTTTTTTTAATGAGCATGCACATGTTATCAGTTTGTACACACATGGCATTGTATAAATTGTTGTACCTGATAATAAATATTCTTCATTATATCACAAAACATTACTTTTGATGGTTTGGCTTGTATTATCAAAACTTAAGCATGCTATCTTTTTAGTTCCATATTATTGATGGTGTTTCCGTTTTGCTGTAACTTGTTGCATTCTAATTCCATCTGTTTTTTCATATCTTCAATGTTTTCATTTAATTTACATTGCAGTATTTCAAGCCTTTGTTTTTGTTCAGATTGTTTAGAAGCGTCACTTTCTAGATTCCTGAAAGCTTCATAACACGCATAGGCGTCTTTCAGCTGACCGTCGTAGTTTCCTTTTATTGGATGGCAATATTTGAAAACTTCAGGATCTAAGATATCTTCTAAAATTTGTTGTGATGATGGTATGCTGGGAACAACATATTTATTGCTATTCATTTTTAATCAGTAGCCAAACTGACTCATATACATGGATCAGAGATTTTTTAAGAGCCTATTTATGTAATAACTAAGTAAGTTATATTAAATGTAACAGATAAGTTATTTTTTCCAAACCAAGTAATGTTTCATGTACATATCATCAACACAATAAAACAAACACATCAATAGAGATCCCGCCATATAAATTGGCAGTTGGGGGCGTCGCCACAGTCGCGTAATTCAGTGTTACCAGTAAACACGCCAAAACTAGCACTCACTGTGCCATACGGCTCGATACATTATAGGTTTCATTTGTAACGGTCTAAAAATATTTTGACTTTTGACTTTGATATATTAATTTGTTTTATTTGAGTTTATAGCTCTGCAACCAAAGACCGTTACAATGAAACCTATAATGTATCGAGCCGTATGGCACAGTGATTGCTAGTTTTGGCGTGTTTACTGGCAACAGTGAATTATGCAACTGCGGCGACGCCTCCATCTGCCATAATATATTCAAAATTATAAATATCACAAGCTCTCTTTGAAAGTTATCTATAAATTAAAAAAACTATTTCAAACATGGCACTGAGCATTGTCTTTACATATTTTTTACCGAGGTTAGATCAGCGGAGACCCTAGCTTGGAGAAGAACTAACAAGAAACTCCGGAAATCAATTTATTATAATCACCCTTAACAAACATAAAAATTACAAAGAGTGGGCAAAAAACACAACGCTGGTAATACTAAATTTACCTTTCATACAAAATAACACGCAATTGCGGAAACGTCAAATGTAGTTCCAAGTTTGGCTACTGCCAGCTTATGTGGCGGGATCTCTAGTTGAAAAATTTTCAATTAATATTAAAATTTCTGCACAATTATTTTACCTAGTACCCGTATTCTTAGTTATCTAACGGTGCTCGTACACCGTAAAAGTTGCAATGCTATTACATGATTTGTGACACTATTTAGACATGATGATACGATTGTATAAAATTTACAGTATGCACAGTTATTTTTTTAACGATTCTTATAAGAGCGGTATGACGCAAAGGACGCGGAATAAATTTACAGCCATCGGTGCTTGAGGGAATCATCCAGCTGGCGAATGTCACGTTATATGACATCCAGACTGTTTCTTGAGACATGTTTTCTGTATATTTTATGACTCACATTATTTAAAATAGTTTCAATACAAATGTTTTAACGTCCACTACATTTTACCTATGTCCAAGAATTATTTCAAAAGTTATTTTAATTATTTGATATAACTATTAGGTAATAGACAAATGAAAATATGTCTGTACTACTAATTCAAATACCATCTTTAAATTCATACTAATAAATATTATTTCAACATGTATACAATGTACCTAATCACAAGTTGGTCAGAGATTTTCAAAAAGAATAAAATTGTCATATAGTTTTCAGTTAATTTAGTTGAACTATCGAGTGAAATATTTACTGTCTGGAGTAACAGTTTAAAGTAATCATAGAATGAAAAATAAAATGCCAGCACAGCGTCTGTCCGGCGGATGGTCGTACTTAGCATGTAAGCTTTATTCTGTAATAATCCTTAATCCAACTGTGTGATTTACTATTGTAGATCTCTATCCACCACTTTTGACTCTATGGTCGTATTTATGTAAGAATATAGCCACGCTTCTCGGTCGTGGTGCAGGCGAGTTGTTATTTAGATGGATATTTTGCGGTTTCGTGTCGCGACCGCGGCCGTGTCGACCTCCATTACACGGACCGATGTGGTTATTCTTCTATCGGGATATTGTGAAACAATGTGCATTGTTTTATTTATATTTTTACCATGACTATGCTATATTCTTGCACATATAAATGTATGTATGTTGATTACCTTTCAGACTTGCATGTATATTTACTAAAACGCTTTCGTGGTAGCTCAACCATAGATACGTGATATCTATTGTATTTCTAATTGAAATAAAAATATTACATTTGTCTGTTAAGCAACTCACATTTAGAGTTCACGTTACGCTTTACTAAACTGCTATTATTAAACCAAAATAAATTATTATATTATATAATTCGACGTAGCTCAGTTGTTTGGGGCTTGGCTCTGTATCAGTGGGTACAGGGTTCAAACCACGCATGAGCATGTACAATGGAAATGAATTTTAATGAATTTCTATGTACATTTTCGTAATAAAAAACACATTTACGAAATGCATCGAATTATACGGTGAGGGAAAACATCGTGAGGAAACCACCTACCTGTTCGTCGAAAAGGTAATAGTTAGTGCTTGTAAATGGCGACATGGCTGACCACCTGTCACATTGAGAAGTAACTATCTGGTCAACAAATGGGTTCGAGGTGTCCATAGAATTACTACCTTCGCAATTGCGGAGATGGAAACCTGAACCTCTGACTACCCCGCAAGGGTTAATGGCCGTGAATGCGTTTATTTTGTTTTGTTTATATTAAATAATTATTAAATTGTACAGTTTAGAGAGATTTGTGTACGAGTAGAAAGGTTTATACTTACGTGTATTTTCCAGTTTCACTCAGGTTTACTTTAACATGCGTAGAAGTAGGCAAACCCTATAATTTATTCATATGAATTATTCACGCCCTTCAATTATTTTCCGGTAAGATAGAACCTCGAAGACATAATATATACGTATACTCGGTTATGTTTAGCACGTATTAGTTGATCACAGTAACAAGTAAGATATTATAAGTACCTATGTAGCTTAAGTATAATAATTTAAGGGCATAGTTATGAAAAATGGATTAAAATTTTTAACTCGCCCACGACGCAATATCTGTCATTGCAATTGGGGGTATAGTATAGTTGCCTTCTTTGACATATTACTGAAAAAATCGTATCTAATTCGCGTTTGTTGATATCCAGATCTGTGGAATACTTTCTTTTGAAAATTTCGGGGTACCTACTTCCTTTACTAAAGTTTGAGAAACGGTTGTGATTTTACATGTATGCAGATTATACATATATTATCTATGCATATGTGATGGTTGTAGCTACCCATGTAGATTGGAACATTATATAGCAACAAATCTAGTTGTGCCTGTGTGGTCTCGATCATGTCAGCGCCTTCCACATCCTGTCAGTCAACAAATGTGGTATCCATTTACATGCCCTGTCATTAAATATAAATTACTATTAGTTACACTTGATCAGTTTTGGTAGATTTACGACGTCACACATACTTATTAGGTGACAATGTACATAGGATATACATAGATTTTGAAGCAATATTCTTAGCACTTCATTGTAATAATATGTATTAATTGTGATTTTAACGTCACAAAGCACATAATGTAAATATTTTCGCGTCCAACTTGGTCGAGGTACACGGAACCTAGCAGATATAAATATGCGATTGGTAATTTTTATTCAACTAGGAGGTTGTGATAAGATAGGTTAGTAACAGCATGTTAGCCCATCGCCTCATAGATTCCATTCGTTTCTTAGGACATTCCGTAATGAAAGGAACGTATTAAGTTTTTCACGTGCATAGACATAGACATACAAAATAATACACTTTATTATGCGCATAGGAAAATGTAATTGCAAGTGAATAAAAGATTTTTAAAAACCCACACGATACTGTCATCATACGCTTTTTTTTTGTTCCCACTAAACCAAAGCTTAAGAGATATTTTTGTGATGACATGATTTTGACATGTCATCAACTTAAAAAGTGAGAGAACGCTGATGAGTTTTATGATTTGTAACCGCATAAATTTTCTGGAGGCTCAACCACGAAACTGCATTAAAAGGCATTCCTCTCGCAAACCACAACATTCTCTTTGCCTCACCCGCATACGAACACTAATGGAGTACCAGCAAACGAAGCTACTTAGCTACTATTATTTTCTTGATACTTTTTTGCATTTTTTCGTTAGCTTTGGGCCTTATAAATAGTTGTTCTTGTAGTAAGGGATCACTAGCGCATCGCATAAACTGAAGTTATCACAGACGCAGAGAAGGTTAGTGTGGAAAATCATGCTACAATACATAAAGACAGACTAAAAGGTATAAAATAACGACGAGAATGCGATTACACACAAACAACAGGTTTTCGTTAGTATTTCGGATGATATATTGGCCACCGCCATCATCGTCAATATGATAATATTCATTTTCTTGTCCAAGCTTTGGAAGCTTTCATTCTGTGCTAGTGAAGGTATACTGTAGGTATGAGTAAGTATGATGTGCTATTGATTATAAGTATTGTAGTTGTGTTTAAGATAACAATTAGGAATTAGTACGTAATATCTAATTTCAAAACACACTGATAACTCGTCTAATTCTTCATTATGTACCTGTTCCTTAAAAATTTAAAAAACATATGTGATTTGTATTTTATTACAAATTGTGTTTGCAAAATGCAGCGTGCCCCTACATTTTGTAGGCCTATTTTAGATGATAACAATAAGTTGAACTAGTCTGGCTCGTAAATAGTATGCTAATAGGATAGCAAGCCGCCACCGATCTTCAATATCGTTGCCGTTATTATCCCTAAACTTTAGATATTATAGCTGTGAGGTCCTGTCCACCCCGAAAGCAACTGAAGTAAGCGAATGTGTGTATGGTATAAAGAAATAAAATAAAAAGTTACTTACGCTGGACTAAAGTGTTTTTGGAGTTTCTTTTTGGTTACTATCCAGCTAGGGCTTCAATCAATTATACAAAATCAATTATAGTATCAGTCACGAATGTAAAAGTGTAAATAGACATAGTAGTAGAATATTCATATATAGTTATAAGAGACTAAGTGTCTGATAAATTTTGAATTCCAATGAATAAACTATATTTGCAATCATAATGAATAAAAATAATTGAATTTGACTTAAAAAATATAATGAATGCAGAGTAGATATCACGTCTCGCTGTCGCAAGGGTGACATGTTGAAATTCGAATAGGTGAGTTTTATTGATCATAACAATGCGTAGTCCATCACTGCACTGTCACCCTATTCAGTGCATATTGCGACATATTTAAATGAAATGACAGGCAACGCGACACTCGACTCAACATCCCATTCAGCGGCTCTTTAGGCGGCTCAACGAGCACTACACCGACGGCCCTGTGCATTCGAGCATCTCATTACCGGTAGGGTACGGCTCAAAACTGTTTACACTTTAAAATATTACTCCCCGCGGAGAGTGATTCAATTCGTGACGCTTGTTACAAATTGAATCAAAATTATATGCGGGAATATCACATGTGACAGATTTGACAGCATTATTAAATAATCTAGATAAACATGTCACGCCAGCGATCGCAAATGGTCGCACATGTATTACACGTTCTTCCAAATTATGTTGTCTCAAACAAGCTATTCGTAAGCTATTAAGCACTCGAAATCCTACAAACAGACGGTGGGCCTTTCCATTAGTTAGTCTCAGACGCGTGTCATTCCATAATCAGACGAACTCATAAATAAATCGAGAGCTTTGAATAGAAAAACAAAAGGGGGTTAAGTTATTAGGCAGGGACAGCGCGTGCCCCGGATGCCACGCCGGGTGGCATCTCACATGTGCCGCTCTCATACGATAAGTGGCTCTCCGACAGCCCCTTAAGTTGTAACCGCCTCCTCCAACTTTTGCAGCTTTCCTTGCAAATCTTTCAAGACTGCAAACCACCCAAAATTTGTCTCGTGCCTCATAAGCTCGTAAAGTTTTAAATGCCCAAGAACGTCTTTAAGTGCTGAAAGGCTACACAGAAACTGTTTTTGCAACTGGCATTAAAGTTGGTTTTATAAAATTACTTTTTTAATACACCAATCGGTAGCACACCAATGCAAAAACTAAACTCGGTAAAATATGTGCATCGTAATAGCTTCGAATAGCAATTTGGGTAAAAATGTAATTGCTTCCCAATTATTTAGTCCCAGGCAAGTAAGTAACTAATGATACCTATCAGATACAAATTAACGCAGTTTGTAATTAATGTAAAGTTTTCAATATGTATGTTAAGTAATGCTAAAGTTCAAGTTGTTTGGTCTACACAAAATCAATGAAAGTTTACATGATATATAACATGATTTAAAACGACATCTATTTGTAAGTGTTGCTACGATTGTTCTGATGGGCACCAACTGCCCCATTTGTTATCGAAATTTACGAGCTAATTCAAACATGGGAAATACATCCGTTAATAGTCACATCAGCAACTTTAATAGCTCGACACGACTGGTTCTTAATTGCTTATGTATTGTAGATTTCATCTTCAATAGCGCTCCGTTTAGAGTCATTACTAAAGCAAAACCAAGTAGATTCACCTTTACTGGTATTAGGATGGTTACAAAACAAAATAAATTGCTTAACGAAACATATGTATTTCAAAACTTGTGA
Source organism: Leucoptera coffeella (assembly GCA_030578115.1). Classification (NCBI taxonomy): domain Eukaryota; kingdom Metazoa; phylum Arthropoda; class Insecta; order Lepidoptera; family Lyonetiidae; genus Leucoptera; species Leucoptera coffeella. Next base: position 59,286 of record JAMBLF010000162.1, read on the forward strand.
AGGTTAGAAATTGTATTACAAATCGATCAGGAAAATTGTCATCACGTACGTAGTATTTATATTTAGAGTTCGTCTTCTGTCTTTGACATGTTCTTCATTCTTTTCCTCTTCTTAAACACACTCTTATTGTAATTCCTTGGCTCACGTAGACCTAGGTTAAGATCAAGTTGTCTTTATAAGACACCTTTACAAGATATTGCAATTTTAATCATTAGTGAGCCGAATGCTAACACGTGGATCTAACGATGATAAATTGTATTGATTTGTCAATTTCTGTCAACACTCACAGTATGCAATGATTCACAATATTGGAATATTTTTCCTCTCAAATAGTGAATTCAAGTGGAAAGCAGACATATAAACAAATGAAACAATAGGTGGCAGCACCCGGATGCAAATAGCATAAAGGCAACACGCGCTGGCTTTTGTTTTAGCGCGAGCGACACCCAACGTGCGCCTAATGAGCGGCGCTGAGAGCGCGTGCCCGCGGCGAACGCTTTGTTCCTCTCCCATGTAAACGCCACTCCACATCACCTACTCTCTCAATGCCTACCAGTTGACAAGGCGCTCTTGTTGGACCCAGCAAGGTATACTACCCCGTGAGCTCGCCATTTTACATTCAATACAGATTTTTCTAAAATAATTATTAGCGCAGAAGAGTCGCCTTTACGTCTGCCAAATGCTGCTGAATTGATTTCGAGGTAGATAAAGGTTTGAACATTCCATTGAAGAATAGGCTGACAAAGGTATCACTGGCCGAGAGCTCTGGTGGACAAACAACGTTGGAAGACGAGGGCAGACCACCGTGGGAGGCGGCGCTTTGGTGCCACTCAAGCGTCACTCGCTCGCTACCAGACACGCTTCATTAAGTTATCTATGCATCAGAACGCCCCGTGTAACGACTATTAAATACTTTTGAATTTATACACATTCTGGAATCCTGAAAAGAAGGCTAGAAGAAATGACTATTGCGAGTATTATGTTTTAAATAATTATCTCAATACCAGTCTATGTTAGGAGCTCTTTGTTGAACATTGAAATATAATGGGATAAAGATTTTGCTGATGCGACCCGTCTGTCAGTGCTAATTAAAACCACTGAGTAAAGACATAACAATTTTCTTAAGAGATATTAAAAATTAACATTTTAAGTACTCACTTAAAGAAAACAGTGACTTTAAAAATCATATACTACAAAAAGTAGTCACCTACTAGGCAGGACGCTATCATTCAGGCTCGGACATAATACCATTGGGCTATCATGCTACGTTGCTGACAAGCTATTCATCGAAATGCTATTGATGTCCAATGATCAGAGAAGTGTAACAGAGGAGCTCTCGTTCACGCATACTTTAACCTACAACAAACAAACCAATCGGGCATCGCACCTCGTAAAGCGCCTATACCCGTGGACCTTAAGAGGTTGTAATAGTGGCTATTATGCAACACATGGGCTGGCTCTCCAGCGGCGTATCATAGCACAAGCTGGTGTTATTCTTACTTAATCTTTTGTAGGGATTCAAGTTGAATATAAGGCTTTTATACAAACGGTCTCTTATTGTATGTAATTCGATAAAAGAGAAATGTATACAATACAACCTTTTCTGAAGTAACATTACGTCTTTATTATTATTCTAATCTTATTTCCTATTCAATACTGTTTACTATTTGATATAAAAACTATTTTTTGTGATATCCTTAACTTTATTAGTCTATCAACTCGTTGCATTTACTGATTCAAAGTATTTTACTGTATGAGATGCACAAGTCTACTTAAAACATGAATTCGTAATAGAACAAAATATTTCGTATGTATTTAATCCTTGTAAAAATGTTATCATCATGTTTTTTTTTTGTGAAACAATCCCTTAACGATAGAACAATGAACAGAACCACGATATTAGTGCTTTTATAGAACTGGAAAATAAACCATTTATTTCGAAATAACACTGGGCTTCAATATAATACGTGACCAACTTTGAAGTAGCGACTGCATCTTACTTGCATTTATTTTGTGGTTGGCTCTTGTTAGCTTTTTACTTTTATTATAGTAAATTATACTTATGGGACTATCATTGCTACACTTATATGAAATAAAATATAATTGCAATATTCTCTGAACTGATAAATATGTATTTACACAAGAACTCTCGAATTGTGCAAATAAAGAAGAAGACTAATGTCTCTTGTTATGAGCGTAGAGTGTTTTCAAAACAAATACTTATGTATACACGTCCTCTAATCCCTTTAGGGTGGACATAAACTAGAAGATATAAAATTCACATTGATTTTGTTTAGCATTCATATTTAGGTTATGATAATTATATGGAACACTGGTAGTCCAACGCCAGATAGATTCCAGTGACCCCGAATCCTTTGGTCTCCTGCTATGACACGGTGGGATGAATCGCAGAATAGATTTTTATAAGGAACTACGTGCTGATAAAAACAAGTAGTATATGTACTGCCATAGCAAGTACAACTGATAAAAGCAATCAAATAGCAACTACTGTCAACTGTTTTTTCCCAGTGCTACCTTAACCTCGCCATCCACCCTAAAAAAGATCGAGGAGATACTCCATGCAAAATCGGAGCCGATAGGGATTGACGGACTAGAAAACTAGATACAAAAAGTATAGGAAATATAACAATAATTTGTGAACTAATGCTAAATATTATTTTGTATTTGAAGAGGTTGGTTGTCCGTGACGTAAACATAGTATTGACTGGTCCTGTACATAGCTTGCCATGTCAACTGATGATTGCAATGAATTTACGAATACGTAAGTTAATGAAGAGTGACAATTGTGAAGAGAATAAAAATTATTCAGAATCTCTAAATTATAAAGTATGTTACAACGTTTTGTTTCTAGTAGATAATGAATGCAGACAATAACAACTGTCAGTCGTTTTGTAAAGGAAATGGGTGTTTTGGGCAACAGAAGTAAATTAGTGCCGTCACATGTTTACGTTTTAATAAATGAGCGGCGGCCATTAAAGAGCGCTTAACCGGGCGACGGACGCCCGCCTGCGCCGCATCGTATCATCGAATCGGACACGCGCGCCCTGCAAAGGGTTCATTTTAATTACGAACTTTTCTATTATTTTCCCTGTCTTACATATATGTTATCGGGATAAGGGTTGTTTGATGCAATAAATTCCGTTTTTTATGAGGTCACGCTTAACCCTCTTGGTAGCGTTTATCGCACATCTGGTGGATTAGATCTAAAGGAGGCTATAAAACAATTGTGCTCGCCATCAAAGGGACGCTGGGATTCATTAAAATGTTGATACATCTTTATATGAACTGTTCAATCAACTATGGTCATTAATGTGACCTTTGGGACTCTCTGTACCCTTCCTTAGAATTATTTAGTAATAACGGTACATCAGGAATTTCGAAAATATACGAAACGTAAAATAAATCAGCAGTCTTTGATTGATCCGGTAATACATGCCATTGCACAAAACATGATCGACTGTTTCACAAACGGTTGTCACATCACTTGTACAGAGCAGCGAATGATAATATGTAATAGTGAAGTTACGTCGCATTAAATTTTCCGCTGATTGAGTCGTGGAAGCGTTGCTGCAAATAATTTTATTGATCACATGACGCGCCCGTCTCCTGCTCTTAAAATATGGCTTCGCAACAAAGGGTTAATTGTCATTATTACGTCAACCGTGTCTTGTAATTGATTGTCTCGCTATTGTCATTACACTTTTTTGATAAATTCTCACACTTAGCTTTTATCTTTTTACTTTATAGTATGTTCTCTTTTTGATACGTTTGCCTGATATGGATGCTCCGATTAAATCGACCATGGGTATGTCAAAAAGAGTTTTATTCTTAATTATTTTTATTCTTATTAACTCTTTTCCTTATATGACAATTAAGTATTTTAATAAGATCCACATTTACAATGTCCATGTGAATGCATTATATCTATCTCACGAAAGTTTCCATAAGGCAATTGTAATGAATAAGAAGAATATATTTTTAATTATGTTTTTATTTATTAGTCCCTATTCGAAGAAATAAATTTGTGAATTAACTAATTAAATGTATTTATATACGTTTACAGTCTGAGACATTTAGTTTTCAGTTAGTGTGTAACATAGATCATTAAATGAACAAGCTTGATTAGAAATATCATAATCGCAGTCGCAAATGTGCATTTTAACCTAACCACATTTGAATTAAGTTATAAATCACCTCGTAACCCTGCATTAAACAAATATGGTCGATGGATCGAAAGGATTGCTTGTCGTCGCTGCACATGAATAATTATAATTCGTCACAGGCGTGAATGGATTCGTGTGCTTAAGCGATTAAAATTATTTGAATATGGATTTAACCCGGATAGATGAAGGAGTGTCGGCGCGATACGCAAATACAGATGTTCGCGTTCACGGGCGGACTATGCTACCCACTCGCTTTCTGTTAGCTCTCTACATTAAGTTTATAAATCTGTACAATTATAAAACACTGGCGAGTTAAAACCTATTGACTACAGCAACTTTGTGATACAAAGAACGAAAATATAATATACAATAGAATATAAAGTATCGCTTAACAGTCAATGCGCTAAAGCGTCAAAATTCTCCGGGGCCTACTCCGCATCAGCAATTCAGTGATCGATCACCGGCCACGTGCTCCCGATGTGGATGTTTTGCGTAAAAATGTATGTTTTTTGATAAAAAACGGGCCGTTTTTGTGACAAAAGGTGTCCCATCGCGATAAGGCGGGGGCACAGTGGATGCGCAAATATTTGAACAAGGGCGTCTCTTTGCACAACATCATCAACAAAAGCATTAGCGGAGATTAACGCAGCCATCAGTGTTATATGATTACTTGAATCCCCGATTTCGGGAAATGCTGTGCTCGCTCGAAATATCCTCTTCAAGTAAATCCTCTTAAGAATACATTATGGGATAATCGTATATATTACATTATGCCTAACATTTTGCTCCCACTGATTTTGAATAAAAACACTTAAAAGATGCAAAGCATACAACTCGATTTACTAAACTTAAACCGTTGAAGGTAGTCTGAACTTGGAGTCACTATACAAAGCGCTTTAGCTTGATAATCACATGTTTCACGAGATAGACAGTTCTCAATGTGATATTTGGTCGTATTGGTTTTTGTCAGCATCTGTACACGGTGACACGAAACACTACCCGTCTTGTTTGGTGTTTACTATCTGGTGAAAAGTGCGTTCCATTTAGCCTTAAATAACTTATTCCACTATTACTAAGATGGATACGCAAATATGTATAGTATGAATATTTAGTAAATGCTACAAATATTATATTATTATTACAGAGAGTATAGAGTCCATGTTTCGTTTATTTTTAATTTAAGGACCGTGAAATGATGTCGTATACCTGGATTAGTAAAACACTATAAGGGGCTTGTTACCCTTATATGTTCAAATAGTTAAACGCTATTATATTTTAGAGTACAACATTCGCCTGGTTCCTAAAGCATTTTATAGAACCTCTGCATTGATCATCACTGGAATATCTGCTACAATCCGTACTTTAAATTTCCTTAAGAAAATGAGCTTATAAAAAAAATTGGTAGATAAGCCTTTTCAAAGTTGTTTTGGATCACACTGTGAGATTTAATGCAAACATTGATGTCATAAGAAGAAACACAAACGTTTAAGTCACGTGTGTACCGCAGAAACAATAATAGAGTTACAATGATTTTATACAAATCAATGAAATATGGAGCGATAAAGCTTTGGTATTAATCATGAGATTTGCGTGAAATCAAATTCCATTCGCTAACAGATTGCACAAAAGAAAGGGTTGCTGTGTCGAAAATCATACCGGTTTCATGGTCTACTGCATATAGCTTTCTCATTTATCCCCTTAACATTAACGTGGGTTAGAAAGAGAGATATTTTTATTGCCATTACAGATTGATAAATGCGCAAATCGAAAATGCAAACAGTTGAACTCTACAGAAAAATGAATTTATTAGTTTTAGTCAGCTAATAAATAACCGCATGTAATGGAATTTTTCAAAATGTCTCAATCAAAATGTTGAAAAATTACGATCTTATAAAATAAATTGAAGGTGAGCTACAGTAAAGATTATTCAAAAAATATTTAGGTATTGAAATAACTAACTAGAGTACCCGCCACATAAGGTGGCAGTAGCCAAACTTGGAACTAAATTTGACGTTTCCGCCATTGCGTGTTATTTTGTATGAAAGGTAAATTTAGTATTACCAGCGTTGTGTTTTTTGCCCACTCTTTGTAATTTTTATGTTTGTTAAGGGTGATTATAATAAATTGATTTCTGGAGTTTCTTGTTAGTTCTTCTCCAAGGGTCTCCGCTGAACTTCTTCTTCTCAATCGTTACGCTCTTATCAGAGCGGTCGTGGTCTTCATGACGTGGCATCTTGAGCAGCCGAAATGGTTGGTGAACTAACCTCGGTAAAAATATGTAAAGACAATGCTCAGTGCCATGTTTGAAATAGTTTTTTTACATACATACATACACATCACGCCTGATTCCCTGTAGAGGGGTAGGCAGAGATCACGGATCCCCATTTGTCCCGATCCTGACAGACCACTTTCGCTTCATTGACATTCATACATTCTCTAATACACTCTCGGCGGTTATAGGTACTCCTAACGTCACCTTTTTTCAATATAGCGTCTATCTGACTGTTACATATATGTCTTATTAGGCCGGCCCCTACGTAACCACCCTTCCACTTCACTAATATATATTCCTTTTGTCAATATATAGTTTTTTTAATTTGTACTTAGATCATAAAATAACTTTCAAAGAGAGCTTATGATAGGGCCTATTTTGAATAAAAATATTTTGACTTTTGACTTTGGTATAATAATTTGTTTTATTTGAGTTTATAGCTCTGCAACCAAAGATCGTTACAAATGAAACCTCAATATAATGTATTGAGCCGTATGGCACAGTGTGTGCTAGTTTTGGCGTGTTTACTGGCAACACTGGATTACGCGACTGTGGCGACGCCTCCAACTGCCACCTTATGTGGCGGGTACTCTAGAGTTTTAATATTTATTTGAAAGTAATTGATGTGTTAAAGATTTCAATTTATTTTGCTATGAGATGAGAATGATCCTGTAAAGTAATTTTGCAAATTATTACAAAGTCTTAATTTATTAAATGTTCTACTAATGTTAATTACTAATTATGTAGATTTGTCTTGATAAGCTTACGAAAAAGCGTCTGCTCCGTTATGTCTATGCTCGTAAAGTCTTATTTCGTTATAACTAGTAATCAGCATTATTTAATGTATATCTAATAAATTAATATTTATGAAAACAAACTTAACTAACACATATTAATCTTAAAGTTAATTAATCAATCGTCGCCGTTGAATTCATTTGTCAGTCAGTATCAGCTGTCAAAATGACAGTACAAAAGCCTATTTGTATGTTCGGAAATGGATCTAAGCATTGATTCCTTTTAATCCCGTGATTGACTTGGCCATAAGAAAGAGATCGGCAGCCGGGACCCGAGCATTAATTAGAGCGAGTGGGCCATTCGACAACGACGGACAATGGCTGCCCTACGTATTTCAAGTGATTGACACAAATTACCTCTAAACGAGTGTTGTACACATAAACGGACTGATTCCGCCCTATTGATATGTGGGTGGAACGAACGCATTTGCGCCTTCAGTGCACATGTGCAATTTCGGCATGATATAGCATACAAAATATATAAAGCTTTAAAGGATATAAAAAGAACGGAAACTAGCTGAGTTTCTAGGCTGCCTGTAAGTGTTCTCTGAGATATTTTTTTGCCCGTTAGTCTGATATCAAAAACCTTACTCATATTTTTTCACATTCTTGCGCTCAAACCAGATGAACTTTTCATTGGAACGTTTTGTTGTCTGCTTCTGTACACTAGGGACGTGATTCTGTATATCTAATGATGAAATATGAATATAAAAAAACTATATATTAAAATAAGTTTTTAATCTTACTAACTTAAATAACTCTTCCAACGCTTAACTCCAAACTTTCAGAGATGGATACTGAACCTCACCTACCCAGCTAGAAGTAACGGGTAGGTATGTTTAATTTAGTTTTGGTTGTTTATTGTTTCACGCGAAACGATGTAATTGTGAAATTTAATATAGCACTATTTATTATATATACCGATACTCACGACCTTTATATATGTATCTTGGCTTGAACAGAAGCGGAGATGAAGACATTGTGAGCCGTAAGCATCATCCTAATACTGATTATTTTCAATAAGTAGAGAACGAGGTTGATAAGAACCATCACAGATCCAGTTAAAAATATTATCCATGATAAGGTCATGTGGACGTAATCACGAAAAAAATAGTTTATGAGTAACACTTTTAAAATCTACTCTCATATTTTAAAACGTCTACTTGAAATCGTATGTTGCATTGTAAAAGATATACAATGCTATACAGAAAAGAGTGTGTTGCTCAATTTGTTGAATAAAGTTCAGTTTAATTGTGTTTTAATCCAAGCGATAAACGTCAATCAACATCGCTCTCGAGCGCCGTGATACGCGACGGATCAGCTCACCCCCACGGGCCCCAGGGATTGAAGCAAGGGGTGAAATTAAAATGTCAAAATAGCAACTGCACAAGCCGATGCATTTATCTCCGGCTTTGTCTGCCCAGAGCTCCCGGAAAACGATACCGTTTAAGCTCCTTATTCATTCTAAACTCCGTGTTGTACAATAAACTGTTTAAATAGTACCTCAGTGTACAAAAAATGAAAAAAGAAAGCTTGACACGTAACCAGGAATGAAGCATTTTTTACTTGAACTTGTTCAGTACTAAATAAACTGAAAATATTATCCATCAACAAAAAATTAAAGAATACTCAAAGCATACCGTTGTGAATTAATTAAAATTTGCACTGCATGCATCGCATTCCGAAAACAGACATATTGAATGGGCTTTTTCCTCTGTGCATTTCGTTTGAATTGAAAGGGTCGGAGGAGGCACGCCGAGGGTCGGAGGGCAAATAAATAATTATACGCGTTTCGCAGATACCTTCCCAAGACTACATTGGGGTAGCGATTCTTAGGATATCCATAAAAGATGTATGGGGAACAAATACACAATATGTCGATACAAATCACATTGAGGTAGGTAAAATCACGCTGTTGTATTAGACGACTGTTTAGTGTATATTCTCCTATATTAGACGACTGTTTAGTGTATATTCTCCTATACGTATAGATATAGGTTATTTGGAAATTGAATGTTTTTCGTAACGAAGTAGCACTGCAATCGCACAGTATGTCAATTAGAGAGGCGAGGGTCGCAGCGGCCTCTCGGCGGGTGAGCTAGTCCCGGGCGTGGCGGCCCCGGGCCAGTGATTGCCTGCCATGACAAATTGACTCCTGCTATTTTATCGCAAAAAACAAACACATTACACGCATATGAGTTTATCTAACACTGAAAATTGATATTTTAGTCTCCTCTTTGTCAAGCCACAGCACTGTAGATAATATATTGCGTACAAATCGGGAACAAAAATTACAAAACAAGTAAAATCGCAATTAATGTAATGCGAAGGGATGTAATAATAGTTGTTGCCTTTTGCTAAGTTGGCGAAGGTAGCAAAAAAGGTCGGAACTGTGCGTGCTACATTGTTCCGATCACCTTTATGGATGGAGCAATTAGGCTACAATTTGGCTTTCGGTGCGCGGCGGGTAGCGCGCCACCTGCTGCGGCCTGCGCTGTAATTATGTCCCGCCAGACGGAGACGTTTTTAAAGCTATTGAAAACGATAACACGGAAGCTGATGTGAAATCTAAAAACTGTCGCGGCATTGTTACAGTAATGCATTTGCGAGTAAATATTGTGCAGACACAAAGCGCGCCCGGACAACCCTTAAATTCAGTCCGCGGGGTGCCATTACGGCCGCTCAAAGAGTTGGGAGTTGACGGCGACTTTGTAAATCTAATTAAAATATCAATATGTTCGGCTGGGCCGCCGACGACAATTCGATTTCACGCCTCGCACCCTCGCGAGTTTGCATGTTTTCAATTATACACGTTCAAATTGCTTGTGTTTCAGGTTCAAATGCATAACACTATCTGCTTTACTTACTTGTTCAAGTATGGATATTTTTAGACATGGGAATATCAACAACTTCAACATTTAGAATGACAATCACTGTTCAGCAGAGTACTATTTACAAAAACAGTAGAGTACTTTAAACTCATAGAATGTAGTTTAAATTTTACTAAATAAATAAACTCTTGTTCATTGCCAAAATGTTTCCGATGGGCTGACATTCCAAGATAACACGTATATTTTATCCACTCTGTCTTTCAAAACTTTTAAATTCCACTGTGAGGCAGTTATGCGCAGCTTTTATATTTTGCTAATATTTGTGATAAAATATGTAAAAATTACAATAAAATCATTTATTTTTAGAACTGAAATAAATATTTCGCTTCCTACGACTTGTCGGGAAGAACGGTAGCAAGTTAGCATTCTTTTTACGTCCCAGCTAGCACAGGTCATTGATTCCATCACAAACATTAGGTAAATAAGAAGAAACCGAGGAAGGTTTTTTGATATTTAGTCCACCTAGAAAGAAATCAAGGAATAGTAGTAGAGAGTAGGCAAGTACTTTCACAATTTTATTTCTAGTTATTTGAGAATTTCGCTAACGTTCTTAAACAGTTCAGCAGGAACTCATTTATAAGTGCGCTGTGGGTACAAAAGATGCGCAAATATTTTTATTTCATAGCAATGATTTAAGAATAGTGTGTGAAATGAATCTGTTTAAAGTATCCTGAAAATCGTAAAGTCAAGCCATCTAGAAACCATCACTCTTGCTAATGCACCATAGAATAATTCTGTCAACGAGCATTGTAAGGCCACTTCTTTTTTGCTCAGTTATAAAACTCTCAGGTAGAAATACAAACAGCAAAGGTGACGTATTAATCCATATTATTTTTTCCGTGTGTGTCAACATTTCGCACAAATCAAACGCTGAAGTGTTAAAAATTTGGAGGCACAAAAGGGTCTTTGATGCAACGCAGTGGGGCGCTGGAAGACCGTCTCGCAACTCCAACTGACTATTGTGAACATTCATCAGAACTGCCGCTGCACTCGCCCTCGTCCATTATGATGCTATTTCTGTAGGAACACCAAACGCTTAACAAGAAGGCAAACACGTAAACAATTTTCATTGATAAATCGCTGATTTATGACACACTTCGCGGAAATAAGTTTCCAGATTGAGAATTCTTTTTAAAGCCACCTTATGCAAGACATTTTGTTATATAGACGCATTTTTAAGATTCATCATAAAATGTCATGCCAATATTGAATTATAAAAATTCTGATGATTGTAGATAATGCTATGAACTTGTTTAGATCTAAAAGATTAGCATCAGATTGATAGATCATTAGCACATTGTGTCACACAGTTGCAACTGCTGCTTGCACGGCTGGAGCAATATTTCATCGCAGCGATTACGATAGTAAAAACCCCTTTGCTAATGCAACTATCACCCTTTTTCTCCTTTTTATTTCAATTAAATAATGTCTGGTCATTTGTGCGCCGCGTCGCGCCTCCCTCGGGCCCGCACCGAGTGCAAAGTGCGCGTCATCCTGCGAGCACATTAATCACCTCCATTATTAAACTTGTTATTGTGTTCATTCGAAGATAACATTTTATAAACGGTGCCGTCCGCTGCGCTGTTAACAAAATAAGTTCCTGTAATGACGCGTAAGCGACTGCTCACTGCGCTTTTTGATTAATAGCTTTCACACTTCGACGCTATCAACAAATCTGCGGGAATAATAAGAAATGGCATATTTAAATGCAATTTTTTTAATTCAATTTAACTACATAAGTATTACTTCACAACCTATAGCCAAAGTGGGTTAATCAGGGGATCGATTATCTGTTATATAGCTGCTATTATTTATATTTCTTGTTTTGCTACATCTAACAAACTTTACATTAGCAAACGCACAGAAATTATACATTGTAAATATTATGTTACAAGACAATAATCCTTATTCATTACCATCAGGCGCCTTGTCCTGATTCGTATCAACGAAGGATCTATTTCGCCGTCGTAATTTGATAGCTAATAAAGCCTGAATTAGGTGTTATTATCGCTCCATTAAGCCATTTTAGAAGTTCTTTATAATTTATAGTATAAAAATCATCAACTTCCGTCCGCTTTTTTGCTGCATTTTTGAGCAATAAACAATGTGTCAAAGTTTACAATGGCTCGCTGCTTGATCTCTCGCATGACAACATTGCTCCTTTGAAAAAAAGCCTACCTGAGGACCCTGTGCCACTCAGTTTCTAAGAACCCTGTCATTTGAGGAACCCTTGTCACAATGTTAGTTACAAGTTTGCTCAATTTTCATGTCAAGCGTTGACTTTTGCCAAAAGTTTAATATTCACAACTTTTGGTGTCTTTTTATTTCTTTCTTTACGTTACAATCTATTCAAATAATTAAATTTTATGTATGTTATCTTAATATCATGTAATGAAGTATAATTAAAAAAATATCTAGTTAATGCTAGTAATTAACATACATAACATCACGCCTGATTCCCTGTAGAGGGGTAGGCAGAGATCACGGATCCCCATTTGTCCTGATCCTGACAGACCACTTTCGCTTCATTGACACTCATACATCTTCTCATACACACTTGGCGGTTATAGGTACTCATAACGACACCTTTTTTCAATATAGCGTCTATCTGACTGTTATTATGTCTTATTAGGCCGGGCCCTATGTAACCGCCCTTCCACTCCAATCATATATATTCCTTTTGTCAAATTGCAATCACTCATCAGCATAACATGTCCAAACCATCGAAGCATGCTCTTTTCAATCTTAGCCACTACATCTTCTTTCAAAACGCAACCTTCCTTTATCACGCTATTTTTAATTCTATCATTCAATGTCACTCCTAACATGCTTCTCAGTGACTGAAAATTATACAAATCAGTGAGTAGTAATTAACATGTAATTAGAGTTCATTTATTTAACTTTTGATTATTATAAATAAAACTATGGACAGTGTTAATGAGGAATGAAATAGAATTTGGTGATTAAAGATTAGGTAAATATTTTTTTTAATTCATATGGAGGCCGACTTAACCGCAAGGTGTATGGCATATTAAGAATAATAAATAAATTCATATGGAGCTGTGACATTTTTATATTTTTATCGTATACTTATATATGTACCTATGCCAAAAGTTACGAATACATATTATGTACTTTGAATGCTTCAAGATTCGATTTGTTTTTGTGTCCACCCGTTCGAGGACACCATACGCGATGCCCATGTTTTATTTACTAACAGAGTATACATTGAACTAGAGTATTACTATGTATTACAAAAACCCCATTTGCTAAAAAGGGCCAGTTGTTGACACTGTAAATATTATTATTCACCATGAACTACAAAACTAAATAAATTGAAGTAGTTGTAAACAAATACATTTCGAGTGTGTTTTGCCACCATTCAACCGATTAGCAACTCCTAACCTAGAAAGAGTGTGGAAAAACCGCGGGAAATACCGAATCTCCGAAGGTGTGTGGCCATGTCGTGACGCTCATACTAATGATTATTTACTTTTTATAAGGTTTGGGATTCCTGCCAATGTTAGTCACCCAGTTTTTGCATACAATGGTGCCTTAACGGAACCAGTATTATTGAAAGTATGACAAAAATATTGGAAGTATGAAAACTGCTTCGTTGTCCTCGTAAGCATGTACGAGTAGTTAAATGCGACTAAGAGATTTGAGATATTTAAATGGATTTTTATACATATGTATTTATAGTATGCAAAGTACTGGCCATCTTATACAAGGATAAAAATAAGTGTGCATGTAAGTTTACAGTATATCCAACCACGGACGTAAATTTTATTCAAAAGTTAATTATTCAAATACAAATTATTAAAAGATATTTTAGTTTCAACATTATACCATACCAAATTGTTTATTTACATCTAACAATCTATCTATTTATTCTATTTATTTATACCTGAAAACTTATAAATGTATCTAAGTAATTGTACCAACAACAAACAGGAGCATTTTATAGAATTCCCAAGCTCTTTAAAAAGTCTTGATAGCGAATGACGTAGTGGAATCCCATTGACGTAGAGCGACGTTGTGTGTAGGAGCGGAATTGAATCAGCTGTTAACACTATCGGAACGCGCGAAACCGGTTCTTGCTTCTACGATCGGAATTATGTAAATATTATAATTGGATATGTTAAACGTTTAATCGTGTCATAGATTTTAATATTGCAGTATGTCCTAAGAGTTATTTATCGTGATACGAAACAAGATTTAGATATTATTGTTTATTTTGAGTATCAATCTATTTTTAAATCTATTGTTTATGTCATCTTCCGTTCATATATCTGTTATTTTATAGATATGTATCTAATTTTGCTCATGTTTGAGATCGTCTGCAAATACTTAACTTGATACGAGAACTTTGACGTATCTCATCCAAATTTTGTTGCGTTCGCCTTAGAACACGAAATGAAAGACAAAATCTTATCGTTAAACACTTAACAAAGTTGCGTTGCATTGTAAATTTTTGACAATCTTCTTATGGGCACACAGGTTAATTCTATTGCTTTTATGGGTTACAACGTCATAACCTATTATTTTTTTGTCATGTTTGTGAAACCGTCTGCACCAGGCGGCATGAGTCAAAGCGTTCAGAACAATCCAAATGAATTAGATGTCCAAAAAACGGCGACTAATTTTAGGCGGCTCCTTTTCTTTTCTCTTTACGAGCGAATGAAGTCAACACCTCATATACAATGTTGTTTAACATCCCATTCAAAGCCTGGCTTTAGGACCCTCGTGGTATTTTACAATATAAGCAGAATTTTCCATCAATGTTAAAAATACAAATCTTATTACAAGCACATAAACGTTGAGCTCTACAGTGCGATGGGTAAAGATCTCAGATCCCCTTTTTACTGATCCTAACAAATCAATTACAACTGTAAGATGTACGTATATAAAAAACAAAAGAATTATTCTTACTTAATTCGATTTTCGATTAAACAAGAGTATCTGTTTTATTTTAAGTAGAATATAATTATAATATACCTACCCACTTCTTGCAGTTTTATATTTAATGTTGGTATATTGCAAAGATGACACGATCTACGGTTTTCAGTAATAATTAAATTTATTCAAAAAGACAGAGGATTCCTAAAGTTTTTAAAGTATTATTTTTTATTGCTTTGCTAAGCCTAAATCTACATGGTAATGTCAGTTGTTCGTTAATAAGGTCATTTCTTTTTAGTGATCAACTAGATGAAAAAGTGATAAATGGCTGTAACAACTGCCCGAGAATTCCGGATATTAAACGGTTGCATGTTTTGTTGTAACCCTTTTGCTCTGCCCTACATTTTATTGTTTCTGTTAAGGGTCAATGCATGCCCATTGTTAGAATAATAAAAAGAAATATTAATCAATTAATTAAATGCCTCTACGGTAGTTGTCCTTAAACAAATATGCAAATGAACTGAACTAACAAAGAGTTGATTTATGTAACAGGTCACAAAAAGCTCCCTCGCTAAAGGTGAGAATTGTTTGTAATGTATCATTACTGATGGTCTTATTGTTCCTTCAAGAAAGAGCTGTAATCTCTCACACTCTTGTAAAAGCGATATAATACAAATAATATTTTAAGTTTATCAAATCACGGAAATATAAAATAATGTGTAATAAGACAAATTTTAATATTTTTTTCGTACGTAGCTGATATGTTTTGGAAATGTTACGGTTATATTCTAGCACATTCCTGAAATTGTAATAAAATAAATAAGCAAACCACAAACGTGAGATAATTTAGTATGGTGTGTGGGTGTGAGAAAATATGGCCTATCTAAAAGCGATAACTACTCTGTTCTCAGCAAATCAATGGGAAAATAGGCATTATAAAACATACACATGATAGTATCTAGCTACTCCTGAATAAGTTTTCTTATCAACTAAATTATATGTTTAACTATGTAAGTATTTAGTAATTAATGCTTTTTATAAATTGTTTGCGTGTAATGATATCAATTGATTTTATAGTTTGATATAATAACTATTGTCTCGTAAAAAAATCTTGACTTGAGTCTTGATGGCTTTAATAAAATGCTAGTCTGGAGTTTTGAACAATAATTGATGTTACTTTATGTATCTAGTTATAACCAAACGCTTTCTAAGGGTAAGGTAACTATGGTATCTATTGTATGGAAGATTACAAATGTTTTTAAGTACTTTAAACTAGGTGGTAAATAACTACGATTGTAAAGTATAAATATGACGCTGATTCCTCATCAGCTAGCTTCAAGACGAAAAGGTGGTTAAATAAAATCTTTAATATGATGTGACATAGTCGTATATTTTGTGATTATACTAATATATATTTTAAATAATAGTTAATCCACATCCGACCCTATGTCCTCATCAGCGTCATATTTACACTTTACAATCGTAGTTATCATTATACCAAATTCTAAAGGTTTAGCACATCGTCCAAAAACAAATAAAATTATCTTAAAGGCAAACACATATGTAATGATATCATCAGATATAGCTGGCAGGAAGTTAGCTGATTAATAAATCTCGTGATAGTTAAGTTAAATGTTGCATATTAAGACTCTTTATATGAATTTTATAACATTGTAGGATAGAGGAGCCCTTGTTAGCAATAAATACTAATATGCACGTGTCCCGTCGATAGTTCGCAACAATTCATTTGATCTCGGCGCGGAACTGTTACACCAATTATGCGTCACGCTACGTTCAGTCCGCCCCAATACGAATTGACTTTGAGATCAAAACGGGTGTGATTGCTAAAATTATGTATAACGCACGCATTGAGTTACTACTGATATATAAAAATTTTAAACTATGATTTCTCGCCGAGCTCTATGAAGATTTAATTTTTTTATTAATTGCGTGAACAAATATTTTGTTACACGTACATGTTTTGGCTTTCACAATCATTATATAGTCAGCATCAAACCCTACAGATGTTCTGTATTGTATAGACGCTGGCTATTGCTTATTCCAAATCAGCAGCTTTCTTCACGATGTATTCAATCACGGTAACAGTGATATGCTCAACTACATATTTTGTTCAGTTTGTCACAATTTTCGAATTTTTAGTAGTTCTATATACTAGCCAAAGTAGAAGGTAGAGTTAGCCGGGGAAGACCGCCTAGAACGTATGCAGATTCTTTTCAAGAAGCCATTCTTTTCAAGGCGGGTGTATAAAGCATGTATGAGAAGATTAATGGGTGTGAGTGAAGCATGAGAGATCTGTCAGGATTGTTCCTGGGGTGGTGGATAGATTCTGCCTCCCCCGTTAGGGATGTAAAGATGTTCATTGCTCATTTTACGTAATGTTATGTATGTATAACATATGCAACACGACTATAATCCTGTTCTAGATTGGCAGGGACAGATGTTGAATGATGATAATGAGCTGATTGATATATGGGAATTTACTAAATTATAATTATGCATAATTGTGATTACACTGAACAAGTTGTATGTAATTTAAAGTGTAAAATGGCGATGCATATTGTGTCAACATCCTTCCAATTCCTAGCCCTGGTTTTTCTAAATAACGTGCTATCGTTACTACTTAATGTCTCTGCTGCTATCTTAAGTGAAGCATAAGTGCAATCGATAAGATCATCGACTGAAACTGATACAGGGTTTCAATATAAAAACACACCCATTTCTACAAAAAAGTTATCGTTTCACTGATCTATTGTCACAATGAACACATCTAAATAGGATCGCGGCGTCTGTGATTGCTCTAGCAGAAATAATCTTGACTACTCGTACTATAAAACATCATTTTACCTATTAAAGGTGCCTGAGTATTTTGTGACGAATGATGATCTGACGGCATGGGTTTTTACGGATACGGATGTTGTTGATTGATTTTTTAATTTTGTTTTAATCGATCTACCTCCCTGGGTAGCTACTGTAGTAGGTACAATATTGTATTAATGATTATTGCATTACAGATCGCGCCACATAAGGTGGCAGTTGGAGGCGTCGCCACAGTCGCGTAATTCAGTGTTACCAGTAAACACGCCAAAACTAGCACTCACTGAGCCATACGGCTCGATACATTATAGGTTTCATTTGTAACGGTCTTTGGTTGCAGAGCTACAAACTCAAATAAAACAAATTAATATATCAATGTCAAAAGTCAAAAAAATTTTATTCAAAATAGACCCTATCACAAGCTCTCTTTGAAAGTTATTTTATGATCTAGGTATAAATTAAAAAACTATTTTAAACATGGCACTGAGCATTGTCTTTACATATTTTTTACCGAGGTTAGTTCAGCGGAGACCCTAGCTTGGAGAAGAACTAACAAGAAACTCCGGAAATCAATTTATTATAATCACCCTTAACAAACAAAAAAATTACAAAAAACACAACGCTGGTAATACTAAATTTACCTTTCATACAAAATAACACGCAATGGCGGAAACGTCAAATTTAGTTCCAAGTTTGCCTACTGCCAATTTATGTGGCGCGATCTCTACGGGTATAATGTCTGTTATAGTATTCAAACCATGAGGTCAAATTATCCTGTAATGTTGCCATTAAAATGAAATCCTGGACAATAGTTTTATTTAACTGGCAACTATCGAAATGGCTTGAACTGTTTGAACTAGTTCTGGAAAGTGTTTGGGCAACCTAAAATAAACCTTAAATCTCGTAATACACAATGGATGCAGAGGTGAAACGCAAATGATAAAGTCTATTCGATTTCCATTCCAACACAGGAAAAAAAATGTTCTTGTAGATATGAGATAACCTTAATAATTACTTAGTTGTAATATTAAATAACATCACATAACATAAAACAACAATTCATGCGCTGACAGGTTGTGTTCCATGACGCCGTGTAAAGACGCTGACTATTGCCATAGTCATAGTATACACGATATTTGCTCTCACCGTACAGTTATATTTTTAGTAAATATAGTTTTTTTATGTTTACAGAATTGAAACTTTTTAAAAGTTCTAATTCAGTTGATTACAATTTATCATGTTAGGGTTGATTAGATGAATTCGTTTCTTGAATCTTAAATACTACGGAATAATACGAGTTATCAAAGATATGTTTGATTGTAAGTATTACCGTTATTAATTAATAGCAACATTGAAAATTTCATAATACTTATACGTATATGTCATACTTGCCATATTCGATGATCATACATTAAAGTTCTTAAAAAGAAATTCTTGTAAAAACTAGTTTTATTAATTCATAAAATGTTAAGGTCCATGTGTACGTTTTTCATTTGGGTAGTTGTCAATGAAAGTATAAGAGATGAGAAACTGACCCCGACCAATAATACTCATTTACTACGAATAATAAGAAAAAGTAGTTTACCCTATCTTACTTAAATGGTGATTGACATTTCGACATGTACGATGCGATTATATAAATTCAAAATTACACTACAACTATTAAATTATAACTGCGTATCAAACACTTTTTTTCTATGTTCGCTTGACATATCGAGCGCGTTAGGTATGTTGAACCCATATATTTTAAAAACTATTCTCTTAACGTTTAGGCGCTTGTTTTAAGACTCAATGCGGTTCCGATTTGACATATCTTTAGATAAAAATAGATTTACTTACCGGAAATAAATCTCTGTGACACTATAAACCTTTTAATTATGTTAACACATGCACGCAGTAGACATGCAGTACCACTACGTTGTTAGGAAGAAATAGGTAGTTACACCCAAGAAATACTTACCAGTCACCCTATTTTTGGGTGAGCCGACTAACAAGATATGAAGGACCGCCTGCTATAAGTATCATATTCTCTAATCCAGTCGTTATACAAACCAGATCTCCTGATAGAACGAAGGGTGCGCCTGCACATATTGTCCATTGAAGTTGTCACAATAGGAACAAAAGGTCGGATACAAATACATAAAACACTTCAAACGTCGACAGAGGATAATGCCCATCATTATACATTCATGTGCTCGTTTCGTTTACAGTATTTATTTTCAAACATGTCAAGGGGAAAGCCCCCGTTAACGCTTGAAAGCTCCGAAAGCGCGCGGGAGGCGTCGACGCGCGAACGCTGATTGGCTGCGCCTTTCCCCCCCATGCGCGGCCACGCCTCTCTCTGCGACGAAGAGCGGTTCGCGAATACCCTATCAGTCAGTCCATCGGCGATCGTAGGCAGTGGTGGTTGTGTTCCTCCATACATAAAATTTTTGTCGTGGTTATTTCTGACTCACTTGTGTCTGAGTCGACGGTGATTATGTTTTGAGTGGCATGTGCGCGTAATAACTGACTGATGCACGCGATGAGTGACCCTTCAGCCTTAGCAGGCATGCTGCCCTTTGACTCCATGGGCCTCTATGAGGCGCCGAAACAACGTTTCATATTCAAAATGCCCAGAGTGGTTCCCGATCAAAAAGGGAAATTCGAATCGGATGACCTGTTCAAGAGGCTGAGTCGAGAAAGCGAGGTAGGTATTGCTATTTTTCTCTAGAAATATATCCAATTAATGTTAAATAACTATAAAATCAATTACGTAAAAATATACGCATGCTGGTACATCGAAATAATTATTACACATACTTAGCAAATTATTATCAAAATTCCCTAAATCTTGTAGTTAATTATGCAGGGATTACTCATTAAATATGTATATAGTACTAAAAGGCTACAGCTCAGTCGTCAAGTCCTGACTAGATAGTATAATAACTTAACTAGACGATATGGAGTGGGTTTGATGTGACCATAAATTAACTAGGACATCGCGATTATGGAGATTGACACGTGAACCTTCGGATACTCAGCAAAGAGATATTCGTACTGAAAAGATTACATAACGTAATGTTTAACTAGCAATGCAAATACCAACGCTAATTCCGAGTAAATCTAAAAATCAATTTCAAGGTCCTAAAGCAGGCTCGTCCCTTTGCAGGTACTTACCCTACAATATACAGGGTGGCGCATTCGAAACGGTCAGTATGGGAAAGTCTGAAACTATAAGAGATACGAAGATTTGTTCTTAGGAACCATGTCATCGATTTTGATAAAAAGAAAAACTGCATTCATACTTTCTTTGAAAAAACAACTGTATCCAGTACGGGAATCGAACCCGGTTGCTTTGAAAAAATAAATTGGCCTTTTTCACTTTTTCTTTTTAAATATCGATTGTGTAGGTCTTAAGCTGTAAATGTCTCTATGACACATGGTGTCGAAAATGAATAAAATGCATTATTTTGGCATACTTTAGTTTATCATAGTAAGTTTTCTAAGTGACAACCGTTGTTTTCAATACAATATTCAACACGTTTAGGTGACGATCTTACTATTGCATTTTGTATTTTCATGTGGTGTATTTACGTTACAATTGACTTTATTGCTACTTTTAGATCTTCAATGGTGTCATAGCTTGTTTTGTAAAATTCATCCTTAACGTAATCCCACAAGAAATTTTCTAATATGGTTTCACGTCACTTTAAGTGGACTTTTCAATAGATTGTTAGTTTTTGATTACTGTAGATAATAAAACATCCTTAAAGGATTAATGCAATGCTAATGCCACATGATATGGTGTATGTAGGGAAGTAGGTAAGTACAAAACTACAAACAGCCATAGAGACAATTTTACATGTTTGTTGAATATTGTTACGATGTACTACTATGATAAACTAAAGTATGCCAAAATAATGCATTTTATTCATTTTCGACACCATGTTTCATAGAGACATTTACAGCTTAAGACCTACACAATCGATATTTAAAAAGAAAAAGTGAAAAGGGCCAATTTATTTTTTCAAAGCAACCGGGTTCGATTCCTGTACTGGATACAGTTGTTTTTTCAAAGAAAGTATGAATGCAGTTTTTCTTTTTATCAAAATCGGTGACATGGTTCCTAAGAACAAATCTTCGTATCTCTTATAGTTTCAGACTTTCCCATACTGACCGTTTTGAATGCGCCACCCTGTATAATGGAAGTAAAAAATAACAGCAACAAACAGGCAAGCCATTAATTGCTACGGACAATAAAAGAGACAATGGCGTGAAATAAAGGAAGAACTTTTTATGTCGGAAAATAGAAACAATAACATTATAAAATAGAAATCCGAATGCCTGTGTCCTTTTTTGCTAGAACCGTTATGAAAGTTTTGTCACCAGATCTCCATCTTCCACGTGTTCTAAATAATAAAAAAGTAAATAATAAATCTTCTTACAACTGTTCGACCTGTTACGTTTATTAGTTGATTAAAATGAAATATAATTAATTAATGTGCCAATTTTATCTTCTATGGTTATACTCTCATATAGATTTGCCGCGTTGGATATATTAAACTAACTACCGTATATATTAACTATATTTGCTAAACAAAACATTTTATAATTTTTTCAAAATGGAAATATCCAGAATAAACGACGTGTATACGGACGCATTAAATGTGGGAACAGGGTTCAAATCCCGCTTGAGCATGTACCACTGGAAATGAAGTTAAATGAATTTATAAAACTTTTTCGTAATAAAAATACATTTACGATGTTGATTTTGCTGAACAGGTCCACTTGTCACACCGAGTACTGACTATCTGGTTAACACGTGAGTTCGAGGTGACCATAGAATAACTACCTTTGCAATTATGGAGATGGACATCGGAACCTTTTACTACCCCGCAAGCATTAACGGTCGTGAATGCGTTTGTCTTTGTGTTTTTACACCAATTCAATCAAAATTAATTAAAAAGATGTTGTAAGCCTAAATCTATAAAAAAGATCTTATTTGTAAGATTGTACGTTCCATTGTTACACAAGAATGGCCGTCGGAATTATTAGTCTGAATGATAATATTTTTGTTGAGGTTGTTAACGTTTCTTCTACTCAAGATACCGATATTCTGTCAACCTGATTCATCCTCTATTTGAAAATCTTTTAAAGAAGTTCTTTAGCGACACTGTTAACTAAAACCTCCGATTTCCCAGAATTGGTTAATGTTTCTATTATATAAATTAGTTTATTTATTAGACATCCTATGAATTCTCAATTTATTTTCTACAGGTTCGATACACAGGCTACAGAGACCGTCCTCCAGAGGAGAGGCAGATGCGGTTCACCAGCGGTTGCCGCGAGGGTCATACCGAGATAGCCTTCACGGCGACCGGCACCAACCTGCAGCTGGTGTTCGACCACTCCCCTTACAACAACCGGGGATGCGACTTCCAGAAGGAAACTGGCAAGGTACGTGTAGAAAACAGTACTCGAAAATCCATTTCCTTCAATCCCTTTTGGAATGGATATATTGACGAAGACAAGGTCATTAGTTATTAATAACACCAATTCAGAACATTGATGAAAGACTCATACTTAGTCCGTCGCTGAATAGATTCCTTTGATCCATAATAATCGTCTCGATTCATAAACGCCTACTTCGATATGCCGGGAAGATTGGAAGGTAGTTAGGAGGTGACAAATAACTTAATTAACACAGGTTCTGTTATGTGGAATGTCCACATACTTAATGATGTCATTATTTAATAGTGCTTTCTATATTACGTCATAGTTACTTACTAATTGATAAGGTAGTTAGTTTAGACAATTTGTTGTTGTTATACAATCACCTGCCTTAGTTTCTGACATGCAGTTAAATAAGCCTTATGGATATGTTGGCTATGTTAGCAATCCATCACTATTTGGTAAAATGCGTTGACGTTAAATTTGCATGCTCTATTAAGGCGTGTGACGTTCTTATAATGTAACCATATTTAATAAAGTGAATGACGTTATATGATCATATAATCCAAATAGGTATTGGAATTGGAAGGTATATTTTAAAAATTATCTATACATGTCATTTAAAGGCATCACGAGCGAGTAATAATTAATTTTTAAGAAATTTAATACCACAATTACAACAACTTTTTTCTGTAATGTGTAGTTTTTCATTCATTCATATTAACAGTTGTATAAAATCATCAGTCGTTGATGTATTTGACAACACAATTCGTTGAATTTATTCACGAGCTAGGTAATCATCATCAAAGTTAATTATTATGAGAATAACGACAATCATTTGTTGATAAACTTCCGGAACTAATTTCCATACAGAATTAAGACATCAAGGAACGAGCGAGACGTTTCATAGGGATCCGCAGGTTAAGTTACATTAAATGGAGTATCTTTATATATCAGTGGTATAGGGGTTCTAATACAAGCGACATAACGCTAAGGGAATTGAAATGGGATTCATTTAGATAGCTCACTTGCATTAGCGTATACGTATGTACATATATTTCATACATTTTTGTTCACTCATCTAAGGGCTAACGTGTATCATTACCTACCTATTTTCGCGTTTTGGTTAATTTTATTCTATTTCACACTCTCGCTAGTATTGTTAAATGTGTTTAAAGAGATGTTACGTATCCGAGGTTCTGTCCAAAACCGCCACGAGTAAGCAAATATGTCTAAAAGTAGTTGTGATATATAATAATAATAATATAATATTCAAAAAGTAAATCTGAAATCTTACCAATATCCATATCTAACCGAAGTCTATAATTGAGTACTCGGATTGACCTCCATGATACTCGTACCTTATTCCGGGCGGTGCCTCCCGTAACATTATGCATACATCGTGATGGTCACGCTCAAACATCATCGTCCTAATACTTACGACTCTATTGAGAGACCTTTTTAAAGGACTTTATTAAGGCAGTTATTTCTTTTATAAATCGGGATTGTCGTCGTTGTCGTCTCGGATTAGATGATATTTCATGCGTCTGCACGCATTAATGTGTTTTAACATCTCTATGTCGTCCAATGTTTCTCTTGAAAGGGTAGCCAGCTATCACGGACAATTTACACCTCCGCACTGTGACGCTAATACCAACTGCATTTGTTTCTCTTCATCGCATTTTATAAGAACCTTAACTAAACGAGACCCCTAAAAAATCGAGATATTGCATCAAACATACTTTTGTACGGCCGGCTTTGAACAGCATTGACTCATCACTCTTTTTCCATATTAAACGACTACAGCCATAAATCAATAGTAGGAAGTCGGGATAGTCAGAAATAGAAAAAAATAACACAATTAGCTCAGTATTACGATGCTCTTTGTGTATTTATATCTCTTTTTTTACCGGACTGCACCTAACGTAACAAGAGGTAGGCTTTGTCACCGAGTCCGGCAGACAGTAAACTATTTCAAGGAGCGTCTTAACTTTCTACATCAATTTTTTTTCTCTGTTTGTGCATCTCGGAATAATTTACGGAAATGTACATAGAAATATAGAAAATACAATTTCTATTGTTATGTGTTCGGTGACGATACTATCAATATTAATGATCTGATGAAGTTAGATAAACTCAAAATACGATCTATTTACTCTACTAGTAACTGATGCGTCAGTCTTTATGTTTCGAAGAACTTAATTCGTAACGAACGAAGGGGGATTTTCCTGTTAGTGTAATTGTGAACGTGTCTCGTGTGTGAGTGCATTTGTGACTGGCCTTATTGAATTCCCCGGGGTGCTCAGACCCCCCGCGGCACCCCCTTCCAACGAGTGCTTATATTTATTTACATACGGTTCATTTAACCAGCCAGCCGAGCATGCAGAGCCTCCAATTGAAATCCTTTAACTCGCCCTTTGTTCAATATTTTCGCTAGAATAATAAAAGCGTTACGCTAAAAGAAACATTTCTGGTTCTTTCAATGCTAACTAACGTTTCAGCTTTAGCAATTTGCTTCACATCTCTATATAACTTTCCTAGTATTTGTTGATAATAACAACGTACGCATGCGAAAATAAAGTAAAACTAATTATCGTTCTAAGAAGTGTTTGGACAACCAGAAATGTATTCACTCCCTTAAGAGAGTAAGAATAATATGAGATAATAAGAAAAACAATTAGCAAATCCTCATGAAACGTCTTAATCCTACTTATTTAACGATGAAAATCTAATTTGTACTAAACTAGATGCCTTTATTATTTCTTATTCTCGAATTACCGCTGTTCTAAATGTAGATATATAATTCCTATTCTGTATATTAGTCGTAAACATGCATCATGAGCCACTGTGAAAATGAATTTTCTTGAAAATCGATATCATGGCGGGAAAACGCTTCATCCTATTGGAGGGCTCCCGACGAGAGAGTCCGCCCCAAACAACATGGCCGCCCAGGAATCTCTCTCCCTCTCTGTACAAAGTAACAGAAATACTTTGATCTAGACAAATATAATAAAACGTCTTTTATTATATACGAATTCTATATTCTATATTAATTGAAAATAGAGAGAGGTAGGTAGAGAGCATGTATCCATTTTTTTCCGGTTCCAGCGCCGTTTTAGCTTCATTGAAAGGTAGCCCTTAGCTTCCACATACCTACTACTCGGCGCAGTTTAATTGAAAATTAAGTACATATGTACTAAAAATATTGCACGTGCCATTAGTAATAAATGATACTTGGCTTTTGGTTCACTTATAGCTTGTCATGTTCGTACATTGGTCGTTGTATCGACATGACATATGTCTGCCCCAAGACTTCGTACAGAAATTACAAATTGGCATATTGCCAACTTTCATAAAATTACTTGGTACCCAAATTATTCTCTGAACAAAACCTTACAAAGAACAAGTCGGGCACGCGATACAGAGTGCGCTTACCTTATGTTGTTTGCAGTAATTACCACCTGTAATCATGAGTCTTGTATGTTGAGCAATTTAAAAAGCAAAGCCTTTGTGCTACGTGTATATCAGAATCAGTTTGCTAACGTGCTACGAAAACATGTTCCGTAGGTACTTTATTACAAATATAAACCACAAATTCAAAGCCAAGACTTTTTTTAAAAAGCAATAAACAATAGCTACTAATTCACAACAGTTTTTATCCTTGCTAAGCGTTACGCCTACATATCTTACCAGATTTCCTGCACATGATTTAATTTTACAAGATGTATGACTCAAATCCCAACCCAAATGGCAAGTTTTATAAACGGAAGCGGTATTCAATAATTTGTAGTCAAGATGTTTGAGTCAATTTTCAAGTCGATCAACCTTATGTGTAAACACATGTTTGAAAAGAAGAAACGAACAACCTCTAATTTGACGGGACGACACGCGGCGCGAGCGATGCATTCCTTTTTTATTTTTTGTGTTAATATTCTCTGACTTGAGTTAATCTGTTTTTCATCCTCACAGGTCCATATCGTGTCCCGCTTCATAATGAACGGCGTGTGCGTCAGATGGCGCGGCTGGATCGACCTCGAGAGGCTAGACGGCGTCGGGTGCTTGGAGCTGGACGAGGAAAGGGCCGCGATTGAAGACGCCGCCCTTCGTGAGCAGATTGAGCGCTACAACCAGCGCCTGAGGGACTTTGAGGACAAGCGCTCCTACCGGGATCACAACGATGACCTCCGAGGGCACGCACACGGCCATGCCCCGAGGTGTCACCAGACTCGGCAGCCGAGCCACGCGCCCCACCCCCACGCCACACATCCTCTGCACCTCAAACCTCATTCGCAAGGAGCACTCATTTCGTAATAAGAGATCTACACTAACAGTCAATGCTTCATTGTAATTTAGCTCATTTTTATAGTGGCATCTTGAAAACATATACATCTTAGGCAGTTATTGATCGCTGAATGAAAAATCGGTTATAAAACACGTGTATCGCACATATGCCTTATTCCTGGATATTGTCTCATAAGCATTATAATACATAAAAATAACGTCAGTAAAATCTAAAATATTATGTAAGTTAGAAATAATCATGTCAGCGATCAAAAACAGCCTCTCAGTATTTCTTTAATTGAGGAAACTAATTTTAATTTTTAATCCATTGAACGAAGATCCATAAAATTTATTCTAGAGTGTAGTGTAGCAATGCAGCTCCGAGAAATCAATAAATTTATTAGGAATACCTAAGAGATTAAATGTAGATAATATAGACTAGTATAAGTTAGTGTGTAGTTAATCTTCTATTAATAATTCATATGTTAACATCATAGTAATTTGATATAATATATCTTTAAGAGAAAATGATATTTTATATGAAAGCAATGAACCAATGATCACCATCAGCCGACATCATGTGTATTACATACTTACTGAGGTATACCAGAATTAGAGAGACTAAGCATATTGTATTAAAAACATTATTATAATAAATGTCATAGATTTAATGATTTTTGTGTTGCATTTGTAAGCGATTGTACTGTACGATCATCTAGTTCTTCCAAATCAACAATGAAGCTCTCATCTGATCACTTTCATTGATTTAAAAAGATATCCTTTTTCTATAGCTCGTATCTCTTGTAGCTTGAACTTTGAAAACGAAGGTTTTTTTACACTTTTTCTGTAGTGCCTGATTTCATATTGTTGCGAATAAGTGCCAATGATTATGGTGAGCTTGATACACGTAAAAGCACACCGTCGCACTATGGGAATATAAGGTACTCTCCGTGTCGAAATTCTGTAACTTTCTTTCTGTATCTCTTTTTTTGTGAAATTTGGCATATATACTTTAATAAATTTTCCATCGAATGAATGCACCTAATATAATGGTTCTGTATTTATTTAATAATAAAATTTCAATTTGTAAAATTTAATACTTTATGCAGAGAAATGAATTCAAAACTAAGTTTCAAAATAGAATTAAACAACTTATATAACAAATATCTTACAATATAAAACAACATTTTAATTTTATATAAAATATTTTATTTATATAAATGATAATATTAATTTATATTCGGAGGTAAGAATTGACTAACTTGTAACTTCAAGGAGAGATTTCGCTTCCTCAAGCAACTCTTGGTGTATCACAACACTCGGCTTGCTTAAACTTGTAATATACGGATCAGAAGTATAGAGCAAAGTATGAACAACATATTTGTTTGTAGCTGATCGCAAACATTTTCTGGCATAATGCAATCGAAATTTTTTGTAGTTCTTATTACGCGCTTCTTGCGCATCTTCAGAAAGTTCACCGATTGGTAACACGGCAAAAAAATCAATATCTTTGCTCCATGTAAAAGAATTTTATGTACAGATGAGGGCATATAGTACCAATTATACTTATTACTATATAATCGAGCTGTATCCAATGTATACTGTCCAAAGTTTGTTACATTTATAGAAAAACCAGAAGACATAACTTGTAAAATAATATACAATCGTTTTATCAATTCTATATCAACTCCAATAATTTCTACTGAGCATTCACAATTCTGAAAAAACCTACG
The DNA here is from genome assembly GCA_030578115.1 of Leucoptera coffeella. Classification (NCBI taxonomy): domain Eukaryota; kingdom Metazoa; phylum Arthropoda; class Insecta; order Lepidoptera; family Lyonetiidae; genus Leucoptera; species Leucoptera coffeella. Next base: position 88,608 of record JAMBLF010000162.1, read on the forward strand.
AGCAGTATTACCGTCATTACTGTTACCAGCACCTTGTCGTGGCTTATCTATATGTAAGCCAAGTAATTCCCGGAAACGTAATTGAACTTGCTTTTTCTTCTCTTCTTTCATTTTTTGTTTTCATTTGTTGTTGCTGACCACGATTGAAATGCCAAGTTGTAGGAAATGTGCAGAATCATCTCCATACACCTGATCCAGGCGTGCAAGGTGGAGAGACCAAATTTAAATGAATTTTCGTTCACATCTCTAGCTATGACTTTGGCTAAGTCATTCATTTGTTTAGGAGTGGCACCACAAACCGTACAAGAAGCGCTAGATCGCGTTTCAGTCAGTACCTGTGCAACTTTTCCATCAATCATCGTCAAGAATAATTTGTGTTCCACTTGTATGACATCTTCATTGTGAGCTATAAGTGTTGGAGCTAGTTCGTTATAATGTCGTGTTCGATCTCTCGAACTGTAGATTCTGTTTTTTGCGGAGTTTCCTTGGAAAATTCAATTGAAATTGGCCTGCAATACCTTACAGAGAAACAGGTTGGGTTTCTCCATACTACAACATCATTATTTTTGTCTATAAGTCTCAAAGGTACGAGTGATACAATAAATAGATTGGCGTCTGATACTTGCTCGTTTTCCTCCCGTAAAATTTGCTTGTATTCACTTTGTCCTGATGAACCATCACATCCCCATTTACAATACAGCTCAAGGTGCTTCGAATCTGTTGTCACTGAATTTATTTTCAAAATGCGTCTTACTGTATGAACTTTACGTTAGCACCGATATAACAGTAACAGTAATAGTAACAGTGATATTAGGTGGGTAACATTCCTTTTTACCTTCATTTATCTGACTATAAGACGGTAAAATAGCTCTTAAGTTCTTCTTAATGAGAGTTATTGTCAAATAACTGTATTTAGCTTTTGACAAATCTATATCTATGTATAACGCAAGAGCTTCTTCTTTATCGAATTTTAAGTGCTCTGACTTGTGCAGTATGTTTTGCAAAACATTACGTTTTTCGTCTTTCTCAATGTTGTGCACGATGCTCACAATAGGATCTTCTTCATTCTCACCTGACGATCTCAGCCCTTCAACATAAGCGTTGTGCACCAATCCCATGCCATGCTCTTGGATGAGCTCCATATTTTTGCGCTTCTTTGTCCTTTCAGAACATTCTTCATAACTCTTAGATGGCCGACCACGGGCACTGGAAGAGTGATCAGTGCAGGGTTCGATGGTTAAGGAAACTTTGAATTCACCATTTAACCATTCTAAATTCTCCTGCTCAAAACGATCTTTTTTTCCTTTGGCCTTATTCCACCTGTTTTTTAATTGCCTCTGGAAACTTTTTATAACAGTCTTTACATTATCGGGAGTCGTATGATAGTTGTTCGCCAAATACTCCTCAATTGCTAGTGGATTTACTCCATATAATCAAAGTACACAAATCAAGTCGAGTACAAACGAATTCACTCATATTGAAAGCTTTTTCTACAAAGACTTGTTATTCTTATAATTTGATTAAATTAATTGTTAGGTTTCTTCAAACTAGACGCGTCGTACTATGATCCATTATAAAATGAATTTTCTAATTAATAAATTTTAATCTCTTACCATGACTTTGGTTAAGTCATTAATTTGTTTTGGAGTGGCACCATAGTGGTACATACAAGAAGCGCTAAACCGCGTTTTGGTTAGCACCGGTACAACTTTTCTATCAATTGTTGTCAGCAAAAATATATATTCTACTTACATCTTCATTCTTAGACATAAATGTTGGAGAAAATTCACTTTTCAGTATCTGGCATATCCAGTAAAACAAGTCGCTTTATCTCTGCGAAATACTTTGCATAATAAGTTAGTTATTCCATTGTTCTATAAATAAATACAGAGTCTTTTCAATGCCGTACGGAAAAATTTCAACTAGCTGCGTTTTAATCAAATTCCTATCTTATGAAGTTTGAGAATCATTGAACGAGTATGTTTATATGCATCTTATACATCCAATACGAAAGGAAAGCTTGTGAAAATTTTTATTCAACTGTAAAAATATTACTTCATAATTATTTACTTCGATTTGATCAAACATACTCATTTATTCGATAATGTATCTGTTTAAATAGCCATATTACTCAACTAGACGATAATATAGATTAGGTAACTAATTGTATTGTAATGTTTCTGTTTCTGTAACTTGTGTTATGTGTTATTTTATCAACACTTGAAAAATTGTGATAAACGTGTTAATAAATGTTTTAAAATTAAAATAATTGCATATAATTAAACAAAAACCTAGCCTTCACACTACTCATGCACATTTCTGCATTCTGCAAAACAGAATATAGATACATAAATTTAATATGTTTAAAAATTAATAAACTACACACAGAGATATTATATCTCATCATAGAGTTGGGTTTCCAACTGCTGCTTTTTGGTTACAGAAGAAAACGATAGAACCGTAAAGAAAATTTCATTCCCTCCTAAAAGAAATTGCAATTAAGTAAAATACCTGCTGCTGTTTACTGAACTAAGTTCAGTTTACAAACACTTAGACAAGGGTAGTACGTTGAACTTCCTACCTCCCTGTAAGGATAACCAGTCGTATGCGAAATGTTAGCCAATTATACGCTACAAAGTCACGAGCAGAGCAGAGTGCACGCGTGAGCCCACCTGTGCCCCAAACGGTCACCCCTCAATCATTTAGGGAATGGGTCTGTATGAAACAGTTCGCTCTAATGAGCTGCTGTAAGAAGTCATTGAAACGTGAGTTATCTAATATGGTTAATGAAAGACGTACCTACAACTAATAATAAGATATGTTAGGATTAACCAAGGTTTCATTAACACTTCTTTAAAAAGTTAAAGATTGGTGGTGCTTACGTAAATCTATTAGATTTAACTTCGACACTTATGTATATCAACACATCAAGGCTGTTTTACGCCAACAGCGAAATCTTATTTTACGACATAGCTGGTATATGACCATATCGCACACATTTCTTACTACCAATGACTCTGTGGGAATCGAAGAAGGAACACTCATACACGTTATTCCTATGAAATTTATCCTCATTATTTCTGCTGAACTGTTTGCAGATAACTGAGATATTGGTTAATTTTCATAACTTGCCCAGATACAATTTATTTATTAGCCATTTAACAATAAGTTATAGAATATACAATATTGAACTTGACGAATCAATAGGGCTTTTTGGGTGTAGCAACATGAGAATTCCGATCGTATCTGTTTATTATGACATGCGAGTACCTTGACCGTATCGCACTGACGGGTACCTCGTTTATTGAGCAGCATCGGGCGGTGATCGATCAGTGCAAAAAACAAACGGGACAGAGGAACAAGTTGAAATCGGAAGACGTTATCCTTTGCACAATGAGCCCGTGATTTATCAGGCCATTCTTTTTTTGCAAAAGGCACAGGTCAGTGTCGGATGCTTGCACCAAAAAGGCATTCCGCGTAATCCGCGATTATACCGTGGGAACGCTCGCCGCCGCTATCCATGCTATAACCTATAATGTTGGAATATAATATCGACATCAATCGATACATTTTGAACGCGAAACTATTTCGTGTATCGCTTTATATGCATTTAGGCCTGTACCCTATCCTTGATTCAAAGGAAAATATGGGTAATAGAAGTATCTTAATCGATCTTACACGTCTAAAAAATCGAATGGAACTGTATATAATATGATAATTTTATTTTAATGGGTGTGACTAAGGCGAGTTAAATTTACCTATATGCTTAAAGCGAATTCCACCTCGATAGTTATGAGCGCGTAGGTAGTAGAGTAAGTTAATACGTTTCTGGATGTATGTGTATAAGTGTAAATGTACAGAATACTAAGTCCACAGTTATAATACTAAGGCAGACTTTCCTCACAACTCTTTACCCAACAGTGGATTTTCTAAGGCTTCGCTTACGAGCGAGTGACTCCATCTTAAGTTACGCATAAGTTGAATCATCTCACACGTGATTGCACACAACCGAACGGCGGAGTGGGGCTTCCCGCACTTAGTCAACTTTTGTTGCGACACCGAGACTGGCGAGAGGTTACTTTATCATATAAGAATAAAGCCGTAAAAAATGTGGCCTAAAAGGAAAATAAGAACAACTATAAAAATATTAGGAACCAAATGAATGATGAATAGTCATTCAATTGGTTCCTAATATTTTTTTAGTTGTTCTGAGTTAAGAAATACATTGGTATTGGAAAAGATCTGAAATCTCTGCCTGTCCTGCTGCTGTCTTGATTCTAATTATATCAAATTGGAGGTTAGCTTCGAAACCACTGATACATGTTCATGTTATCTTACTTATTATTCACAGTATACTTAGCTGACACATACGCCTTAGCGGCATTTATAAAGGGGGTAAGACCATAATTACCATATGTTTCCTCGAACTGGCGTCTGTTTTCTACGAATAGGATCGCCATAAAAACCCCTTTAGGATTGTGTGTGCCCTGCATGAAATAGTTTAACTCCGTCTTTTGTTTGTAATAAAACTTCACACCAGTCAGATAAAAGTACAAACAGCTCGCAGAGAAGCTCATTAGGACGCTGCGCTCGTCATTTTGAATAAACAAACATCTTTCGATCAACATTAAGACAGTAATTAAAACGCTTATTTTTGTATATCAAAGACTTGAAGGTGCACTTGGTTGTAAATAGAGCTACGAATTAACGTTAACGCTAATGCAACTAGTACTCAGTAAAAAGTTTCACAGTTTTATTGTTTTACAGATTGTGATTTATTTGTTATACAGATTCCAACATTCTAGACGACAATTTAAAATAATAAGCTGTTGAATGAAATGGATAATATCCGACGGAATAAAACACGTTGACGTTCTTGTATCAATCCAGTATGAACAATTAACAAGAAATTTTGCATCGGTGCCGCAACCGGGTTTTGAACTTAAACTCATCGTGTGAAAGCTTACTTATGACACGGACAATAAGCCACTCCGAGCCAAATGTAATCAGATACTCGAACGCAAGTAGCATAATAATTACATACACACTAAACTTCTACTTTCATTAAAAATAATAAATTGAAAATTGGTGACCAAAAACAAGGTCACTTGAAATGACACTAAAACTTTATAGATTGTTTCATACCAATTTTACTAGCTATTCAGATATCCCGAGGATTAGCCTAAATGCCTTTAGGTCATCTATGTTATATACATTTAAAGACTTCCTTACAATTATTTAAAGTCAGCGATGACTTATGAGCATAAAGTACATAACACATTCACATCGTACCCTTCTACCTTTGGCGAGGTAGATATCCCCATCTAGCCTTGCACACACAAACACACTTTTACTTATACGACAATATTAAGATCCTACTGGGGCTTCTTCAGTAAGTATATGTATTACCTATTTTTTCATATGATACTAGAACGACCCCTTTGTGATCACGTTTCCGTGAATACGCTCACTTCAGATACGTTCCCATAGAAAGTGATCAAAGGATCATGGATTCCCATCTCTACCTATCCCGCTACCCTCTTTACATCTTCATATCGGGTGCATTGCGTTTACATCTTTATATCGAATAACATGCTCTGTAACCGCCAGTCCACCTTAACATGTGAAAGCGCTTCAATATTTCAATTACCATTTGAAAATCAATGAGACACTCATAGATGAGTAGGTAGGTAGCAGCATTAACACGAATATTGTTCAGCGTAGCATGGGGTAAGCGCATCCACGTGCAGGATAATCCCGGCTAATTGGGAACGCGCGTTTGATCCCCAGATAATCAGGTACCAGCGCCCTCGCATTATCTTCAAGCACTGGCTTATCTCGAAACTAAAACTGAATTATTAAGTGCTATGAATTTTTATGCAAAACGCTAATTATTTTGTGATTAGTTCATGTTAGAACATTTTGTTATCATAATTAGTAATACTTACTATCATTTTACTGCTCCTTTTTAAGTGGACAGAATTTGGCGACATAATAATTATATCCTTAGTTAACCTTAGCATAATAAGAGTATAGTACTTGAAACGGTATTATTATGGAATTTAATTAATAATTTAATTAGTCTGCCCGTGACCATGGCTGCTGCAACGTAGCCGAAACGTCAGGTTAATAAAGGTAACTTTATTATATAAAAACATACGCGATAAGTCCCGCTAGTTATTAATCATGAGTATAAATCGCGAATCTCTTAAAACTATAATTATGATATCTGGTTGTAATTTTGAGTTATATTGAATTTCTTTATGACTGTTTATATTTCCTATTAGTAGGTTTAAGGTTTAGGTAGTTAGTTACTTCGAAGCATGTGTAAATGGAAATGATGCATTATAATGTCCAATACACTTTTTTGCAATAAAAATACATTTGTGAAATGATTTGAATACTACGGTGAGGGAAACCATTGCGAGTAAAACTACTGATCCCTGAAGAGGTATCAGTCAGTGCTTACCACCTGCCATACTGTATTCTGACTATCTGGTCAATATGTAGGTTCGAGGTGGCCAAAGTATTATAAAACAAAAATAAACGCGTTCACGACAATTAGCCTTTAGCAGGATAGTCAGAGGTTCCGGTGTCCATCTCCACTATTACGAAGGTAGTAGTAATTCTATGGCCATTTAGAACCCACGTGTTGACCAGATAGTCTGTACTCAATGTAACAGGTGGTAAGCTGTGTCGCCATGTACAAGCACTGATTTTATTACCTGTTAGGGAAACAACGAACAAGTAGGTTTCCTTAAGAAGTATTCGGTGCATTTTGCACATGTATTATTAATATATCAAACTCATTGATACAGAGTCAAGACTCCAACGACTGAACTACGCCGAATTCACTGAGCTACACCAAACAGTTTAATAGTCATGGCAGCAAGTGATTTTATGATCCTTATATTGAATAAAAAGGCAATTTCATTTTAATAATTCTTTAAATAAATATCTACGTGCACCCATAGTTTTCAAAGCGGTATATATGTTTGTACAGCTTGGCAAAAAAGAGTAGAAAATAATGGGGGCGCCACTAAGTTTTTTCATGGCAACCCTTAAAGTGGACAACCTAGTCTTGGTACTTAGTACATAGAAGTATTATTTGTGTAACATTATGGGCATTCATGACCGTTTATCCTTTAAGCCTGTTCATTTGAAGCTTTTTCATCAAAAAATGTGAATATGTGCTTTTTCCTGAACCTAGTCGTCATAATCATCATAATTCATAGGACTTAAAAGGGAGACAAAAAAAACACATTTCAGCTAAGGCGTGTCCGACATTTTTATTTATAGTTTTTATATTTAGTGTTTAATATACTAAAAATACTAAAATAATTAAAAATACTCAAAAGTATCAACTTCATTAATGCGCGCCACAGTACTGAATAAAGACGTAAACATAACCTTCGTGTTCGAAGTTTAATGTATCATATTACACTTATCTCGTATGCAAGCAATTCACAATGGTTTGTAGTTCATCAAGTAATGCATTTACCAACTATATACAACAAAATAAACGTTCAGATACCGGTCATTTTAGCAGTTCTTTGATAAACATCGTCCACATCCGAAAGAATAGATTTGTCCTTTTTTTCCGCCAGACATTTATTATAAACTTTGTAAATCACACTCCTGACATCACTTCGGATAGTCTTATTCATTTTAATTATCTTTCTACGTATTTAAATAACCGTTTTATGTTAAGAGTTTAATTGAAACAAATATTTGGAAATTTGACATCACTTTGTTTACATAATTATTTTTTATTTTTTAAGGTTGCAAGATCACAAATAAAAGTTTACGTTTCTAGACGTTTTTGCCAAGCTGTAGCAAATTTTCTAAAATATGTTATTGCAGAAAAAGTTAATCAATGCTTGTTAATATATGGACTTTTTTATATCAGGTAGGTAGAAGGAAATCACGGTTTCCTGTTTTTCCCACTTTTAACTACACACTGTTTTCTCATTGATATACATACAACTCTTATTACAGCTGATCTGTTATAAATACAAAAAAAAATCAAAACCTCTTTCATGTAACAATATCTTTCTTCAATTTGGCATCTTTTGGATTAACAAGCGTTTTATAAGACTGATTTCAGTGTAACAATTGTTCATCACTTTCATATTATAAGTGTTTTATACTTAGTGCACCCAGACGAAATTTCCTAGAAAATAGCAGCTAAAAACTGATTTAAAACTAGGTGGTAAGTTCTAGAGCTTTTAGGTGAATCATGATAATTTCACCAGTGTATCAATACAAACTATTATATATTTTTATTATCCAATTGAATATCATTTTTAACATTCTTCTCGATTACCGCATTTCAACGGCATTGATTTTACTTGATATTAGTAAAATTTTTACTCCTCTCGATTGTAAATAAAATAAAAAATATTGAATTGAACATATTTATTTATGTAAATCTTGTCATGAATCGACCTAGAGTACCCGCCACATACGGTGGCAGTAGCCAAACTTGGAACTAAATTTGACGTTTCCGCCATTGCGTGTTATTTTGTATGAAAAGTAAATTTAGTATTACCAGCGTTGTGTTTTTTGCCCACTCTTTGTAATTTTTATGTTTGTTAAGGGTGATTATAATAAATTGATTTCCGGAGTTTCTTGTTAGTTCTTCTCCAAGCTAGGGTCTCCGCTGATCTAACCTCGGTAAAAAATATGTAAAGACAATGCTCAGTGCCATGTTTGAAATAATAGTTTTAAGAGATTCGCGATTTATACTCATGATATAAGATATAAGGGTGTGTATAAGATTGATTGCAGCTGTGGGAAATCCTATGTCGAACAGACTAAACGGTCTATTGCGGACAGAGTGAAGGAACACATAATATATGTAATATATAATAAGAAGGATAAGTCCCGTTAATTATTAATCATGTTTGAAATAGTATAATAAACATATTTTGACTTTGATATATTAATTTGTTTTATTTGAGTTTATAGCTCTGCAACCAAAGATCGTTACAAATGAAACCTATAATGTTTCGAGCCGTATGGCACAGTGAGTGCTAGTTTTGGCGCGTTTACTGGTAACACTGAATTACGCGACTGTGGCGACGCCTCCAACTGCCACCGTATGTGGCGCGATCTCTAAGTGTAAATCATAGAATATAATCTAATAAACATCATCCTCCATACGCCTACCTATATAAAAAGTTTCTAAATAAGTATGATTAAGTTTTAGAGTGATCGCTGTTAAAGCAATAATATAAATATCTTGATTATTTAAAACTAACAATCAGTGAATAAAAATGGTTGAAGATAGTAACACAAAAGAAGCGAAAGAACTTTACACCATGTTTCACCAGGAATATATAATTATGGCGGAATAGTATGTCCATAATTTCTTGCTTGCGTCTGTTCCTTCGAAAACTAAAGCTTAGTCAGGGCTTCACTTACCATTATTTGCTCATAATCATACACCTTTCTATGCTTGTCAATTCTATCATTCTTCTATAGCACCTTGTTTAGTTTTGCATAATTATTTTTACCAGAGTTACCATAAAATACGTAACCCTTCACTATACCTAATGGTTAGATATTATATTTAAGAATGCCCTTTATAATCTTCTGTTCTAAAACATCTTTTGCATGGGAACTTATTCATTAAAAGTGGTGCTCAACCACTAAATTAAAATAGCATAACATAGTGTTTGTGTGTCACTTAACTTACCACCCAAAGACCTTCTCTTTCACTAAGACTAGAGGAATTAGTGATACAGAATAAGTTCATGATCCTCATGATGAATATTAACTATTGTTCTTACACTATGGATTTAGTAAATACTTATTGTGTTACTAATCATATTTATGTTTGCAGTCAAATGCTGCAAGCCAAAACAATTCCTGGAGTTTATGTAATACCAAGTCATGATAACTCTTTACGTAAGTAAGACTAATTAATATTTTTTTTATTTCTCAATGCAAACTTTCTGACAAAAATTCTGTCCACCCTGAAAAGGATTAATAAACACTAATGTATCTATTCGAGTGATCACTGTAGACACTAAAATTTTTTTTGGAAACTATAACCAGCACCCAACCAATGAGAAAGGTGGTGACTTCATCTCCATAACTATTATCTATACTGATGTAGGTAGATTTTTCCCTGACTTAAGTCAACATTGGATTATCACCAATCCACACACCAGATTCCACGAGCAATAAATGCTTAATGATGTTGTTCTTATTATGGTACCTTAATAATACATATTTGTATATCCTTTTCAGTATGGTTTGGTGTTATTTTCATAAGATCTGGCTGCTATGAAGGTGCTGCGTTTCGATTTACACTAACTCTTCCTGAAAATTTTCCAAGTAATGATGTTCCTGTAAGTATAACTTTGAATGTAGAAATATTAAAGGGTTTTAGACTCATTATTCTTTTGTATTATTATTAGGGAAAGTAAAATGGCATCAGTATAATTTATTGCACAAAGTCACTTTGCCTATGCTAGCTGGGACTTATAAAGAATGTTCACGAGCTGCTTTTCTTCCTGACATGACCTAATAGGAGGGACTACGATTAAATAGAATCTATCAGGCTTAGAGCCTGCAACTTGTACCACTGTTCTGTATGAGATCACAACCACAATAATTATACTAATAAGTGACCTAGTAGATAATATATCTCTGAGGTTTAGTCCGTCCATGCAAAGGTTAAAGGAAGGATCATAAATGTTTGGGTATATTTTTTATTGAAGCCAAATATTCACTTTAAACTTTTCTATCCAGCTCAAAAGTTATAAAAGGAAAAATAGAAAAGACATTATGGGCATTTATTGAATGTATATTTTATATCTTCTCAACAACCTAAGTAACCTGTTCTATATTTTATTTTTACAGGAAGTGAAATTTGATTCAGATATTTATCATCCTGCCATTGAACCCACATCTAGGATCCTTAGCTTACAAGAGATATTTCCAGTGTGGGATAAGAAGAAAAACCATGTGTACCAAATTCTCAAATATATTCATTGGATATTCCACAATCTTAACTTCAAAGTACCTGCTAACATGGATGCTTCTGTCATGTAAGTAAAAGTTTGTTAATTTAAGTAACATTTTTTCATTTGAGGATATTTGCTATTTAAAAAAACCAATGATAATGTTTTGTGGAGTACCCTTGGCCTATGTACAACAGCAGACTGGTATAGGCTAATTGATTGATAAAAATAAGGTTTTCACATCCTTTTAGTATATTAGAATGTGATATGTAAACAGGCTTGCAATTTGACAATAATATGACCTTAAAATTAATTTTATTATTTCCAGGTATAAAACAAATAGGAAAATTTTCCTTGAGAAAGTGAAAGAGTGTGTAATGTCAAGTATGGACCATATATTTGATAATCCACCAACAGAAGACAAGCATTACATCACATTTCAACCGTATGACCCTGAACTTCATGAAAGTGCTAAGAATTTGATGCTACAGCAAAATAAGAATAGTGATGGCGTTTCCCAAGGCATCTCCTGGGTGCAGCCAGGCACTTACCAACCATTCTCAAAGGAGGATACATGACAAATGAAGAAACTGACTAGTTTTGCAATTGCTCTATTTTATTTAAGGATACTAAGTAAACCTAAGAACAAAGTAATAATATAATGATCAAAAAGTTATGAAATTATATACATTATTAACACTTTTTGTATTTTATTTCTTTTATATGTATATACAGGTCCTCCGTCAATACATTTATCGACATATTGTCAACGTTATCCACCATCATTCTTCAGTTTTTCTTTCTTCAATATCATAACTTCCTTTTATTTTGTACACTACATTTACCCTTACGAAAGTAAGCTTCACTCAGTTACCTCTAAATTAATTTTCAAATTAAACTGCTGTACTTTATCAGAGAACCATTGCTGATCTAATTCATACCTTTTATTTTGCCACATGAAATGAGTAGGAGGCTTTCCCTCGCCATTCTCAAACTCAAAGTATTTACTAAACTCTATTGCTAACTTAGATCTTATTAAACCAACTCCCCCATACAAATCATCAGCAGGGTGGTACACTCTTCCAGTCTCGGGCATCATGTACACCTTTTCTGGGTTTAACTTATGCTTTAAAGATTCACCAGCATAACCATACAATAAATAATCTTGATCCTCTTTGGTAACTACATGAGTATATACAATAGGAACATCATCACATTTTATATAATTCCTTTCTCGTCCACACAGAGAAATGAATGGAAATTCATCTTCATATTTACCAGTATTATTCAATCTGACCCTTTTAAAAAAGAATTCTAAAAACTTTTTTTCTTTAAAACAAGATGTAAAGTTTTTCATCCTTGAGTCCTCCAAGAATAACTGAAACAAATTATTGATGAAATTTTATTTTCTTTCTTTCACCACAAACAACTCATTTTAATAAAACATATTGTAATAGGTACATAGATATTACACCCATTTTCATTCATTGAGAATCATCATATTTTGGTGATTTTTTTCTGTCGTCTTAAGTAAATCCGTAGGCGTAGATTGTAAGGCAGATCGCCTTTGAAGCAGCCTCAATTCACTCACTAAAATGCACTGGTATAATGCACAAAATAAATTTCTAAATCTAGGTGTACGATAACATTTTAGGAGCAAGTTTCACTATAATTAGGAACATACCATTCCTTGATGATCAATAAAATAGAAATATTCTCTAATTCCAGGTTGCGGTGACTGCCCTTGTACATAACTTATAAAATATTTTTGTAAAATAAATTTTGAAGATGAGAAAACTTTAGAACGAAAAAACATTGCGGTTTAAGAAATAGTTAAACGTCATGTATCCACAAAACATCCATATAACAAAATTTAAATTAAAAGTTTGATTGTTAACAAATCAGTTTTTTGATAGCATAAGAATAATATTTACAAATTGTATTTTTTTTCAACATACAAAAGTTACAACAACATACAATTTTTCGATGCTTTCGTGCAATAAAGTTTACCAATGACATGTGACTATATTGCATAATTATTTCCTATATCAATACATTGTGTATAATTCGTACAACTTATGATTTCGGTTGGAACAAACCAAGTATCTTGATTGTGAAACTTATCTTTTTCATGTTTCCAGTCTAGCGCAAATCAGCAATACTGTGATGAAGTGTACAAGCCTTACATTGACCCTATGTCTAAATACAATTTTATCGTTCGTAGTTTAATATGTACTGTAGTTTCTAATATATAAATGTTAATGTTAATTAAGGAAGAACATTGATGCATTTTCTTGGTTTGAAAGAAATTCGAAGTTTATAGCAGCTGATAAAAAATCTTATATAGTATATAATTTATATAAATCTAACAAAAACGTTGACTTTAAGACTAAGTGATTTAGATCCAATAAAAATGTAAACCAATACACAAGTCATTTTTATAGGATCTACATATTGAGGTCTATATCTCTAATTCTTATGCACTTTTTATTAGCAAAATTATCGGTACTATTGTGAGTCATTCATTGAGTTCAGAATTGAACAGAAAAATAGAGTACCCGCCACATAAGGTGGCAGTTGGAGGCGTCGCCACAGTCGCGTAATCCAGTGTTGCCAGTAAACACGCCAAAACTAGCACTCACTGTGCCATACGGCTCGATACATTATATTGAGGTTTCATTTGTAACGATCTTTGGTTGCAGAGCTATAAACTCAAATAAAACAAATTAATATACCAAAGTCAAAATATTTTTATTCAAAATAGGCCCTATCATAAGCTCTCTTTGAAAGTTATTTTATGATCTAAGTACAAATTAAAAAAACAATATATTGACAAAAGGAATATATATGAGTGAAGTGGAAGGGCGGTTACGTAGGGGCCGGCCTAATAAGACATATATGTAACAGTCAGATAGACGCTATATTGAAAAAAGGTGACGTTAGGAGTACCTATAACCGCCGAGAGTGTATTAGAGAATGTATGAATGTCAATGAAGCGAAAGTGGTCTGTCAGGATCGGGACAAATGGGGATCCGTGATCTCTGCCTACCCCTCTACAGGGAATCAGGCGTGATGTGTATGTATGTATGTAAAAAAACTATTTCAAACATGGCACTGAGCATTGTCTTTACATATTTTTACCGAGGTTAGTTCACCAACCATTTCGGCTGCTCAAGATGCCACGTCATGAAGACCACGACCGCTCTGATAAGAGCGTAACGATTGAGAAGAAGAAGTTCAGCGGAGACCCTTGGAGAAGAACTAACAAGAAACTCCAGAAATCAATTTATTATAATCACCCTTAACAAACATAAAAATTACAAAGAGTGGGCAAAAAACACAACGCTGGTAATACTAAATTTACCTTTCATACAAAATAACACGCAATGGCGGAAACGTCAAATTTAGTTCCAAGTTTGGCTACTGCCACCTTATGTGGCGGGTACTCTAGTTTAGAGATCCCGCCACATAAGGTGGCAGTTGGAGGCGTCGCCACAGTCGCGTAATTCAGTGTTACCAGTAAACACGCCAAAACTAGCACTCACTGTGCCATACGGCTCGATACATTATAGGTTTCATTTGTAACGGTCTTTGGTTGCAGAGCTATAAACTCAAATAAAACAAATTAATATATCAAAGTCAAAATATGTTTATTAAACTATTTCAAACATGATTAATAATTAACGGGACTTATCCTTCTTATTATATATTACATATATTATGTGTTCCTTCACTCTGTCCGCAATAGACCGTTTAGTGTGTTCGACGTAGGATTTCCCACAGCTGCAATCAATCTTATACACACCCTTATATCTTATATCATGAGTATAAATCGCGAATCTCTTAAAACTATTATTTCAAACATGGCACTGAGCATTGTCTTTACATATTTTTTACCGAGGTTAGATCAGCGGAGACCCTAGCTTGGAGAAGAACTAACAAGAAACTCCGGAAATCAATTTATTATAATCACCCTTAACAAACATAAAAATTACAAAGAGTGGGCAAAAAACACAACGCTGGTAATACTAAATTTACCTTTCATACAAAATAACACGCAATGGCGGTAACGTCAAATTTAGTTCCAAGTTTGGCTACTGCCACCTTATGTGGCGGGTACTCTACTGGGTTTTCTTGTCTTCTCAGTCAGTTCAGTTGGGAAAAATTCTAAAAATATTTTATAGAATTGTGAAATTTGAAGTGTTTTGATATGCTGAACTATTTTCATTGATATCTTAGCTATATTAGTTAGATTAGATCGAAGTTTTACCTCAGTGTCATAAATCGTGTTATGGAGAACCTTTCATCCTTGTCAACACTCCAAAACAAGGTTGACTAGCCATAAAAGGTGGTAGAAGATCCTGACCACTTACTTTATATCACAATGGAAACAACAAAACGATCATGGAAATTGCGTAAGTTTAACATTAATCACTCAGAATTCTAAATGATATTTAATAACAAAATTGTGTCATTGTTTTCATTTTTGATTTCAGACGAATTTGTTGCTCACAAGTCAAATGTGAATTGCCTGGCAATGGGGCACAAATCACACCAAGTACTAGCCACAGGGGGAGATGACAAAAAAGTAAACTTATGGGCTATTGGGAGAGAAAGTTGTTTAATGGTAAATATCTAAAGATTATTTGGGTTGATGGATACTTTTATGTATCTTGAGTAAAAAATATATAAAACTTTTTGTAGTTTTTCATCATCAGTCTAAGAGATGTGTATTAGTGGCACTTCCAAGAGAGAACCCTTATTTAGATAATATCTTTTGGTTGACCATGGTCCATGTTTGATCTAATTATTAATAACCTCGATTAGTATATGTAAATTTTACTGGAATGGTGCAAATTTATTGACATTTAGAATGATTCTGAAGGAAGACTTTTTGCCACACATTGTTAAATTGACCTTCATTCCATTTCCATTACCTATTTAATACTTTTGAAGAATCTACCTTAGTTGATGATGGACTAACAAACTATTACTAGACTGAAAGGACTCTATGACTGTAACTGTATAATATTCTTCACTCCTGTCTTAAGAAATACATTTAGAGAATCTTTTTAAATTTTTCTTATATTTGTTACTATAGAGTTTGAGCGGTCACACAACACCAGTAGAGTGTGTTTGCTTTGGCCATT
Organism: Leucoptera coffeella; assembly: GCA_030578115.1. NCBI lineage: Eukaryota > Metazoa > Arthropoda > Insecta > Lepidoptera > Lyonetiidae > Leucoptera > Leucoptera coffeella. The sequence continues at coordinate 104,731 of JAMBLF010000162.1, forward strand.
CAGAAGATTTGGTGTGTGCTGGTTCACAAACCGGCGCTTTGAAGATATGGGACCTAGAAGCAGCAAAGCTATTAAGAACTTTCACTGGACACAAAGGAGCAGTGAAATGCATGGATTTTCACCCATATGGTGATTACCTCACCACAGGATCATGTGATACAAGTGTTAAGCTGTGGGACACAAGGAAAAGAGGCTCTATTGTTACTTACTCAAGCCACAGATTCCCAGTCAGTAGCCTGGAGTTCAGCCCAGATGGACAATGGATAGCTTCGGCATGTGAAGAAGGTACTTATTATTATAACATACATATCTTTTATACCTTTTGAACCCACAGAATCTTGGAGACAATACCTAACTCAACCAGACTGACAGATAGCTAGCCATTACTCCATATTATTGTCTGTTGATCACTAAGTATCTTAGGTCATGCTAGGTATAAAGGAACTATTCTAACTTTTCTGACTAGTGTACCTTATTATCTTTAGGATAAATCGCTAAATCATTGATTGTATTAAATGTGCTCGCAGGTATTGTCAAGGTGTGGGATGTCAGAGTTGGTAAAGTGTTACATGAGTTCCTGGAACATTCTGCCGCAGTGACATCTGTGAAGTTTCATCCTCATGAATTCTTACTGGCCAGTTGTGGTGTTGACCGCACTATCAATTTCTGGGATATGGAGAAGTTTGAACTAGTGTCCCGTTTTGAAAACAAAAATGTGTCCATTAGGTAAGAGTAATATTATCATTAAATTAGCTACATTTAGACATTCTATATATTTATTCAATGTTCTTTACAAACTCATCCTTAGAAGTGGTGTAAGGATGTGTACAAGATCTGTTGTAATAAAAACTGTGATTTGCTAAGTTTCTACTGTTAAAATCTGTTTTTATGAAACATTGTTATAAGGAATTCCTTCAGTATTATAAAAGTAAATTTTTGTTCCAGACACATGGTATTCAGTGATGATGGCTGTGCCCTGTTGGGGTGTGCGAGTGACGGCCTGCACGTAGTGGGCTGGGAGCCAGGGAGGCTGTTGGACAGTGAATACTCCAATTGGGGCCAAATCAGCGATGTCACTGTTGCCCAAGACCAACTGGTAAGACACTAAATTGCATGACTATTTTAGTAATATGATTTCCCATCACATTGTAGCTGTCCAAATGTATCTGAACATGATCATAGCATGTTCATGGGAAATTAACTATTAAATATGACCACTGTTCTCACTGTTTTGTTCTCTGGGATTGTATAGGGTAACTAAAGATAATGGGATGACTTTGGAGATATTTTGATTACCTGAGCAGAAAAATTGTTGTGATGTACCTCATTACTCCCAATGTGTTTCATATATTAAATGAGTTGATATCATTTTATACTAATATTATGCATAAGAAATTTGATATTTAAAAAAAATAATGTGCTCTGTTTTGCTACATTTATTAAAAACAATATTTATTAGTCTTATAAGTATAAATTTACCGGAATACCTATTTCAGATCGCTGGTTCCTTCCATTCTACGTACGTGGTGTTGTCAGTGGTGAATCTGAAGAAAGTGTACCCCTTTGGTGGTCCCCCACTATTGCAGCCAACTAACTCCGATGTGTCGCCCTTCCAAAAGACTCATTCCATTCGCAAAAGTTTCTCCAAGGAGAAGCCTTCTAGAGACGGTTTGTACATCTTCTTCTTCTTCAGCAATATTGTGTCCATAGTTGGACGTATGCCCCCTGCATTTCTCTCCATCGGGATCTTTGTGCGGTGCATCTACTCCAGGTCGGCCCTGCCGTCTTTTGGATGTCGTCCGACCATCTGGCTGTTGGTCTGCCAGCGCTTCTCGCTCCCGTCCGAGGTCGCCACATCAGACATTTATATAAAACACACATACATAATTATATAAAAAAATAATTGATGACTGTACAAAAGATTACATAAAAAAACATTCCATTAGATATTATAATTAGCCAGCTGTTTTAATGTATTTGGGGACATACTTTACTTATAGTGAAATGAAAAAGAGATATCATTAAAATAGGGTAGGTAACAATGGTAAATAAACAGGTTATTAATACAACTGAATACAGTATCTGACTTCCAATAATTGCCTTAAATTATATATTACTTGTACTTATGTTGTAAAAAAACATTTGACTTTGACTTTATTATATGCTTGTAGTGGTACACAAGTCTACGCCTCTAGACGAAAAGACGATTGAGGAATCCACATCGGGAACGGAGGACGATTCCTGTGCAGTCATATCCAACATGAAAGATTACAAGGAGATATTCAAGCCTTCAAGATCTCGTAAGTTGTTACATTGTTATGTTGCATAATTAAGCACTGTGTAGTTTATGTCTGAGAGACTAATAATTTTATTTAATATTAAATTAACTGCCTTTTTGTACCATATAATTAGTTCCTTCAATCCTCGAAATATGTATTTTAACCCAACTGATTTTTATGTTTTGGTTAATAGGCTTGCAACTTGAATATCCTATATTTATTCATTATATTACACAAGTATTACATAAAGCGTTAATTTATTTATTTCCAGTTAATCGAACGCCACCACCTGCTTCGTCCTCTGATGATTTTGAATCGTTATGTGAGTAGAAGTTAAAATAGTTTTACTGTCTGTGTGTCTATACATTGCACAATATAATTGATTATTATTTTATTGATAATAGTTTCTGTTCTTTCCATTATAGTCGGGGTTGTAAAAATAATGCTAACTAGCTGACGTGCTTTTCTGTATATGGGCGTAGGAGGCGACTAAGTTTCAAGGGTTCAATATACTCTAGAGTGATGGACCTGTCGCTTAAATGACATATTGCCTTCACACCACCAATATCTACGGTTGTGTCCATCCCGAAAGGGCTTATAAGTCGTGAATGTATATGTATGTGTTCTCTCAGCCCACGAACCGACGAGTTTGAACGAGGTACGGTATGGGACAACGACGTGTGAAATGCTAGTGGATTCCACCAAGGGGCAGCCGTCGCCGCCGCCCGCGCGCGCCCTCTCGCCGCAACACAAGGCGAAGCCAGAGCAATCCCGCATACCTACCAATAAGGACAGCTACGTCATCAATAAGAAAAACGACTATCATAATAGTAAGTTAATTGAGACCTTTTGAGAGTCTACAATGAATAATAGGGGTTGAATTAATATGCTATTTGTTCGTAACAGTTTGAGTTGTCTGTTGTTTTGCGATAGTGTGTTGCAATCACAATCTTAACATGTGAATTGAATAGAAAATCTAACTATAACAACTATTAATTCGTAGTAATATTCATGGATTAAGATTATTTTTTGCTACGCTTTCCGCTATACATCTGTAGCAAAGCAATGCTGATATTGAAATTTATAGTTAAAAAACATCGCTTTAATACCCCATAATGTAATACAGCATCATTTTGTTTCGTACAACATTTAAATCACGACTTCCAAAGATAAATACAATGTGGTTTGTGACCTTTTTGCAAGTCATGATTCATTTATTAACTATTTAATCAAACATTACACTAATCCTCTTGTTCAATGCTATAGCAATATTTAACTATTAATCCGCCATTAACATCACGCTACTAATCGTAACCAGGGCCGGGCAGCAAGGAGGAAGCGGTGCAAGCCAAACCTCCTTCGACGGCGACGCCTCTCGCACGACACAACTCCTACAAAGAGTCCAAGAGTACCTCTATGTGTAAGTATTTACATGCTTTTTCATTATGCCTTATGGTTGAGCTAAGTTTGAATTGTGCTTGTTTTAAGCTCCGCTATTTGTTGTTTATGATTTTAGCATAGATGTAACAATGGCATTTTAGTCAGTAAGTTTTCGTAAACATCGCTGTTAATGCAGCAATTATAATAAAATGTAAGCTTTCATGCGACAAATTATAATTTCGGTGGAATATTGTATGATTATAAGATGCGTATTACTTTACATTAAATTAATAGTTTATTTTCGTTATCAACAAAAACTAAACAATGTTTTAACTGTAAATGAACATTAAATATAATAATTATAAAGAATTTATATGATCCCTCCATAGTATAATTACACAATATGTCAGAGAATTACAACCGAGAAATTATTCATACTAATGTCTCACAACTGTTTCCAGCCAAAAGCAGCTTGCGGCAGAGCACGAGTGAGGTCTGCTTAGACCCCCCTGCGCTTGGCCCCAGATCTCTGTCCTTCACTAGAGCACCATCCAAGTCGGCGTAAGTATAGTGGCAGATGTTATATATTTTTCTTAGTGGACAAATAGAGCATTAAAATTACCGAAATGCACCCCAAAAATATGTCAGAACCCATATCAAAGGTTCGGTTTGGTGTACAATTCAATAATTTTTGAAGTGTATTGCTTTTGTTCGTGTATTTTTTTTAAGTTCGTTTAAACACTAGCCATAAAGTAATAAATATCTGTTATATAGCAGATCTGATTAATAAATTATATGTACTTAATTCTGTTTAGAATATAGTATTGAGTCGAGTTGTTATATTTGTTGCACACAGTGCTCAGCACGACATAGCGCCGCGCGCGATGCCACCGAGCAACCACGAGACGGAGCCGGACTTCGTGCCCTTCAGCACCGACAGGGCGGTCGGGATAGAACTCGACGAATTCTTGCCGGTATGTAGTGTGTTTTACCGAATATTGCCCAATTATGACCATGGATAGTTACTTTCTGTCTCGGTACAATTTAGAGACGTGTATGTATAACTTTGATACTAAAAATCTTTCCGAACAAGCTTTGCTTTTACAAAATATTAAAAAAACATTAGTTCTACAAAAAAATATCGTACAGAAACCTGATTTTCTTATACCTTTGCGGTTTTGCGGATAACATTTCCGAGAGAGTAGCAAAACACTTTTCGTAACTATTCGTAACATTAATTTACCCTCTATTTGTAAATAATAACATATATGGTTGGGTCCAAAGGTGCGTATGAATCAAACGAGATCTGACTGTTGACTGTTCTTTTATTAAAGGCTTTACACAACGGATTACATAGTTAGATACTTATATACTTACTACTACTACAAACAATTAGTACATATTGTGTTGTTACAGCGGGGTGCGTTCCAGTCGCCGGTGGGGCGCGGCGGGCGCGGCAACAGCGTGGAGCCGAGCGAGCAGGAGGTGCTGGGCGTGGTGATGCGCGGCCACGACCCCATGATGGCCGTGCTCACCGCCAGGCAGCGCTCCTTGCAGGTCAGACACCACTACGCCAAAAGAGCTAATAGAGTTATCACTACATAGTATAAAACAAAGTCGCTTTCTCTGTCCCTATGTCCCTTTGTATACTTAAATCTTTGAAACTACGTAACGGATTTTAATGCATGTTTTTTAATAGATAGAGTGGTTCAAGAGAAAGGTTTATATGTGTAATAACATCCATTAAATAGCCAGAAGTGCGTAGCCGGCGCGGGTCGCTAGTTTAAAAATATAGTATAGCAAATTGTTACTTTAGTAATGAAGCTTTGATTGTAATAAATTAAGATTTGAAATTGCGTGGTAACAATAACGTGAACTATTCCGATTCTCCACAAAATCTATGTATGGCTATGTTGATTTTGATCTAAAATATTATTTCTAGGCTATTGAGTAAGAGTATATGAAAACTACTTCATTTCCAGATATTCCACACGGTGCGCATGAGCAAGGGCTTGAAGGCAGCTTTGGAGTCGGTCGTGGAGCTGGACGATATATCTGTGATACTGGATATCTTAAACATAATGGCCCACAAACCGTAAGTGACATAACTTATACAGCAACAAAATGTTTGGGATACCTGAGTTAGAGTACCCGCCACATAAGGTGGCAGTAGCCAAACTTGGAACTAAATTTGACGTTTCCGCCATTGCGTGTTATTTTGTATGAAAGGTAAATTTAGTATTACCAGCGTTGTGTTTTTTGCCCACTCTTTGTAATTTTTATGTTTGTTAAGGGTGATTATAATAAATTGATTTCTGGAGTTTCTTGTTAGTTCTTCTCCAAGGGTCTCCGCTGAACTTCTTCTTCTCAATCGTTATGCTCTTATCAGAGCGGTCGTGGTCTTCATGACGTGGCATCTTGAGCAGCCGAAATGGTTGGTGAACTAACCTCGGTAAAAATATGTAAAGACAATGCTCAGTGCCATGTTTGAAATAGTTTTTTTACATACATACATACACATCACGCCTGATTCCCTGTAGAGGGGTAGGCAGAGATCACGGATCCCCATTTGTCCCGATCCTGACAGACCACTTTCGCTTCATTGACATTCATACATTCTCTAATACACTCTCGGCGGTTATAGGTACTCCTAACGTCACCTTTTTTCAATATAGCGTCTATCTGACTGTTACATATATGTCTTATTAGGCCGGCCCCTACGTAACCGCCCTTCCACTTCACTCATATATATTCCTTTTGTCAATATATAGTTTTTTTAATTTGTACTTAGATCATAAAATAACTTTCAAAGAGAGCTTATGATAGGGCCTATTTTGAATAAAAATATTTTGACTTTTGACTTTGGTATATTAATTTGTTTTATTTGAGTTTATAGCTCTGCAACGAAAGATCGTTACAAATGAAACCTCAATATAATGTATCGAGCCGTATGGCACAGTGAGTGCTAGTTTTGGCGTGTTTACTGGCAACACTGGATTACGCGACTGTGGCGACGCTTCTAACTGCCACCTTATGTGGCGGGTACTCTAACCACATTTTATGGCTTGTTTTTCAGATCGCTGTGGAATTTGGACATTTGTTTGCTGATGATACCCAAAATAAGTCAATTACTGCAAAGCAAATACGAATCGTAAGTTTAGTTAAATTTCTTAATTGATTGTATTAACTTTAGATAAAATATAATTAATCTTAACCACTCTGTTTAAATAAAAATTCCTGAAGTTGTCATAAAATTATACTGCGGTGACCTATTTGTTAGACACGTCTGATGAAAATTCACAATCTGATAAAAATTCACACGTATTTTTTAAATTGTTATTTCAGATACATGCAGTGCGGCGTCAACGCTTTGAGGTTAATTGTTCGCAATTTCTCGTCAGTAGTACGTACTAACGTTTCAGCCCCTGTACGTACATTGGGCGTAGATATTCCCCGGGAAGAGCGCTACGCCAAGTGCGCCAAGATTTACGGCCATCTTGTTGACATTCGCGCTTTCCTGCTCAAGAGACAAACGCTGCAAGGACGCCTGGGGGCTGCCTTCAGAGATCTCCATTCGCTAATGCAGCAAGGACTAGACTGACGTCACCGATACGCCATACAAGCTGTGCGAACCTAACAGAATAGTGAACCAAACTACTTTTTGCAACTATTGTAAAAGCAGAATAAACATTGCAAACTAACAGAAGTTGCCTACTAACCAAATATAAAATTTAAATCATTTCAAATTTGTCTTTGGTGTACTTATAACGTCCAGTGAATGTATATTGATCTAGTCTTAAGTCGAAATAAAATTATGTTGGTTAGATAATGAGCTACTAAATTCTATAATTGTTAACTTCGAATGATACGGTAAAATTGTGCTTGTAGAAGTATCTGACAGTCTGTAAAATGTCTTTTATAAGTGGTTAACAAGGTATTGTTTTCTGTTTTTAATATCAGTATTTTAACCTGCTGCCATAGTGATATTGTTAATTTAACTCACGAAAACTTAATGACTACATTTTTTGATGTGGAGCGGACTTATCATTCCATGGGCAACATATTGAACAAAAATTATAATTCTGCAATAGATTGAAATTGTATATGAATGATCGTTATACATACAGGGATACAAGTAAATAAAATTCAAAACTTATATAGAAATTGAAATGATAAATAAAAATTCCGAGATAATCTCAATATGATTTCATACATTTATTCACTTGTTCTTTGGGTTATAATTGTTCAATATAGCCTTACCATACCAGACTGATTTTTTTGTCAATTTTAAACCACTCTGACATTAGAATATTATGTGTAGATTGTAAAATATATGAATTAATTTATGAAAACTAGTTTTATTGTTAAAGCTTCCAATAGGTATATTGTAATGGCTAAATTGATTATATTGCTTCTCGACGCATCAGACTCGGGATGAATTTAGAAAAACCCAAGATCATGATTAATGATTTGGTAGTCCCGAGTACGGTTGCCCTAGGCGGCACTCCTGCAGAAGTTGTTTCTCAATACACAAACTTAGGCCAAAAATGTACCATATTTTTTCTGTCTCTATATCTATTCAATTGGATATATCCTTACATGACATAGCAGTCTTGTTCACATTTTCCTGCATATTATATTTCTATGACCTTTCTAGCTGAATAGACCAGCCATACAATCAACCACTTATAAGAACCATTGGGAAATTCATAATTCCCGTCCACATGTTTATCAATCGAAGTGGGTTAAACCACTGGTTTAAATATTCGATTCACTATAAATTATCTCATCCTTCTCACTTTGGAATATTTATTAGAGCTTTTGTCGTGGTTATTATGAATAGTCCTCTTCAACACTTTCATTCTTTTAGCAAGTACCTCATCTGGTACATCTTTAACAATGTCATCTACAGGTTCATCTTTAACATTCTCTAATTCCATGAGCCGTTCAATCTCGGGGTTCATCCCTTTAAATGATAATCTACTTTCCATAAGTTCCACGCAGTAAACAAAGCTTGGTTCCGTAACAAAATTGCCCGAGGCTTGTCGCATCTCTTTGGTAATCATGTCCGCATACAGCTCGTCGTGCCCGTCTTTATTTGCTTGTTCCCTCTCTAGCTTTTCTTTAGATTTTTTCATGAATTTCATATCTAATACAGATTTGGGTAATTGAAGTTTTTGTTTTTTCGCAGACATGATTTGTAATTGGAAATAATCTTACTTTTATAGATGGCCTTCTTTGGAAGCTTTCGAAATTGACTGCAAACTGAACCACAGTTAAAGCGTAGAGATTATAAAACTTTATGCACTTGCACAGGGTATTTAATATACACAATAGGTTATTTTATATAATTTAATATTTAGGTATTTTCATTGAATTGGATAACCTAATCGATGAAGAATTTGCCAGAATCAGACTGAGACTAAAAACGATTGCGCTTTTATAATAAAGTGCATTTATCGTATTTATGGGGCTATAGTGCAACAAAGTTAATAAACATTAGGTTTTAAAAAATCTAATGACGACAAATCTTTGACACTTTCAGAAGTAATATCTTTATTTTAGTCGAAACAAACTATCCTAGCCATCATGCTGAATATAATTGAATTTTTTTTAATTCCTAGGTGCTATGTACCTCTTAAGGAAAACAAACATATATACAAATAACATATTAATTGTATTACTGGTTCCACTGCATGTCATGAGTGACGTTGTCGTTCTAATTAAACTAAATACAATTGTTAATTTAAATGAGTTCCATTTCAATATTAGAGTACCCGCCACATAAGGTGGCAGTAGCCAAACTTGGAACTAAATTTGACGTTTCCGCCATTGCGTGTTATTTTGTATGAAAGGTAAATTTAGTATTACCAGCGTTGTGTTTTTTGCCCACTCTTTGTAATTTTTATGTTTGTTAAGGGTGATTATAATAAATTGATTTCTGGAGTTTCTTGTTAGTTCTTCTCCAAGGGTCTCCGCTGAACTTCTTCTTCTCAATCGTTACGCTCTTATCAGAGCGGTCGTGGTCTTCATGACGTGGCATCTTGAGCAGCCGAAATGGTTGGTGAACTAACCTCGGTAAAAATATATAAAGACAATGCTCAGTGCCATGTTTGAAATAGTTTTTTTACATACATACATACACATCACGCCTGATTCCCTGTAGAGGGGTAGGCAGAGATCACGGATCCCCATTTGTCCCGATCCTGACAGACCACTTTCGCTTCATTGACATTCATACATTCTCTAATACACTCTCGGCGGTTATAGGTACTCCTAACGTCACCTTTTTTCAATATAGCGTCTATCTGACTGTTACATATATGTCTTATTAGGCCGGCCCCTACGTAACCGCCCTTCCACTTCACTCATATATATTCCTTTTGTCAATATATAGTTTTTTTAATTTGTACTTAGATCATAAAATAACTTTCAAAGAGAGCTTATGATAGGGCCTATTTTGAATAAAAATATTTTGACTTTTGACTTTGGTATATTAATTTGTTTTATTTGAGTTTATAGCTCTGCAACGAAAGATCGTTACAAATGAAACCTCAATATAATGTATCGAGCCGTATGGCACAGTGAGTGCTAGTTTTGGCGTGTTTACTGGCAACACTGGATTACGCGACTGTGGCGACGCCTCCAACTGCCACCTTATGTGGCGGGTACTCTACTACATGTGTTGTGTGAATGTTGTGATGTTTTGTGTGACAGTGTGGGTTACTTGTAAATAAAAACCACCGAGATTGAAACTTCTAATTTAATGCTTTAGAGCCTAATGTTTTATATTTATATCGGTATTTTTAATACATAATGCAGGTTTCCGATATAGATAATGTAAAAATTTATAATCTCAGTGCTGGTAAATCCTTACCAGATGTGAGTATTCCTTAACCTATAATTTTAATAACCTAAAAAATTATCTAAAGATGCATAATTTATTTTTATCTTGACTTACCAGCTCTTGAGTAACGAGTATCTGCTCAACAGTGGATTCGTGGTGGTCATATAATTACTACCTTCGCAATTGCGAGGATGGACACCTGAGCCTTTGACTACCGCGCACGGGTAAATGGTCGTGAATGTGTTTGTCTTATGTATCATTTGTTATTGGTTTGGTTTTCAGTGGTTGTCCGAGAGGAAGAAAAGAGCATTACTCAAAAAGAATGTTGACTTACGACGGAGGATTGAACTTATTCAAGAATTTGACATGCCGGGTGTTAGCACTAACATTCGCATGTCAAAAGATGGGCAATACATTATGGCAGCAGGCATTTACAAACCCCGAATAAAGTGTTATGATGTAAATAATCTCTCACTTAAGTTTGAGCGATGTTTGGATTCTGAAGTAGTAACATTTGAAATTTTAAGTGATGATTATACAAAGGTAAGCTTCATCTTTGTATTTTACCTTTTACATAATCACATTCCTCCTCCTTAGATCAATACCTTTAATTTACTGTCATTCTTCTATAAACAATGTCTGAATATTTAAACCATGTTATTTATAATTTTAGTTTATATGTTGTCTTCCAGACTCGCCTTGTTGACCGTATCTTGTCATAATATTAATTCTATCATACAAGTCATCCATCACAAACCTATCATAAATCACATTTTGATGGCATTGACTCTATTTATTAGATACATAATACTGATATGCAATTTATATCTGGGCAGTACAAAGGTATACATTTTTTAATAGAGAAAACTTTTAATCTTACTCCTAAATATTTGTGCACCATGTAAGAAGCCATGTCCCCTTCTTATTTAATACTTTATTGGCATGTATAGTTACTAGCATAATTGGATTAACATTATTAACTATTGCTTTTTGAATTGTTACAGATAGTATTCTTGCAATGTGACAGATATGTTGAATTTCATGTTGGCCATGGTCGGCACTATAGATTAAGAGTACCACGATTTGGTAGAGATATGGTCTATCACAAACCCTCATGTGATCTTTATGTTGTTGGCGCTTCTTCTGTAAGTATATCTATACACTTATGTATTTAAAACTTATTAGATGAATACATTAAATAATATTTTAATTCAAATGTAATATTTAAACCAAACCAATAAGTAGCCCTCTCTTCTTACAGTTTTATAATAAGTAAATTAAAAAAAAAAATATTGTGACTTCATTTACTTACACTAAATACCTCTCACCAATTGAAATATTCCCGTTTTCAGGAAGTGTACAGGCTGAATTTGGAAATAGGTCAGTTTCTGGCTCCTTATTCAACAAAAGCCCATGAGATCAACTGTTGTACAGTTAATGAAGAACATGGACTATTGGCATTAGGAACAGAGAGTGGTCATGTTGAGGCATGGGATCCTAGATCAAGGACCAGGCAGGGAATATTAGACTGCGCCCTGCATTGTACAGAGTCTGAATACAGGTATGTTAATAATTACATCAATCTTTAGTGACATAGTTATACTATAGTTATTCTAGTTATACTTATGTAGGTATTTTCTATAAGTAAAGTGAATAATAAACAATTCACAGTATTCTTTGATTCATCTAGTCACAAATTATATTATTATGCAAGTGCTTATTCTGTTACTATGTAAATAAACACAATTTTTGAATTTTATGTTAACCAAATAGCATATACAAAAATATTTTCCTCATTTCTGCTTGTAATTGTATAATTGTTCTGAATATTGTTCCAGAAATAGCAGTGTTCCTTCAATAACAGCAATTAAATTCGATGGTGGCTTACAAATGGGAGTGGGCACATCAACTGGTCATGTGTTGCTATATGATATAAGGTCAAGCAAACCTTTATTGGTTAAGGACCACATGAACGAAAGTGCAATCAAACGCATTGAATTCCATAAGCAGATGAACTATGTTTATTCAATGGATTCAACTGTTGTTAAAATATGGGATAAGAATAGTGTAAGTACAGATAAATATTAATTATAATTAATGTCAATTATTCTAACGATCAGCAACTGAGAATTCTTATTATCGTTACCTTATTCTTATATATTGGTCTTATTATCTGACAGATAGCACCCAATGTGGCAAATAAGCAATATTTTCAATTGCTGTATGTATTTACAAAATGCTATTATACCCTTATCCTCAAAAACTGATTATCTTCATAATTTATCTTGCATCTTAGTAGATGTAACTTTCATTTTACAACATTTCAACAGTCTTTCTATTATCTTATTATTTTAACAGGGCCATCAATACACGAGTATAGAATCTTCGGTGGACTTCAACGATCTGTGTGTGATCCCTAACAGTGGACTATGCATGATGGCAGTGGAGGATCCCAAAATGCAAATCTACTACATTCCCTCGTTAGGTACGCGATTTTATTGTTATAGTTCATAATGGATTCCAATAAACATTATAATGAACTTGGTCATATTAAATTTGATGTATGAATCCTGCTGGGACTTAAATATTGACATAATATTATGTTAACTAATACATTTCTTTATGGCATGTCATAGGAGGCAACTTAGGGATTAGAGATCATCTATTGGACCAAAAATGATAGTGTGTGAACTTTATGTATGAAATTTAGTTCTAGAAGCTTCAGCAAATTGTATATATATAATACCAGTAAACAAAACAATATATGCAGAGTAAAACATAAAACTTTATTAACTGTTATTTAATTTCAGGTCCTGCGCCCAAGTGGTGTGCCTTCTTAGATAACCTGACGGAGGAATTGGAGACGTCAGCCTCGCAGACCGTGTACGACGACTACAAGTTCGTCACCAAACAAGAGTTGGAAACACTAGGCCTCGATCATCTGCTTGGAACGAACTTGTTGCGAGCTTATATGCATGGGTACGTATCGTGTAAGACTATTGTGTGTAGATGTAGACTAGTATTAAAATGCTAATTTAGTTAAAGATAAATAATAGGGTTACAGAACTTTTCAATTCTTCAACATAATTTTAGATAGAGAAATGTGATCTAATTATCTCTTCTAACCTCACCGTTACTGAAAACTACAAGGATATTCTAATTCGAACCAAACTCTCAACAGAAGACAAAGTTATACAGTGAATTACTGAAGATGTATATTCTTTATTTTTAATATCTATTTTATTTCTCACAGATACTTCGTCGATGTCCGACTGTACAAGAGAGCCAAGTCGATAGCCGATCCATTCGCGTTCGAAGAGTACAAGAAGAAGAAAATCAGAGAGAAAATTGAACAAGAGCGGCCGGCTCGTCTTAAAGTGGAAGAAAATCTGCCCAAAGTCAACAGGGACTTGGCTTCTAAACTCATTAATAACGAGGGCAGTAAAAAGAAGAAACAAACTGGAAACCTTCTCAAAGATGACCGGTTTAAGGTAATATTTCTCTACGAAATTAAATGCGGATTCGCATCCCTCTTTTCGGACAGAAGGACATTATATGTATTTGCCTTAGAATTTAATTAACGTTTTATTGTCAATCATACAAAATAGAAGACAACGTTTCCCAATATAAATTATTTTAAAGAAAGTAGGTTAACAATTTCAAAGATAGGGTGTCTTTTTAATTATCAAATTAGCATTGTCTATTCAATAAAATAGTCATTTACGTTGCTATATCTATCCCACAGGCGTTGTTTGAGAATCCTGACTTCGAAGTGGACAAGGGGGCCGAGGAATATCGTTTGCTTAACCCTGTTCTTAGCCGAATGGACAAGAAGAATGCAAAATCTGCCGTCGTACCTGTTGAAGACGCTATGGAGGTAAGAAATGTTTTTTTTATTTAGTTAGAATGTATCTCAATATAACCTCCTGAGAGGTTAATAGAGTATGCCTCTCGAATATGTAAAATATGAACAAAGGTTGTATAAGGTGCTTAAAAAGATTTCTGGGCGTTGTAGGCACGGGAATATTAAGGCCTATAGACATTTTATTAAGGATATATAGACCTTTTACCGCAGTTCCAACATTAGTTGTTAAGATATTTTGCTATAATCCAATCCGTGCATCAAAAGAGTCTTCGTCAGTTTGATTTCTAACATCTAATGTATTTAAAAAAGAAATTCAGTGCGAGTATGTTAACAAAAATTGTGTATTTTTTCTCGGTACAGGTTGATGACAATGAACAGCAAGATTCTGACGAGGAGTTGTATAATGAAAGCGAGAGTTCTGACGAAGATCGCACTTGGGTGAAAGAGGTCAAGAAGCAGCATAAGATGATGAGAAAGGAAAAGCATTACGAACAGGAACCAGAACAACAAGAAGAATTTAACGGAGGCGAAGCACCGAAACGAAGAAATATTGTAAGCTTCACCAAAGTCAGTAAAGCCAGCTTAGGAGACAGAATACAGAAGGAAGCTTATACGCCGATTGTAAATGGAACGGGTGGTAATAAGGAAATGAAGTTTACTATGAGAGGGAAAACGGAGTATGATACGCAAAAGAGAAATAAGAAACATTATGAAGAAAGGAAACAGTTTGTGAGAAAAACAGGTTTTCTAACAAAGAGAAATCCTAGATTTAAGTGAATGTTATTGATGTATAAGTTAATGTAAATATAAGAATGTACATAATATAGCAGTGTTTTTCATTTATTTTGTGCTTATAAAATCTAACATACAGATTTCGACCGTTAGTTTTAGAGGTTTATGTCTCCTTCATGATTTGGATGATGTTCATATCCATACTTTAAAAACTGTATAATCACCATACAACGTCTGCCTGTCGCTGTATACAATCAGTGACTATTATCTATTGCAAAAAAATACGTGAGTTGATTAACGATGCTACATTTCACTATAGTAATTAAGTGTAAATTTACGAAGTAAACTAAACTAAACTGACGTGCGTCCTATCCTCGTTTAGGTGGACGGAACTTAGGAGTCATATCATCCCAGTTACCCGTAAAAGTAACTAATAAATGGAATGTTTGTGACAAGTTGCCATCATATAGCCCTGTAGACTACAGTGTCATGCTAGCTGGGACGTAAACATTGCTACTTGTTATTGCTTGCCCCGTATTTATAAACTGCAATGTGCGAGAAGAATGCAACTTTTTATCGTAAAGGTTATCAAAGTTTATTCATTACTTTGTTTTTATTGTGACTATACTATAACTAACAACTTATTTAAGTAAATACCCAAATCGATGACCAGTTCATTATAGACAATGTAATTCTTTATAATCTATTTCTTTTGGTGTTTTTCGTTGATTGTTGTCTTTTCTATAGTTTTATCAAAGCTACTACAACATTTTAACAGTTCTTAATTTTCATTAAATATTCGTTATTTTATGATGCAAGAAGACAACTGTTCATCTGGCAGTGGTAAGCCTGTGTTTATTTATTGTTACCCTCAAAGCTTAGTGTTTTGTAAGCGGGGCAGAAAAATGCTTTTATCAGTTTAACTGTGTAGCTTAATGGCCGCAGTGGTCATTATTGCCTAGATATGAAAATGGACGTGGGTAATGTGTGTCTTTCGCCTGTGTCGACAGCTAGTGAACTTCTGGGGAGTCATGCAGTGAACAAGAACGGCAGACCTATCATGGAAAGGTCTACGAGATCCAGTCTTGGTGCCAACAGTGTGGACGTAAGTGATTAACCCTTTTGATCAACAATATGTTAAGTGAACAGTTATTTAGAGGCTTGAAAAAGTACTGTAAGTTAATTATTACTTTATTATAACCATTATTTCATGTACATATGAGACTTCAACTTCAGTAAGTTGATTATTTAAATGAAATTATCGTTCAATATCTGTTTTGAAATTGAAATAGTATTTATATAGTAAGTTTTTTTGATATCTTGTGCGTAATTTAAATGAGTTATGCGTAGTTATATTGATACATGTTTTATCTAATAATGCTGCGCATGAATAGAGGTAACATTATCATTTCATTTAGATCAGGGTATTATGTTATTACTTCGGTGATTAAGTAACATCAAAACACTGAATATAATGTGTATTAAAATTCAGTATGCTACATAAATGAATACCAGTACATATAAGGATAAGATTTAAAAACAAATGACTTATTTGTTTACAAGAAAGATCGATTGATCAAGGTTTAAAAATGATTTCCTACATATTATGTAGGAATAATATACAACTACACAATCCTACTATCTTTTTCGGTGGAGAAAGAACCTCGAGGACCTTTCCGTATGTTCAATCACCTTTAGCGTATCTAACTATCGCGTTTGGACAGAAAAATCAGTAAATGAGATCACCAATGAAATAATTAAGGGTTATTGATACTAGTTATGCTATCATTGTACGTATGCAGCATTGAATTTTTGTTTCACAGATTGGTGAAATAACAGAATCTCCAGATACGGAATATATGAGTACTTCAGCGATTCTGCACTATTGTAAGAGCAAGGTAATGCCGATGTTCATCTGGTATTTTACTTACGTTCTAATTCAACATCATACTATCATTGTAGTGCATTCTATTTTATGCCAAAATGACTGAAAGAAGCGGAAAATAACATTATTTATATCTATTATTATTCCGGTACAAGGGGTCGATGGAATCTGTCGGGCGATTGGCTAGTTACTTGTTCCAAAGTTCATTAAATTACATCACTACCTTAAATCTAAATGACTAAAGACATTATTGTCTGTGGTACTTACTGTCCACCCCGGAAGAGATTAAAATACACAAGTTTTTTTAGTTTAATTATCATGTTTTATTAATAATGAAATATTTAAATGTTTTCTAGATTCTAACTCCGTATTTGAAGCTGTTAACAATAATGGGCCTGCGACCAGTGGTGGACGCAACGAGTTCGTCCCGTTGTACTATTTACTTATCGCATTTTCATTCAGCGCAAATCGCCCTGTTCATGCTACTTGGATACTTGCTTCAGTATATGGCTTGTTTCAGGTTTGTTTCCACACTTTTTCATAGATATGGACTTTTCGCCAGATTCTCAAAAGGCCAAGTTTTGTTTGAGTCTACACTGTACACCAGTTTTTAATAACCTTAACTAGTTACTCAGCATAGTGTAGTAATTGGGCGAAGTTTAGTCGTCGGGGGCTTAGCTCTGTATCAGTGGGTACGGCGGAGATGAACATCTTAACCTGTGACTACCCCTCAAGGGTTGTGAACGTGTTAGTCTTTTAGTCGTCTGGTTTTGAGTGTTTCTATCCAATCAAGAAAGTAAGCTTGCGGTTCGAAAAAAATAATGATAAGTACATACAAAGATAGTTTTAAATTCACTGGATGGGATTATTATAGATATGTATTAAAAACAATCATTTTCTTTTTACAGACGTGATCGAGGCTTTTGTTACAAATTGGTACCCCTCGCCTTATCTTCGTCGTTTGAGTACGAAACGTACAAACAAGTGTGTTATGGCAGCGTCGTCTTCATATATCTGGGGCCCAGCGTATTCCATTTCATTGGATTTCTATACTCCGTGTATTTGTTCCGAGTGTCTGATAATGAACAGTTGCAAAATCTAATGGAAAGGGTACGTACATTACATCATGGTCATTATATGTAGGGAGGCCCTTTTGGGAAGTCAGTGGTTCAATTGTTCTTCTTATAATTTTATTGTATTCATTACAGTCAGATATTCAGCTCTATGCGAATTAATGCGAGTTTTTTGATCATATAGTAAATAATAATAACCCAAGCTACTTTTAGAATATAATAATTTAACCATGAATAACTTATTTTCAGGTATTCCTGCTATCCAGTTACGCGCCCCAAGGCACACCGATTGCCAATCCTAAGCGCCTCCTCAGAGTGCTATGGTTTTTCATCGGCCTCAGCATCATGTGGATGTGTTTGTCTCTCTGCTCAATTAATCTGATGATGGCTGAAGGGGTCTTCATATTTAAATGGATGGAAACCAGGTTTGATTTTTTATTTCATTTCATTAAAAAAATAAAGGTCATTCCGTAAGCTAGTAAAAAATATAACGTTTTACCTCTATTCATATTTTAGTCTCAAAATGTAACGTCCACGTACATGATTGCGTTACATATGAACATCGACATTGTGTTGCATTTTGGTGCAATTACCTCACGATGACAACTCGTGATACAAGTAAGAGAATTTGTTAAGGTTAATTTTTCATGGTTAATTCATCATTCAACATTTTAATAAGTGTAATTTTATGAAATGTTAGGAGTCACGTCCTATTTATTAGAGACTTAAAATTCCCTATCTCGCTTTCAGTTCCAGTGAAGTGAAGTTGGTATTGAAAATATTTCTGATCGTGTGCACGATGATTCACGACATGGTGCAGGCCACCATAATCACAAGCTACTGTCTTCAGGCCCAACTGTTGCAGGCTCATCTCATGTACCTGAAGGAGCGTTTACTGAATAGAACCATCACGCCTTTGAATTGGATTAGGGTAGGTTTCAGCCAATGCATGTTTAATTCTGAATATACCAACGAATAATGCAATATATTAAAATTCTCTCCTTTTCATCTCTTCAGTGCCGCGGCGAAAGACAATTTTATTCACCATTAGCATTCCTATCAATATCTACTAATAATTCCAATTTACCACTTGTCCCTAACGCACTTAGCATTCTATTTAAGACCCAAAACGATGCATTTACCAAAAAGTCCCTTACATTTAAAATAAACAGGTGACAAATTTAATGTCAAATTTGGTAGACCATTTGATTTCTGGAGGCAAACTACTTTTTCTTGTTTTTTTAGGAAATAACAGAATTCCGAAAGTTGCTCAAATACTTGAATGAAGACTTGGCTCCAGCAGTATGCCTGTTCACATTAGTAAACGTGTCATGGGCTTTGTCAGGAATTCTATGGCTGCTGGGTTTCGATCGCGTAGATACAGAAACCGAGCCAATCAAAGGC
The DNA here is from genome assembly GCA_030578115.1 of Leucoptera coffeella. Classification (NCBI taxonomy): domain Eukaryota; kingdom Metazoa; phylum Arthropoda; class Insecta; order Lepidoptera; family Lyonetiidae; genus Leucoptera; species Leucoptera coffeella. Next base: position 124,196 of record JAMBLF010000162.1, read on the forward strand.
ATCAGTATCCTGAATGTCATGCTGTGGATTTCAGCAGCCGCTGTACCTTTCATTCAGGTAATAAACATATGTTACCTTATCAAAATATTTTTGACTTTGCTATAACAGAAATTTACTATTTCAAGATCTTATAACTCGATATGTAGGTAAGGCGTGAAACAATTAATAATATAATAATAATAAAATTTTAGGACGTTATTACACCAATTGAACTAGCCAATTGGTAAGTACATTTAAGACTTGTGTTAAGGGTACTAGTCAACGTATATTTAAGAAATGTATACATATTATATATAGATAAATACATGTATAGCATATATAATCAACGACGAGACTGGAAAGCAGAAGAAAAGCGTAGTTCTTAACTCATTCGGAGCCAACGACACGCCTCGCGTGTCCATGAAAATTCTAGTCGCCACGCCGCGGACACGCCTCGCGTGTCCATAAGTTTTCGATTATATCTCGAAAAGTACATGAAAAAATTTAATAAGAATTTGTGTCCATGGTATTTACCACACGAATAACCATATATTCACGTGGTTTCTACTTTGAAAGAAGTTATGTTTATACTAAAAACGAACCCCTTGTGGGATGCCAAGAACACGCGACGCGTGTCCACTTTGAGTATGCGACCAGAGGTTCTTAAAGTTTGTGTAACTTTCCATCAAACTCACTACGTTAGCTTGTTTATTATAATATTAATACTTACAAAATATTATGTTTCTGAGTGATTTTAGTCGATAGATGAGTAAATAATTTATATAGCATACAAACAACCAAAAATATTATAAATTTAATAATTTATAAGTAAGTTTGAGAATCACATCATAATTAATTTACCTATTTACCTCAATATCCATATTCCGCCATAATTCCTGGTTTAAAATCACTATACTGTTACCACAACCTTATCTCTTTCGTTGCACAAACAGAACTAAGAAAATAAACTACCACAATGTATTATTAACGTATTTAGAAACATTAAACTTGTCGCAGAGCCAGTGGACACGCGTGGCGTGTCCATTTTTTCTTAGTCGCAGAGCCGCGGACACGCCTCGCGTGTTCATGACCGTTTGTATGGCGGCTCCGCTAGTAAGACGCTGAAAAATGGCGCGGCGTCGAATGAGTTAACTCTGCCTCCACCGGGAATCGAACCCGGGACCTCACGACTAGCGGTCAGGAGTCTAACCGATCGCGCCACGGAGGTCGTCATGATGTTAAAGATGAAAGCGACAAAGCAGAAAATATATTTCAGAGGTTTATTGTACCCTGAAACATTGACGAAATTGTTCAGTGCGTGTTGGTTAATTTCAGGCGGCACGTCTATCAAGTGAAGGTCGCAGAACCCGCTACGCCGGCCATGAATTAAGTGCTCGGCCCTTTCAACATCGCGACACACCCCACGAAGACATCAGCGCCGTATTACTCCATTCATCGACATTAGAATTGCATGCGAGACTATTCCATTGTCCGGTTTTAGGTCATTATTTATTCTTAATACTTACGTTTGCAACCATAGTTTTATTTACATTAGGGATGTGTCATTTTCTCCAATGAATTTTAAGTGTAGATAATGATTCGGGAAAATAGACTATAAATGTGATTATTACAGATAGTAATGCAAATCGACATTTAGAATAGAGTACCCGCCACATAAGGTGGCAGTTGGAGGCGTCGCCACAGTCGCGTAATCCAGTGTTGCCAGTAAACACGCCAAAACTAGCACTCACTGTGCCATACGGCTCGATACATTATATTGAGGTTTCATTTGTAACGATCTTTGGTTGCAGAGCTATAAACTCAAATAAAACAAATTAATATACCAAAGTCAAAAGTCAAAATATTTTTATTCAAAATAGGCCCTATCATAAGCTCTCTTTGAAAGTTATTTTATGATCTAAGTACAAATTAAAAAAACTATATATTGACAAAAGGAATATATATGAGTGAAGTGGAAGGGCGGTTACGTAGGGGCCGGCCTAATAAGACATATATGTAACAGTCAGATAGACGCTATATTGAAAAAAGGTGACGTTAGGAGTACCTATAACCGCCGAGAGTGTATTAGAGAATGTATGAATGTCAATGAAGCGAAAGTGGTCTGTCAGGATCGGGACAAATGGGGATCCGTGATCTCTGCCTACCCCTCTACAGGGAATCAGGCGTGATGTGTATGTATGCATGTAAAAAAACTATTTCAAACATGGCACTGAGCATTGTCTTTACATATTTTTACTGAGGTTAGTTCACCAACCATTTCGGCTGCTCAAGATGCCACGTCATGAAGACCACGACCGCTCTGATAAGAGCGTAACGATTGAGAAGAAGAAGTTCAGCGGAGACCCTTGGAGAAGAACTAACAAGAAACTCCAGAAATCAATTTATTATAATCACCCTTAACAAACATAAAAATTACAAAGAGTGGGCAAAAAACACAACGCTGGTAATACTAAATTTACCTTTCATACAAAATAACACGCAATGGCGGAAACGTCAAATTTAGTTCCAAGTTTGGCTACTGCCACCTTATGTGGCGGGTACTCTACGTAGAGCACTGACATAGCAGATATTTTTAGGTACTTAAGTATTGTTTTGGAATTAATTGTCTATTTGCATTGTTAAGTCATATTGCAGTTAAGATTTTAATAACACATACTGTACTGGCGTGTATGAAGTAAACAATGACTATTCTATTTAAAAAACAGTGCAAATTAGATCTATCAAAGGAAAATTTAGTATTTCAAAATTATAGTTCATGTAGTCTAGTAAACCATATATTGATTGAAAATTTGATAAGGTAGTTATTTTGTAGGTTAATTTGTATTTTGTAGGTTTTTAAGTCAAACGGAGAAAACTTATAGGTACATTCCAAAATTATGAGCTTTGAGAAAATACACGTTACTAAATGTAAATAATTCATTCACAACTTAAGTTGGTAAATGATAGTATGGTTGATTAATGACTTAATTGCTAGGCGCAAGTTATATAACTTCGCTTAATTATTTTGCCAATTAATGCTTAATTTTGATAGTGATTATTATAAATAATTGAATAATGAAATTTTGTAAAAATTTAAGTATGATATAGCAAAAGTTTCATATAATAATTGTATTGTGTATTATAACATAATTTTGATCTATTTTGAATTAATCTTGATTTATATTAATAATTAAATATGAACATGTTACTGAAGCAAGGAGAAAGTCCACCAATAAAGCTGTATTAATTGTGCAAGTATTCATTTTAATATGGATGTGAATAATCCCAATAATCGGAAACAACGTATATATTTTATGTATATACATATATCTTATAAGTAAAATAAAAACGAGTTTTTCAACTATTAAAACTGTGTTTTATTTGGCACATAAAACATAACACTACGTATGACGTATAACTTTTCTTCATCTAATAATCTGAAATTCTTATCCTACTAACATAATAAAATATTAAAAGGATAATGTTGATATAAATAATATTGATTACTGAAACACCTTTCCTAAAACTAAAATTCAAAGTAATATCTCTTATCTCTATCATATAATCACATGTAACACAAAATAGTACAGAAGTTTTAATAACTGGGATTTAAAAAAATATCGCCATCTACAGGTAGCATAATACAGTGCTCTAATATTGAATTTTCATAAAACATCAGTCTTCTAAAGCCTGTGTGCACTATTACGCTTCGTTGATATTGTTCTTAGAACACAACTTAGAAACAGTCGTACAAAAGAAAAAAAAATCTTTTATTTTTAGGTTAATGACAATAATTACAGTGAATCTAATAGGATATATTTTTGTGCTTTATATTTGAAGTCTTTTGAAACATCATAATTACTATTTATATGTAGTCAATGTCGACGGTCTGTGTAGATATTTGCGCGCTCCACCATGAATGGACATCAAAAGTGGTGCTACGAGAATCTTCTTTAGCTGCATGACCGGCCTGGATATTGGAATTCTTGTTATTTTTCATTATTACTGGAAAGAAAAAAGTATTATCAATTAGTGCGTATGATAAAAAGTAACTTCTTCACATTCTTTATTACGAATTTAGTTGTATTTCAATTCACTGCTACATGTAACTTAGGATATTTCACAATTTGTATTTTTTAACTCTTTCGTGGCAGTGCAATACGAACTACTAAGATCTCATAATCATAGACTTGTAGGTGTTTAGTATAAGGAGCTTCTATAACAAAAATATTAAATCTGTCCTGATAAATGAGTGTGCGTTCGCGCAGCGGAATGTTGTTGAATTTAAAGATTTTAATTATGCAGATATTTAGTGTATGACGTCGTATAATTGTGTATGGTAAAAAAAAAATTGTGCACGCAGCCATTGTGGAGAAATTCACCAAAAACTGATTACAATTAAGTATTCTTCGTAATAGAGAATGGCGGCTGCGCTATAAAGAGTGTATCAATGTATGGGTTTTAAGGTAAACCAACCAAATTGTGGTCTTTTCTATGTTATAGAGAGTTTATCGTTATAGAGAATAATGTTATAAAGAGTTTACACTGTATTTAGATTATATCTCAAGTCTCAAGCGCATACTTAAATAAAGTACCTACTTTCTGTCATAGTCAAATACATTTAAAAAAGTAGGTGTACAAAAATAAATGACCTATAAATTATATCGAAACAACAATTGTGTTATCACCTGTACCAATTCAATACCGGTATTATACTGTAAATTTTGGGATGTTACCTAAATATATTGCACGGCCGCTTTTTTGTAGCTATCCGAACTTGGTCGGGTTATGTAGGTTTTCGATGCTTCGTCAGTATTATAATTGTTTTTCTTTAATTACTGAATTTAATGACATGAAATTTTGCATGTGAATAGTTGAATGAATACACTAATTATTGGCATACATTTTACCATGCAATTCCTTTAGAACGTCACGATATTTGACTGCTTTGTAAACAGTGATCTATTCGTGGTAAATTGTCCTATAACTCTTTAATTACTAACGGAACATCATTGATACTTGGCAACGTGTTGCAGACACTTACAAGGTTTGTATAAACGTGAAAATCTAGACCCCAAAGTGCATACTTTAAGAACTAAGACCTAATAAGCGTATTTTACGTTTATATTTTTATCTTTTAAGCCTTACGTTTTTTTTCTAAATCTGTTTTTAAACAAATATAAACAAATTCAAAACAACGTATGTAAAAATCTACAGCTCTCTATGTAAGCGCTTTGTATGAAAACTAGCTAATGGCCAAACGTTCGCGTAGCGGAAACTTGAATTTCTCCGAAGTTTATGCATGCACTAATTTTATTCATACATACACAATTACACACAAATACACACAAATTTTTGGACACATCTCTTTTCTTCTAAAGTCAATGGATCAAAAAAAGTTTTTGGTGAATTTCTCCACAATGGCTGCGTGCACAATTTTTTTTTACCATACACAATTATACGACGTCATACACTAAATATCTGCATAATTAAAATCTTTAAATTCAACAACATTCCGCTGCGCGAACGCACACGATAAATGAAAATAAATAATTCTGCCAAATTAAATTTGATTATTTAATGTCTCTTTTCAACAGAAAACTCATGTACAATACAGATATTTTCTATTGCTACGTAACAAGCTAAACGGGGATTATACCCACCTATATAAATTATTATTCATAAATTGCTATAAGTTTTGTAGAATAAATATATATACCTGAAGCCTTCTTCACTAACGACGGATGAGGATCACTCAGCGTAGGTTGAAGAAACTTCTTTATCGGACTTTCTGGTCTGTAAAATATAGATTTTTCCTTTCAAGTAATTTTTCAATATATAAACTCTAAAACAACTTATTTTAGCTAATCTTCGATTTAACTCTTTTGTCACTAGTGCCTTATTAACTAAGTTTCCTCTTGTCTAAATAATGGAGCCAAATTGTTGTCAGATAAACATCCATATTACGACAAGTATTAATCGCGAGGAAAAAGTTACTAAGTACAAAGGCTTTCATATGCACAACAGTACTGGAGCTTTATATTTATTAGTTATTTAAAAGTTGTTTTAAGTTACCTTGGAATCGTAACAGAAGGCAGCCCAGAACGCTTAAAAGGCATTTTGGGAGCATTGCGTTTAGGGTGAGAATCGAAGGATGAAGATAAATCTGCAATCAAGGGAATAATAATAATATTTTGAAATTATTACACCAATTGAACTAGTCCCTTACTAATTACATTTAAGACTTGTGTTAAGGGTACTAGTCAACGTAAACTGTAGAAATATATGCTTATTATATATAGACTGGCCAGACTGGAAAGCAGATAAAAGCAAATTTCTTAACTCTGCCTCCACCTTCACTCACAATTAGCGTTCAGGCGGCTAGCCGATCGCGCCACGAAGGTCGTCAAACTAACACAATACTATGAGACAACACGTCCTAAAAATACAAAAAATAAAACTGAACCACTTTTATTTGTTCAACCTAATAAATATCAGTCATAAGCGTATTATTAATGAACTACTAAAGTCGTTTTCTGGTAGCCCTATTAGTACAATTTTTGCTTCATTATTGTTGCATAGTGGAAACAAAACAATCAAGCCTAAGTTCAGACATATACAGCACTTTATAAAGTCTACAGGTGTTTTTAACGCAGTTCATATAAGACTTATTCTATTCGATGCAAATTCTGAATTACTACAAGCTATTTGTTGACAACTTACTGGAAATCGTGGGTTGCGATGCAGATTCTGTAATCTCAGTTCTTCCTGCATTTGCGGACTGTTGCTGTAAAATATTATTGCGATGTAAAAAAGCGTAATAAAAGAAACAAACGAACAGTTCCTAAAGATAATAACCCTTACGGGGTAGTCAGAGGTTCGCGTGATCATCTATCTATGTGCGGAGTATGTGTGGAGGTAATAATTAGTGTTTAATTCATCTCAATGCGTCAGGTGGTAAGCCGGGTCGCCATTCACAAGCACCTGACCGTTTGGGGAACAGGTAGGTTTACTGAAAATGTTTTCCTTCACTGTAGTAGTTGATGTATATGTTGGTGTAGCGCAGATTAGACAAATGAATTGTAATTTGGAGTGTAAATAAAATAAATTAAGCTACCTGTGTTTCAGTTTCAGCCTTGTCTTTGTCTGGTTTCTCGTTTCCAATGTCAACTATTTGTTCGTTTGTCTTCCGTAAACCAGCAATCAAGCTTGTCTGTTGTTTCTGTAATAGAATAAAAAAAAATGAGTAAAGATAAAATTAATTTTATATTTATAATAATTGTATGGATAAAAAGCACGAACTTATTAAATTATATTCAATACATTTATTTAGATATGATTGCCTTTAGATAGTTTAGTATATGTACATACATATATGTAATAATAGGCACATGTTGGAATGATTTCTTTGCACCTGTTTATAAAAGCTCGTATGTTCCTACAACAGCTTAATAATTACTAAAACTATACTTACACTACTATTCGCCCTTATTTTCTTCAAACAGCCTTCTAACCAAGTCCTGATAGTCTGTTTAGCCACTTCTTCTTCTATGAGGAACTCGAATTCTTCCCTTGCCAACAGCTCTTCCATTTGGAGGGACTTGCGGATGTCAACAGTCCGATATGACAGCATACTGTAAAGTAAATTGTTTTTTATAGCTACGTCGCTTATGCTAAAAGTGATCAAGGACTATAATCTCAAAAGTGGGTACAGGTAGGAAATTAAATCAATTATAAACTTAAATAACCGAATCAAAACATATTATTTTATCATGATACACTGTGATCGCAAACTACACAAGTATGCACTTCGTCCATACAAATATAAATGCTACAATACGAAACCTAATAATTATTCGTATCAATGAATATAACATTTTCTAAATAGTATTAGTATATACTCACTTGATAACATCATGGAAAGTGACGTCCTCGCCGTTATGGAGCCTCTCTAACTCATAACACATGTATTTGAACAGCAGTCTATCTTTATTCGTGTCACATTCTAAACGTCCCTTTAGTAAACGCAGAATGAATTTCACCTGTAAAGAAACAACATCTGTAAACACCACTTTAAAATAAATAACAGCATGCATGAGCAAATTAATGAATGTGGTTGAGACAAGAGAGATTTGTCAGGATCGTTTAAGGAGGTGAGAGTAAATCTTTGCCTATCCCGATGAGACGTAGAGGCATAAAAGAAAAAAATCTATTTAAAAGTAGAATAAAGCAATATTAGTCCTATACTTTACCTTCCTGACAGGTATAACGCCTTTTTGGTGAACATCTACTATATTCCACGTGTTCTGGAAATTTCTTATATCAGCGTAGGACAAGAGAGCGTCTTCTTCGTTGGAGTAAAACAGAGAAAAGTTCTCCATGATAATAGCTGCAATTTAACACACAACACTATAAAATGAATAGGTTTTTTTATACTAATTTACTGAATTTAATTTAGAATCATAGTATGAATTCTGAATACGTTAAATAAGTGAATCTGTATGAATGTTATATAAAGGAGTATGCATCAATCAATAAGTATAAAGTCTATAAATATACTATAAATTCTCATAGTAGGCAAGGCATAGTATATCAATTATTTATATGTTATATATTTAGTAGAATAAACCAATACTAACCCACTAGTAAATTAAGGACAATATAGGTAATGATGACGTAGAACGTGCAGAAATACGCAAGTGACGCCGTAAAATTTCCACAGTCCGTCTCCCAATAGTTATCAGCCGGAGTGCAGTAGGGCGGGGCCACCATACAATCATGCATTATCTTGTTCCAATCTTCGCCTGTGACTATTCGGAATAACATTGCTACACTATGTATGGGCGAGTTGAAGTTAGCTCGCCTGAAAAAGGAGGTTTTAAGTGTAAATTGGCATTTTGTATTTTGTCCCGAGTTTGTCTATAATGTAAATGTAATGTTAACTTTTCTTTCGGGATTGTCATAGCTAGTGACTAGAAGACTACAGGTTGATAAAATTTAGAGGATCTGTTAGATTATTATCTAGTATCCTCACCATTAATCATACTTTTTCATTGCAACTTCGATCTATTCCTAAAAATGCCCAAGGATATATTATGTCCGCACGGTTCTGTTTTCCTCGAAAGAGGTTAAATGGCTATCATGCATGTGCTTACAACGTGCCTAAGACATATTTTAATACATATTGCCACTAACCTTCCAATACCTTCTCCGTACTTCACATTACCGAACACAATAGTACCAGCTAAGGCGTAAAAGAAAACCAGCAGAAACATTCCGAATATAATGAAGAAACTCTTGCAAACACTAACACCGACTGTCAACATGAGCATTTTGAGAGTCGTATGTTTGCCTGTTATGGTGAAGAAACGTAGAATTACTACCATAAAGCCAACGAAGTATGATAGATCATTCTGAAACAAAAAACGTATTTAAACTGCTAATACGTAAACATAAAACTATTTTCTACTATTTACTATATCATAAAACTATTTTTTTTATTTGGTACATGAACAGTTTTGAAGAAAAGCAAATTTAACTACAATTTCAAATAATCCCTGTGACAGTTGAGACTTAAATATAAAAAACTAAGTTTCTTTCATAGATATGTATTCGTAAGGAATGAATCAACTAGGGTCATATGCAATCTTTTGGGAGATGAGTCAACTCTTCCACCTTGATAGCTATGGGCAACTTGGTTTTATCAAATGCGTAAATAATTAAATGATGTAGTTATTGTATATAACTTACCTTGAGTATAAAATGCATAAAGATCCATATACATCCAGCCACAGTGACTAACAGATCATATCTATTCCTTCGACTTTGCCAGTATCCGCGTGGTGTGAAGGCCACTGTCTTCAGCAACACCTCTACGACAAACGCCAGCGTGAGTAGCGCGGAGGTTAGGGCTAGATACTCAGTGTACTCAGATTCAAGTGACCACTGTAAAGAAAAAAGAAAATTTTAATATAACATACTATTTATACCCAAAAACACTTTCGGGAAATACTTAAGTGCCGTATATACGAAGGTTGTCGGTTGCTTAATACCGTTTCGCTAGATTGGCAGTATACAAACTGGTAGATGGTGATCCGTGTCACCGTATAAAGGCAGTATAATATACATATATTATCCGTGGAAAGAAGTTCTTTGCTAACCCTGTTTTCCTTCACCGTAATTGATATGTTTTTATATTAAATTCTATTGTTAACTACCGACATAAACGAATATAGGTTACTGTTTTCACACATGTAGATCAGATAATATAATCTCACTACTAAAATTTAAGGTAAAAGCAAATTAAATAGCACCTACCGTAATACCGAGAAGGCAGCTATTTAAAATGACAATTAGAGCTATGATCCTTTTGAACGTGAGATTCTGTGTGACATCATAGGCAAAAGCACGGACTTTTCGCCCGTCTGGTCGAGGGGGCAAGTGAAGCGGCTGGGCGATTTTCAATCTCTTCTTAAGATCACACCTATAAAAACATAAAAATAACATACACACTAATGTTTACGTTAACTATTTCCGAATAAAATACGTACAGTTGAGAGTTGTATGTGATTGTGAATAAAATATTACTTAGGTTTGTTTCCAAAGTACATTATATTTCTAATCATATGATTTAGTATACATGCTGACATGATTTTGTATACACATATACTACGTATTTGCTTATACTCACCACCTACGCTGATCTACAGTAAGAAGAGCTGTTCCTTTGTTTTCTGAATAGTTTGCAATCACCACACCAACGAACAGGGTTAGCCCAATCATGCAGCCCAAAAATATGTAGACATGAATGTATACAGCATGGAGCTGAAACAATAGTATAATAAGTATATTTTTAATCATAGAACATATTTTATTGGAATAATTAGGAAAAAATGCATTGCATTGGCTAAAAGCGATTACTCTTTAACTATACGTACTCGTAAATCATTTATTTTTTCGATAGTATGAAAGAATAAACAGCTGATTTGCAATTGTAATATTAAAGCCAGTTTAAAAAGGGTAAAAAGAAATTAGTGTAAAGATTACTTATATCAGTAGCATTAAATATGTAAGAAAAAATCCTGTAATAGATACTAATATATAATTTTTATAAATGGTTAATTAATAAATACATAATTTAGCAGGTAGGTACCTCCGGAACAAAGGTATCCACTGTAAATGGAAACAAAATAATTTATTTGAATCATTTTGAAAACCTTATTCGTCATTATCGACAGAAACGTCATATTCCTTGATGTAATGTATTTGTAATAGCGGACTTAAATTTATTTTCACTTTCAAGTACGACTAACCATTTCCATTATGAATTCATGTCATAAATATCGAAACCAATCCCACGATGTATGGAAATTTTATAATAATAAAGTAATAAATTTAAAATAATAGTAATAATGAAGTGAAAAGCTTTTGTCCAGCAGTGGACTTTCGCAGACTGTATAAAGAATTTAGAATTTAATATATAAAGAATGTTGATGTTCACTAATTATCATGAACAGGTTTTATTATTTTTATTAACATAACAATATAAAAATTACATAGAAATATATGAATAATTAATTCAGCATGTTAGCTTACCGGTCCAAGAGCCTTTATGAGAACATCGCGGACATCCAGCCATCCTTTGAAAGATAACACTTCGAATAGCGTTAACATGGCATCGCCAATATTGTCAAAATTAAATCTCTTCGGATTTGCCCTGAAAAATAATACATACATCAGAAAAAGTCAGGTATTTAAATACGTAGTTTTTTAATTTAGTTTGCGTCCTGTTTTACCTAAACGCACACAATATGGTCTAAAAATAAATTCCAGGATTATTTATTTGCTTTTTATAGATATTCTACAACAATGACAAGCGAGTTAATTTAAAAATAAAATATAAAGTTTAAGAGTTTCTACAAATATGTACTTTCACATACACGGAATAACTATTATTTAACATGAAAATCAAAATTACCAGACACGAGGTACAAGCATCGAAGGGAAAGTTTCGTTAGGTCCAGGTCGGATCTTCATCTTGGTGACGAAGACGCGTCGCATGAACACCCCGACGCACTCTTCCCGTTTCTTTATTGTAGGGTCATTACATCTCGCCAATCTATGGTAAAGGAACGAACATTACTTATCTCATATTACGCAATAAACTTTTATGAACCAGTAGTAACTAGTGCCCTCTGTAGTCGTCTTATTAGTTTATCTGGTAAGAATAATTTGGTGCACTGCACTTATATTTTGTATGGCATGGAACAACCAGTAAAAATATAGTATTATAGTGAAATAGATAAATAAATCCACTCACCTCCCTCCGTAAAGTTGCACTCCATAACTTGCGAATACGAACATTAGCAAAATTAGAAGAGTTGATACCTGAAATTTTTGTACTAAATATTTGTAAAGATCCTAATTGAAATTTAAATAAACAGCTACGGTCTTTAATATGATTGGCAATATTATATCGATGTAAAAGTTATAGTATTTGAAGGATTGTGTTACTACGAAGAACACTGAAAACTAATTTTACTATTTAGATCTTAATAATGTGGCTTAAAGATTAAGGACAGGAAATCTAAATTAAACCAAATAATCAATAATCGAACAATAATAATTAAAACCAAATGTGCATTACTCACCAATAATATCTCTTTGAATCCCCTGCATAGCTCATAAACCACTTTGCGCATATGCGGAACCAACGTGAATATACGTAAGGGTCGCACACAACGCAGTATCATCAGCATTTGAGCAATCGATCCCGGCGGGACACTCCGGGGCATCCAGCACAAAAATGTCAGTGATACCTGTCGAAAGGAGAGAGAGATAAAGTCAAAATACCTTAACATCAAAAAAACAAAAAACAAGTGTCCTTCAATCCCTTTCGCGGTCATATAACATTACCTTCATTAATCACAATAAGTAAATGTAAAATATTGACGATGGTTCATCATCAATTTATTCCCGTAAAGCCATGATACCTCAGTGGTATCACATGCCAAGAAAAGAGGTTAGTAAAATTCCATTTATATCCGAGTACTAGCACGAAAATGAATACGATTTTCCACATTTAATTAAAGTCGACTAGACGACATTGGTTTCCTGTTAAATGACTCTCCTATACGCGAAAGACAAGAATAATCATCAAAGCTACTTAAATCTATTTAGTATGATAAAGAGACATTTTATTTGTCAATACTCACAATGTATATGAAAACATCCAGAGCTGCAGCAGCATCTTTTAAATAAGCCTTAGGAGTGAAGAACAAGCCATCGGCCAATATCTTCAGGGCCAATTCCAGACTCATGAAAATCACAAAGCCGTATTCTGCTATCTGTAAAAAGTGTTACATAAATATTAATAACAACGAACATTCACCATTGCGAGATAGTCAATCTCTTTAAGAGTCCATTTATAATAATAATAACCTTTATTCACAAAAACACATTAACATACACATACAGGAAATTAAAAAAAGAGAAAGAGAAAAAGAGTTTATAAGTAAATCATTAAATCCTACATGTGCATGTCATTGCCCAGTGAAATGGTCCCAGCTCAGCATATATACAATGATTGAAGTACAATCACTGCGCTGATCTTACGCTAGAACCATGAGGGTTACGTGCATTCGCCAAGCCAGTTGTACAAACGTAATTTACGCACACAAATATATAAAAAAAAAACTATTATATTTCCCAAACAGATATCGTACGTCTTATCAAAAGTATTCAGTTTTAGTAATATACAATACTTTAGAAGTTATGCAGTAATCATAAGCTCTAGTATAGGTAAGATTTGATGTCTATAGATAATTTTAAAATTATATTTTTTTTACTATTTGATTACCTGTAGTACAAAGTTTTCCATAACTCTGTAGGTAGGAGTTTCAAACATCATGGAGAGACACGAAAGCGTTGTAACCATAATCATAACCCAATCCAAGTACGTTACCAATCCGAGGAAATTACTGAAAAAGAAGACATTTCATATTAAAGATATAAAAGCGGTTACTTCATAAAAATATTTTTTTTGAAAAGTGTTTGTTTTTGTGTTTTTTACTTAACTACTATCTAATACTTTAGCACTGGATAGTTAACATATTATTATATATTTTAGTCACAAACTTACTGGAAGCTTTTGTAGTTAACTTTCCTCTCGTTGCCAGTAACCGGGTCCCTCAACCGAGCATCGTACCTGGCGTCAACGATAGCGCGACATATTTTCCTAAAGCGCGATTCCCTTGGTACAATCAGTAAGGGAGTATCGAATAAAGGGTGGTTTTCACGAAGGTCTTCTTCTCGTTGGTTTCTGTGAAAATCAATCCTAAATTTAATATCATCATAACATAACATAAATGCAAAACATTTCATTTTGGACCGTAAATAAAACTCTATTAGCTGTCTATCTACCACATACATGTCATAAGGGGACAATATATATGTTTTTAATTATAAACTTTATTGAACCTATTAAAAAGGTCTAGCACCGTGACCAACAATGTTTTTATATACTCAAGGTGCCGCCAAGCATGCTTAAGACTCCGAGGTTTTATTCACGCAAAAAAAGTTAATAATCGTCAGTATTCACGTTGTTATCAGTATATTTAAACTACTAGTATTACGCACCTACTATTAGTTTACCTTACCTCACCTTAGTGACAAATTGCTTATTAAAGAATAAAAAAAACTCATAATTCATCTACCCAACTTTACCTTCTCATTTCAGCTTGTTGTCTCTTGGCTTGCAGGAGCCTGATATCCAAATAGGGAGGCCTAGCTCTCGACGAGGGCACCACGCGGGACGCCGCCCCAATATCTCCATTTTCCAGCAGATGTTCGTACGTCTGCTTCAGCTTTATAGAGCCACTGCGCACCGACCGACGAATGGATCGGGAGCCGAATCTACTGAACGATGATCGAAAGTAAATTGGCAGATCGGTGACAGATTTTGGAATTTAATGTGCATTATGCGGAAATGGATTTAATAGATCATATTATTTTAATAGTTATGTAACTTAAGATAGAAGTCAAAGGTTTAATGTTCAACTTCTTAAATGTTATGGTCAAAAATATAGTGTGAAAGTTGCATGTTTCACCTAGAATAGTAATCAGTGTGTATAGTGTATAGTTGTGTACTACATGGACAATAGTCGGGAAGCATGTTGAATGTTGTGTTACTCACTTTTTCTGGTCCACTCGCAATTGTTTGGCACTGGATATAGTCCCTTGAGATTTCAAGGCGGATTTTCCACTGGTCGCTAGCAGAGCCGAATCTCCCAAAACCAGACGATGGTTATTTGAATCCCTAATTAACACATAATCATTAATTATGCTTTAGTTGAATATAGATTTATTCAATAAAAGAAAATATAGAAACGAAGTCTAAAAACATATACAGGATTTTTGGATAACCGAAAATCTGTAAAATTTAAAACCGTTTTTTGTATAAATTATAGACAATCCGAATCGACAATCGAAATCAACAATAATCTAGCCATAATGACAATCAAAAGCATAATAAAAAAAACAAATAATAACCTTTTATAGATAAAACATAATCAGCCAACAAAAACGTATCTGAAATCAAAATACAAGGAAAATTTAAAATACTTGTGACAAAAGTCTTTGATAATTAACATACAATCGAACCTTCACATCAACTAATGTAAAGTCATCACGTGGACTATTAACTGCCAGGTTAGGCGCAGACCAGGAGGATTATAAAAACGGAGTAGTCAAAGATCATCATAATTCTCAAGTGACGGTCTAAAATCTTTTAGTACCTTAAAAGGTGTATGCATGTAAGTAAACAAACATATGGTATGCAAGGTAAAATATAATAAAACTGCTTATTTTCATACATAAACTTACTCGATGATCGTAGCTACAATATGGCGTCTCAACGCAGAACTAGGTCTCTGTGTAGGTGGCGCCAGCATCAGTGTGCGTATGAGCCCACGTTTCCGGTAAGGAAAAGATATCTTTTCGCCTGTCATGTAGTCGAGACCACTTCGAGATATCTGTGACATGTTACAAATACATATTTGTAGTATTGTGTAGCTATACAGGCACTAAACCAATTGGAAGAGATGCTAAAATTACAATAAAAATAAGTCACAGCAACATACATCTACGAACGTCTAACCTTCATTTTAGTTTATTTAAATTAATTTTATTCAGTATAACAACATTATATACACGAAATCACTCAATTAGTATGATTAAAGATCGCATCTTATCTAAAATAAATAATACCTCCCCCCGAAGCCCAGTAGCGCTGTTCCCTCCTTCTTCGTCACCTTCTGCGTCGCAAACAAACTGGCGCATGAAAGATTCTCGAACCTGAGAAACGAAAATTATTTACCAACAGCGTATTTCTACGAGCTTTTAATACATGTAACAGAATAACGATATTGCACTAATTATGTTATCAGGCCATTTCTCTTACACCTTAGTAGAATTAACCAACTATTATTTACATTAAACAATCAATGTAGTATGAGGTATCTATAGCAACATGAAATTTAAAAAAATTATGCCCTTATAACATATTTGAACTCAAAGACGAACTAAGTAACATTAAGAAATCAGCCTATAGGTGTCCACTGTTGGAAACATACTTCCCCAATGGTACACCAGAAGAAAGCTTGGTACCATACCTTGGGTAAAATGAAATCCCCGGGAACTTTATGCAATCGCGTCATTTGGGGGCTGTCGGGAAACTTCTCGAAAATCCTCAATCTGAATGGTAACGTTTCTTTAATTTCAGCACTCTGTTGTCTGTACCGCAATTGCTTTAGTTTTTTAATATCTTCATCGAGTTCTAAGTTATCGAGGATGACTGCGACGAAAAGCGAAAGCACGATCTGAAAGTTGCCAGTAGACTTTTGAGTGTTATTCGGTAAAGAATGGTATCAATGTTTAAAGATTTCTACGCTTGTGGAATAAAATATTTAAGGAAATTAAATTTTATTAATTAAAATTAAATTTAATTCCAAATGAATGAGAAAGGATTATGATTCTCGTCACTGGATAGTTTTTTATAATCTTAGTACACATGAACAGAGTGATGAACATTTACATTATCAACAGCTTATTACTATATAATTAAAATTTAATAAATTATTCAAATAAAATAATAAAAATAACTATACATTTTACGAATGCTTACCAGTGTGACGAACAAGTGGTACAGTATGAAATAGACAGCCACTAGAGGAGTTAAGGTCTGACTAGTTCGGACCATCGTTTCGTCCATTACTTCCACCCACGCCTCTTGAGTCAATATTTGGAACATAGACATGAAAGCCTGGCAAACAGAAAATAGTATTTAGCTAAGCATGCATAGATATATTCGCGCTTCTCGTTTCCTAACGTGATATCGGTCGCCACCGGACACAACCCTTATAACACTGAAATCCGTTAAATATATTATTAGAATATACAATTAAAACTTTATATTGTATAACATATTTATGTCTCATAAAAAAGCTGTATGCCTTTTACATAGGACTATGACACAGAAAAAAGTGCTGTAATCTTTATTACAATAAATGCTACATTTGCAATCAAATATGCATAAAATTACCGTTACTCTTAAGAAAAAATTACACTCACCTCTGTAAATGTTTCAAACTTCGTAAAATCGCAAAGAAAACAGAACAACTGCATCGAAATAGACGAGCTGATTATCAGTAAGCACATTGTGAATATGATCAGGCTGCCCAACTTTTTGCCAGGGCCGAATATTTTGTATACGAATCCTTCTAACAATGGCGACGCCTTTATTAATCGAACAATACGGAGAACCTGAAAAATAAAGAGCAAATTAATAATTTTTATTGCCTGCGACATAAATAGAATTAACTAATAGCAATTTTTTTGCGGTATGTTATAAGAGGCAATTAACAAAGTAGGTAAAGAAGATTTATTGGGCTGGTTAGAAAACTCTCACCAATGGTCCATTAAATGCTAATATAGCCAAATTAACACTAATAGAGTAGTATATCATCTGTCTAGTCTAATGCTCAGAGTGATGGAAGGGATACATCTCTAAGGTACTGTTTACTTCGAAAATATTTAAGAATGGATGTGTTTTTGTGGATAACACTTACTTGGAAATAAGTGAAGGCCGACAGATAGCATTGGGGAATGACATGGATCGTTGTTCCTAGAGCTAAAAGGAGCTCAAATTTGTGAACCGAGTGTTTGAAGTACCCTCTCCATCCGAGACACCATATCTTCAACAGGGCTTCGATATCGAAGAATATTGTAAAGCAAATCTGGAAAAAGTTTATTATGTTTCAAACTAAAATTAAAAATATGTACGAGTAAAAGCATTATATCGGGGATTGTAGAAAAAATATAATTTAGACATAAGTATTATAGGAAACTAATTAAAACGATTATTACAACTATTGAAGTTAGTTTATTAAACCGTTATTTGCAAAAAAGATCAATTTCATAATTTAAGTAATTTATACAAAATATGTTTTTTTCTTCGAGTATGTCACTTACCTCAATCAGATAATATTTATTGTAGAAGAACTCCCTCGTATTTCCGTCGTGCTTGAAATGCATTGTAGCTGTGAAGACGCCGTTAGCCAATACAGCTGCCATCACCAGTAAGCGGAAGGTCGCGGAACGTAATATTTTATGGCACACTTCCGGTGCGGTACCTATAAAGAAAGAAAACACTTTATTCACTGTATTAAGTAAATAACACAAACATTTATATAACAAATATGAAAACTTTGATGCAGTGAAAAGGTGCTGCTGCCTCAGTATAACATACATTAGACAAATTAACCCTCTACCTGTCATTGAAAATGAATCTGCATTTATAAGTACGTTTTATCATTTATATTGCGAATTTCGTCACCTTTACGGCGAGCGAAAAGCTAGACATACATAAACTTACACGTGCTTTAATCTCTTTCTGGGTGAAAAGAACCACGAAGACTCATCTCCTAGATCATTTTTAGCATTGGCATCATCTGAATTTGGAATATTCTTGTCTCCTAATAGACAGCCTCGTATGACATGCCATAAAAAAATGAAAACACATCGCATTCCTTTTACGTCTTAGATACAAAGCAACCAGTTTTTGTTTATAGTTCTACTATTTTACTAAAGAAGTGACACAACTAGAGGTTAATATAAAAGATTACTGTATAACAAAGTAAACACTCATACCTGAATGTTTATTCTCATCAATAGTCACCAACTTCCAGCCATTATCGTCGCCAACGAAGAACTGTGTAGTGTTGCCTTTAGCTATGGGATTCCTCACGCCCCACATTTGTTGGAATTGGACTCTTATTTCATTAAACGTTTCTGTTATGACAGCTATGAAAACGTTCTTCACCAACCACGCTAAGAAGAATATCATGGTGCTGAAAATAATTAAAGACAGTAATTTTATTTTACATATATCACCCAGAAGCGTCACGAAGGTATTCTACATCACGGCTCAGCTACCAATATCCTGGACTAACTATTTTATAAGAAACTATTTCATAACAATTCTCATATCATTTTTTATTTGAAAAGAGAGTATTATCAGACAACTCAAATGAATAAATAATTTACCTGAAATAGAGAGCCGATCTCCAAGTAGGCAATGAATCAATCGCACGGTACATAATAAAAACCCATCCTTCTTGTGAGGACGCCTGGTAGACAGTGAACAAACTTGTTGCTGAAATAAAATGTATTGTTATTACACAACCTGGTACTCAGGTATCCTGGATAGAAGAACATGTTGTGAGATCTGTTGAATCCGAGCAGTCCATCTAGAGAAGTAATAGTCAGAATTTATTAACTATCGCAACAGACTTAGACACTGTCACAATGTGTGCTGGCTATTTGTGGTTAAAGTGCTTGCTATTGAATTGGACTTGCACTAGTATTGAGTCACTGAGACATGAGAGTGTGTATGTAATACTTACTGAACACTTCGAATCCATTGAATCCCATTATGTACTTAGAAAGGTTAAGCTTCATACATTTCATTCCAGTTGGGCATTGATATCCTGAGCCAGGGAATGGGGAACAAAACGTGTCTGGTATAGCTAAAGAGTTTATAGTTATTGCACTGAAAATATAAACATGAAATGAAATATAACTCATAACTAGGTTGCAGATAGAAGTATTGCAAGTTGTTAGATGTATTAACTAGTACAGACACACATTTATCTAAATATTATAACTATATGGCTACCTGTTTAACATGTCACAAGAAGTGATCAAATCAAGGACTATATAATTTGCTTAGCATATAGACTAAAAATTATTTTGATTTATGAAATATATTAGGGTGTTAGACATACTTAGGATCTGTTGTATTTTTGACACAGTGGTGGGTGAGCTCCCCAAAGAATTGTACTCCGAGGAGACTGTACAATGACATGAAGAACAAAAAGAACAAGGTCACATTGTATATCTGTTGACTGGATCTCCTGTAAGAATAAAACAAAATTCAGTATTAGTATGAATTCATTTATTACCCGAACATACAAGCACATCAACTCTATTGCTATACAGAGAGAGAAGAAGAGCAGGACATTATTTTTAGTAATCTACATAGAATTAAGAACTGAAACTGAATTTCAGGTACCAGAAATCTAAATATTAGGTACTTTCTGGTGGTCACTCAATATGTCAAAATCAATTTGAGTCAAGATAATTATGTAATGCAAACTTAACTATACTTACTTGAAAATTTGGTTGATCCTAGATTTAGGCATAGAAAACTTTAAGAACACACGCAGGAATCTGATCATGATCAAAGGTCTTGGTGCTCTCATTATGCTCAGGTAGCTGTACTTAGGAACGACCCCAGTGACCTCAAAGACTTGTAAAATCACAGACACCCAGAGAAAGAATACCATGGAAGCATCAAACTGGCACCAATGATCTTTAAAGTAGGCTACATCACCCTGTGGAATTAAAATACTATGTTAGAAAATATGAGTATGATATGAACAAATTGAGTATGTTATAGGAATAAATAGATCATATCAGGCTGCTGTTGTTTTGAATATCAATACTATGGGGAATGTACATTACAAGTATACATTATAATCCAATTAGGCAAGTCTGCCAAGTGACCACCTTCCCGTCTACATATGACATTATTACTGCCCCTCTAAGCCATACTAAAATCAGTACTTGGCCAGCATCAAATTTGAGTGATGATGAGCTTGCCATTGTACATTAGGTAAATAACTAATTGGTAACACCAACATACTTACATTAAAAAAAATAAAATTTAGCAATACCGAAAGGATCAAAGTGGTAATAATACTACAAATTATTTTTTTTAATATTTATAAACATACCTAGCTATGGTATATAAGTTGATAAAAAATTTACTTACCTTCACTATACCTCTGATATGCATTTTTGCAATCATTTCTGCAGTGAATAATAGGGTGACTATCAAATCAACAGAAAATGTAAATGTTTCACAAAATGGATACAATTCAAAAGTTTTTGGTGTGTTACAGGAAACAGATATCTGGCTCATAAGAGCGCAGAACCTTAAAACTCTTCGCACCCATAGCTGAAAAATAAATTATTCATAAGTCATCACCGGCACTTTAAACTATTCAATTGGTGAATGTTGTTGAATTTATAAAATAGAGTACCCGCCACATACGGTGGCAGTAGCCAAACTTGGAACTAAATTTGACGTTTCCGCCATTGCGTGTTATTTTGTATGAAAAGTAAATTTAGTATTACCAGCGTTGTGTTTTTTGCCCACTCTTTGTAATTTTTATGTTTGTTAAGGGTGATTATAATAAATTGATTTCCGGAGTTTCTTGTTAGTTCTTCTCCAAGCTAGGGTCTCCGCTGATCTAACCTCGGTAAAAAATATGTAAAGACAATGCTCAGTGCCATGTTTGAAATAATAGTTTTAAGAGATTCGCGATTTATACTCATGATATAAGATATAAGGGTGTGTATAAGATTGATTGCAGCTGTGGGAAATCCTATGTCGAACAGACTAAACGGTCTATTGCGGACAGAGTGAAGGAACACATAATATATGTAATATATAATAAGAAGGATAAGTCCCGTTAATTATTAATCATGTTTGAAATAGTATAATAAACATATTTTGACTTTGATATATTAATTTGTTTTATTTGAGTTTATAGCTCTGCAACCAAAGATCGTTACAAATGAAACCTATAATGTTTCGAGCCGTATGGCACAGTGAGTGCTAGTTTTGGCGTGTTTACTGGTAACACTGAATTACGCGACTGTGGCGACGCCTCCAACTGCCACCGTATGTGGCGCGATCTCTAAGATGCGCGTTTTCGCACTATAGATGTGTGATATGCGATCGTTTCATAATAACTTAAGTTTTGAGCAGAAAGTGACTTGGTATCGGTTGATCTGTTTTGATAAACCAAAAACATATACGAATACCTCGAGAGGAATTACAGTTGTGAACCGAAATGTGTGCTGAAAGTTTACCAACTAGGTACTTACTTTGTTTACCCATTCTATATCAGCGCTTTCATTAAGGGACTCTTCTGGGCCATAATCGGCCAGAACGGGTTCGCCTTTCAAGCTTTGCTTGCGACCCAACATCACATTTGATATCTACTCCTTCATATTCGCATTTTGTATTTATAATATGAACTGATAAGAACAGCTGAAAAAATCAATAACAAACCCACTTATTTTATTTTCTCAGTAAAGCGAACTACACATAGTGGTTCAAAGTCGACTTGAGTAGAGATAATATCTTTACGGTGTTCAGTAAAGTTAAGAATTTTTGCTAATATGTGTTAAATGAAAAAGTATTATTAACTTAGAAATATCAAAAATATATAACTTAGAAATAATGTTTGTGACAACCATATGATTCGTTGCCACTTTATTCATGGTTGCGCGCTACGATTTTTGACAGACGACAGACTCTAAACGTCATTGTTTTGTCAAGAAAATCAGCATACTTTTAAGTTGTTTATAAGTTAATAAAAGTAACTTAAAAATATTTTTAAAGTTGACTGAAGCAAGATATATATTTCAAGGGAAACACTTTAATTAAATGTAATAACTACTACTAACTGAGTATGCAACATATAGGAAAATTCTTTTGCATCCCAAATAAATCAAGTTAATAATAGGTTTTTAACTTGTTTAAAAGGTGTTTTACTGACTAAACGAAAGAAATTAATCCTAAAGGAAGTTTTAACTAAACAAAGAAATGTTTGTTTACATGAGTAAAAAGGTAATGTATACATTATATGTACAATGTTTTAGCTTTCTGTCTCCATGGTTATGGAAAGAAGATAGTGCTTAGTGAACTTGGATTCATATTTTGAAATTGTAAAGTAATTTAGTAAGAACATTCGTAATAAATACCATTTAAAATGTTT
Source organism: Leucoptera coffeella (assembly GCA_030578115.1). Taxonomy (NCBI): domain Eukaryota; kingdom Metazoa; phylum Arthropoda; class Insecta; order Lepidoptera; family Lyonetiidae; genus Leucoptera; species Leucoptera coffeella. The sequence continues at coordinate 147,583 of JAMBLF010000162.1, forward strand.
ATATTTATGAGTAAAAAGGTTGGTTAATCATTCTGTTGGTAGTTAAGGATAAAGCTACTTATCACATATTGCCTAAATTATTTATTCTAGCCAATCTATGATGCTATGTTCCCTACTTATATTAATATAATGCATAGTTTTTTGGATAACACAAATTTGCAGCTCAACATGTTCAGATAAAATGTCTTACTAATACTGTTAATCATGAGATAATTGTTTTTAATACAACATAGCTTATACCTGGAGATAACATAGGTACTTATTAATATCTTTATTAAATATGGCTTTATTAATTTTATTTTTAGATTGGTATTCCCAAACACCTAAATGTGTCTTGTCTGGCATGGAATCACTCATCAGGATATATTGCTGTGGGAGGAGAGGAAGGAATGCTGAAAGTCCTTAAACTTGAATCTGGTAATAAGTCATTATATAGTATTAACTGTACACAGTGATGAGGTGACCCTAATGCCAGCACACAGTCAATACTTTCAACAAAGGTCAATTTAGTCTAACGTCTGGGGTATTTATAAAACTATTTATTTTGTTACCAAAGTTATAGGCATACAAATTAGAAATTTTAATAAAATTTTGTTCAAGTAAAATTTTTATCAATTAATTTTGCATTGGAAGATAGAAAACTTTCATTTGCACACAAATACACACATACTTAAAGTCAGAGACACTCTCCATGTTAATGTATATATTCCACTATGATTCATAAATTATGATAGTTGGCATATTATAGCCAGGTTCTGTTTAATTTCAGGTGGAAGTGGAAACTTATCTATGAATGTGAGTCTTGAGGGTCATACAGGACAACTACGTATGGCTATATGGAATGAGGTTTATCAGAAGCTAACTACCAGTGATGAACATGGTGTTATTATTGTTTGGATGCTGTATAAGGTGATTCTTTTATTAAGGTTCATGTTAAGCTATATATTAATACCAGTTTACCCTTAAATATTGTATGTTTTGTTTATTCAATTACAGGGTTCATGGTATGAAGAAATGATAAATAATAGAAATAAATCAACGGTAACAGGGATGGCCTGGGGATCTGATGGCCAAAAGATATGTATTGCTTATGAGGATGGTAAGTGTCATTTATCATTATAAAACATAATAATAAATACAACTACAAGACACACACTAAGATAAAATTATATAACTACAAGACACACAAAGAACATAAAACAACTTATATGTATATAACACAGATTTTTAAACTAACATACAAGTTGTTCTTGTGTGTGCCATTGTGGTACAAAAAAGATTCATTGGTTATCATGAATTTTATAATTATTTTTATCAATATGTTTATTGATTTAACAGCATCACATTGTAATTTCAGACAATTGTACATTCTGCATTCACCAAACTTAACGTTATTATAACTAAATAATTTTTTTCAGGAGCTGTGATAGTGGGTTCAGTAGATGGCTCTAGAGTATGGGGCAAAGATATCAAAGGGCCAGGGCTGTCAGCCGTACAGTGGTCTCCTGACAACAGCTTGCTTCTCTTTGCCCTATCCAATGGTGATCTCCACCTATACGATGATCAAGGGACTTATATGGTATAAAGTTATCTCTATAAGCATTTTTATATAGATAGTATATAATGCCTACCTCAAGAAGAGCATATAAAATGCTTACAACTTATTAAAATTTAGTTATATATCCATACACACATATCACACCCGACTACCTACTGAGGTGTAGTTAGAGATCCCATATCCCCACAATTGTCCTAGCATGCATTAAAATTAAATTAAATTAAATAATCAAGTATATATTAAAAACTATTTCTTGTTTACAGATGGCGCTCCAAAACCACACAATTTCTGGTCATATTGATGTGAAAATAATTGATTGGTATCCTGGAAAAGTGACAGCAAACAGGCCAGTATTGGCAGTTTGCTACACTAATGGCTTGTTTCAACTTATGAAGAGTTGTGCTGATGATGGTGAGTTTATGATACATTCAAGTGACTACTAGAAAACATTTGTTGATACTTTTAGGCTTTGATTTCCAAACAGGGACATAATATGCGCTCAGTTGCTGTTTGTGTCCTGGCATTGTATTGATAATTAAATAATGATTTTTCATTAATTTTTCCGTACTGAGTTTAGTTTTTTAGATGTTTAATTTTACATTACAGTAAGAAAAAGAACACGTCATGATTAAATAACTTAACTTTACTATCTTTTACAGATGTGATATTAGTAGAAACAAACATGAGGGTTATTGATTGCCATTGGAACCATGATGGAACTATATTGGCAGTGGCTGGCTGCACTGCAGAAAAAGCTAATGTCATTCAGTTCTTTACTGCTTATGGAGAGGTATGAGTACTCTTTTAAAAGCTAGCAACCTGCCACGAATATTCTATACTATTATGACCTTTTAGTATTATTAAAAGTATTCGTGGGGATATTCATGAAACGAAACTTTGTTATAAAAGTGTATGTGTGGTACATAATCTTATCATTTCTTTTGATTTTTTGTAGATATTTAACTAACCATCTTTGTATATTATTAACATCTTTCATTACACAGTGAGTAAGTATGTGAAAACAAAGATTAACATTTTTGTTGTTTTATTTGTTTCAGCATATAAGAACTCTGAGGGTTCCATCAGGATCCATGAAATCTCTATCTTGGGAAGGTCGCTCTCTAAGAATAGCTGTAGCAATAGAATCCTTCATATACTTTGCAAATGTGAAGCCCAATCATCGATACGCTTACTACGGACATACATTAGCATTTTGCTCTGGCCCCGATACTGTTACATTTTGGGATACTGTGTCACATCAGGTACCTTTTCTGCTCATATAGATTACTTTTACGATAATTTACAATTGAATTTAGTAGAAAGTTCTGTTCTTTATCAAAAAAGGTTAGATATTAAAAGTTATTAACTGCCTTCTGCCTGTCAACCTTCGTCACCAGCAAGTCATCCTTTATACTAGTTAATTTATGCATATTTTCATAAATAAGTATTCACAGAGTAAATAAAAACTGTTCTATATATCTTTATATAGTAATACAGTAATACTGAAACAAGTCGATGTGATACTAAGGTAATAAGAGTCTCTTTTGCTTCACAGTCGTGGGTGAATCATATTCCAGACGTTGTTGACATGTTCGGAGTCGATGAATATTGTGTCATTGCAACGTTTACGTCACTCATTATTTCAAATCAGCAAGGGATCCAGTGTGACGGTAGGTTTAACTATTAGGTACTTAACCAGTGTTGCGAGTGTAAATAACTGTGGATTAAAAGTTTGTTTTTATAGATTGTCGACCTCCGTGGCGCGATCGGTTAGACACCTGAACGCTAATCGTGAGGTCCCGGGTTCGATTCCCGGTGGAGGCAGAGTTGAGAACAACGCTTTTCTACTGCTTTCCAGTCTGGTTGTTGATTATATATGCTATATCTGTATTTATCTATGTATAATATGTATACATTTCTTAAATATACGTTGACTGGTACCCTTAATGCAAGTCTTGAATGTACTTACCAAGGGGCTAGTTCAATTGGTGTAATAATGTGCAAATATTATTATTATATTATATAGCATGATTAATCCAATTAACGCCCTGCCCATTTCTTCTTGCTAAACGGCTAAACCTATAGGTGTAAATATTTTTAAATGTAAAAATAATTGTATTACAGGCAAAGCAATATCAGATCCAGTGTTATACGTTACAATTAATAGCAAGGCTGTAGCCATCGCAGCTTCGAAGGATTCTTTCATTATTTGGAAGTTCTCAACACCTTCCCGCCCACGTAAGTAAACTCAAACATAAAATTATTCTTCAATTAAATGCTCTACCAATGCTTATTCATTAGTTCCTTATTAATGTCTCAATAGCACGTGTGGAGTGTATAACTAGAGGTCTTGGCTCCCCCTAAGTCTACATTGCACTTTACGACTATAGTTACTCAATTTCATAGTGATCAATCAGAAAATACTATCAGCTTTACATTTCTATGTTCTATGGCTACTTGAAACCAGTTTTGATATATATAAATAATATCTATATCTATAGGTACGGTATGTCACTATGTTTAGCATCATCCCATTATGCCTTCTAAGTTTTGTAACATTTTACAGGTGGCACAGAGCAACAATACAATCCAGATGGTTCCCTATTCAAAAATAACACTAAAACCACAGATGATGCAATATGCTGTATAACATGTTCCGATATTCACTTATTGGTAGGCAGAGAATCTGGAACAATTTTAATATTTTCCTTAATTAATATGAAAAAGATAACATCGATTAACATAAATTCCAAACCGTATAAGATGGGTCTAAATTGCAATTCAAGGTATGTTTTGTAACGACGAGTGTTAGCTATTAGAGAATAGAAGTCCTATATTACAAATACTTTATTTCCCTTAATTTCGACAGTCAGTCGGTTTACTACTTTATCGATAATCTTATATCACGAATACTTTGAAACTTCCACCTATTACTTTTAAGCCACAATTACAGTAATTGAATTACTTATCACACTTTAACGAGGAATTGGATCTAATGACACCTTTAAAGTGTTTAATCCACATTTACTTAAAGCTACATATCAGGACTTAATACACCTTATTTTTGGGTTTTCACAGAAAATTCTTCGTGATAGACCATGCTGGCTCGTTTAATTTCCTAGAAACTGACATGGCGAACAATATTAGCATCGGGCAGGCCTTGAGGAAGGATGTATGGAGTGCAATGTGGGCTAGTGACAACCCTGAAATGATAGCTGTGACGGAAAAAGCTAGGTTGTATATTTTAAGGGATACTGAACCAGAGGAACCGTTGACTATGCAAGGCTATTTATGTAAATTCAAGGTATGTTAACTGTAAATTCAAGTTATGTTAACTATACTTGCATAAGAAGAACATTGGAACCATACATGGAAAAATAATACAATTTGTAAGAGGTTTTTTCCGCGGTGTCTCTCACTTACGACGTTTGTTGCACTCACCCTTATCTCTGTGAAATTGCTATGGCTGGTGGTTGAAGGCGCCCAGGTCATCATACAGATATTTATCTATTTTGAGCTTTGAGCATCCGTAAAACACTTAACTTATTATAAATACAAACTCTCGTTACATACGCTTCACGACTTGTGTATAAACTCTCCCTTTTTTATTATGGCGGGGTAGTCAGAGGCTTGAATGCCCATCTCCGAAATTTCGAAGGCATGTTAGGTATGGGTCATTCGAAGCCCGCGTATCACTAGAACCGTGAACTAGTGAACCGTATCGCCGTATATAGGCACTGACTGATATCCTGAGGGATAGGCAGGTTTCCTCACGATGTTTTCCCTCACCGTTAGCGACTGTAAATTATGTACGTAAATGAAAAACACATTTAAATTATACAAACTCTTGTTATACTTATAAATTACATAATTATCTACGCTTTCAGGATTTGGAAATAACCACAGCCCTCCTAGATAATATAACGGATAAATGTACACCTCAGCACATCGTAAATGTTGACGTCAAATCCCTGAGAGATACACGACATCTTTTGGAAAAAGTTGATCTGGATGACGTCGAGAAGTTCATCAGGGATAATCCGCATCCGCGGCTTTGGTGAGTTCTTATTATTAAATATAATACTTTTTGTATAGCGAATGTTTTTGGGGATGCTTTTATTGTTAAAATTTCTAAAGACAACATCAATCAAAGTTATTATTTTCTTCTATTTTTTTATTTGGGACTTATTCTAACAATATAGCAATGCAAATCCGTCTCCTTAAACCTGTACTGAAATGTCTAACGAAAACATTATTCATTAAAATATAGTATAAATACTTTATGTTTTGGGATTGACGAAGATTACGTTATTCTCAACTAAAACCTCTATTTTTCTGTAGGCTTCTTCTAGCCGAGGCCGCCCTCAAGAAATTTGAGGAAGAATCAGCGCTAGATGTAGCTGAGGCAGCGTTTGCTAATCGCGGAGACTACTCTGGTATTAAGTTCGTGTCTCGTTTGAAAGCGCTTCATTCAAATGCACTGAAAAAGGCTGAAATATTGTGCTATTTTAAGGACTTTGATGGCGCTGAAGAAATTTATCATAGCGAAGATCGAAGGTTGGTTTTTGAATCTTTGGGTTTTATTCATACGACTTCTTTGTAGTGTCAAAATATTGAATTTTTAGTATTTTTTAAAAATAAAAAAGGTATATTATCTGTCTAATCTATTGCTTACGTAATATAATTTTATTACTTCGGTATTTGGTAACTGTCGCAGGTAACATCATCACTGATTTCTTTGAAACTCTACAATCTTATTTTTAGGGATCTCGCGATAGCACTAAGAAAGAAACTAGGCCATTGGTTTCGTGTGCTAGAACTTCTAAAGATGTCGCAAAGTACAACGGAAGCCCAGTTGAAGGAAGCATACAGTAATATAGGCGACTATTATATAGATCGCCAAGAATGGTATGTTTAAATATCTTATAATAATGATTATTATGCTTACTTATATGTACATACAGATACACTTAAATATGTAGACAAAGACAACACATTTCGATAATTAACTTTTTTTTTCTATTTAGTTTTTTACTATATGACAAGAAGAAGTTATTCATTTAGATTCTGATATTGTGTCAGACCTAAGAGCCAGTAATTATTAATGTACGTACCGATTCAGAAAATTTCATTAGTTATTTTATTGTGTATTGTTCCTATTTTAGGGCTAATGCTATAGAATACTACACTAAATCGAACAATATAGAAAGTTTGAAGAAGTGCTACATGGCTTTGGAGGACAACGAATCCCTTTTGAAGTTAATGAAGCTGTCTGGGGAAATGAAGGTAGATTGACTTATATGTTATTGAATATTACATATAAATTCTCGTTCCTTAGTCCTTTTTCAGGGTGAACTTAACCTGAGATATAACTCATGGGACGCTTTTAGTAAAATGTGGTCGTGGTGACATTGATATAATACATTGGGGACTGGTTTAGTTGATTGATTAATCCATCTAATAGATTCTTTTGTCTCTAGTCACGTCCTACGACATGCCGAAATTAATAGCAACTAGTCAGCATTATATTATATTGTTATTTTATTGGTTAGGTTCCAAACTATCATGATTACATTAAACTATTTTTTCCAGCACAACTTTCCTCAATCCAATATCAAGTCTACTTTGAATGAAATAGACATGGTTCCGTCTATAACAACTATAATGTTTTTGAAAGAAAGCGGTCAGGTCGCTCAGGCTGCTGCCATGGCTTCTGAGGTAATTATTAATGTCGGTAGAACAATATACTTATTCGTTAGAATAGTAAAATATAAATTTAATCTAGTTACCTACTTACCAATATCTAGCCCGTTGCATATGAATAATAAGTTATACGTTTAAATGAATCCTGTGTCCAGAAGTCGGCTGCTAAACGCGGATATATTGGGACTACCCCAAAGACCTTATAAACTGTTACTTTAATAATAATTGATACCCCTCTTTTAGTTGGCGAATATAGAAGCATCGAAAAAGCGTTCCCCAGTGCGCATAAAGAAGTTGTACATATTAGCTGCTAATTTGTACTCAGAAAGTTCTTTTGGTAATCATTGAAAATAGCTTTGCACTCTTATCGCTGTCACACCTTTTTCTTTATGTATCTATCTTGTAATACTCAATATTCATTGTTGTAGATCGCACTGTATTCAAGATACTTATTATTCTATTAGTGTAGTGTACGTATTATTATTTAGTATTAGATTAAGTCCTGAAATAATGTAGTTTCATTCTCGGCATAATATATGTTTATACCTTTTATATATGGTGATAGTCTGGTTAAAATTAATGGATGTACAGTTATATCAGAATCTGCAAATTTTGTTTTTTTTAATAGATATTAATGTACTTTTTTGATCTAAATTTACTGTTAGGAGTTGTTGAAAGAAGTTTTTTCAAAGTAAATTATCTAAGTTGCTTACCACTGAATAAAAATTGTTAAAGGCACAGTCATTTTATGCTTTTACAATACTTTTACTGTACCTACAGGTGATGGCTTTTAACCTTTTTACTCTTTTATGCACTGCAAGAACTTATCTTCACAAAAACTATTTCTATTTTTCGAACGCAATTCAAATCTATTTCTTACTTTTAGAAGGTGTAAAGAATCGAGATGCCACAAGGTGTTTTCGTTTAGCCCTAGCCCAACATTGGTTGGCGTTGGCCTGCAACAAAGCATACGCGGAGCCTTTCAGGGCGGATGTAGCAGTGCGCGTCGCCACTCGACTCGAGGCTGCTATCAACGATTTGCATGAATCACAGCGGACACAGGTTCGTGCATACATTTATTTTAAAATCTTTTTGTTCGTCTATGTCTAAATGTATTATTATAATTTCATAAAGTATACTCATAATTTCAGGCTTGGTGTACGATAGCTTTAATAGCAATAGAAGCAAGAGCCTTCAATCTCTGTTCAAGGGCGTTTGTGAAACTAGAAGCGAATGAAGTAAGAATACATATTTCTAATTAAATTCATTAATGACGAGTCTAGATGAAGCGAGGGAGGCTTGGTTAGTTTTGGTTGGTCCCGGGACCGATACTCCTCTTGTTTTGGCATCGCAAAGGCTATGGGACGAGCCGCTGTGTAAACAGATTCAATTAAACCTTTTAAATTCAGTTTCTTGTGTTACACAGCGTGCTCGACTCTTAGCGGCTGCCAGGCCAGAGTCGGGGTATTGGTTAAACGCCCTGCCTTCCGCAGTTATCGGCACACTGCTAGATAGAACCAGCTTCTGTCTAGCAGTATGTCTCAGGGTAGGCGCTAAGATTTGTGGGACACATCGCTGTCGTTGTGGGACAGATGTCGATCCCTTCGGGCATCATGGGCTGTCGTGCCAGCGCAGTGCAGGTCGCCTGTCACGTCACGCGGCTCTGAATGACGTCATACGCCGCGCTCTTGTCAGCGCTCGTGTACCTGCAGTGCTGGAGCCTTCCGGTCTGGTACGCGACGATGGCAAGAGACCGGATGGTATGACGCTCATTCCATGGAAGAGTGGCAAGGCTCTGGTGTGGGATGCCACCTGCGTTGACACATTGGCGCCTTGTCATGTCTCCCGGAGCGCTGACGAGGCGGGATCTGCTGCTGCTGCGGCAGAGAGTTTGAAGCGGCGAAAGTATTCTTCACTTGGTGGGGAATATAGTTTTGTTCCTTTCGCCGTTGAAACTCTCGGCTCTTGGGGGGGCGCGGCTCATGGGGTCATAAGGGATCTTGCCCATCGCCTGCAAGAGTCCAGTGGGGATTGCAGGGCTGGTAGCTTCCTCCGCCAGAGAATTAGTCTGGCTATTCAGAGGGGGAATGCTGCCAGCATATTGGGCACTCTGCGCTCCAATGACAGCGACAATTTTTTAGACATATTTAATTTATAGGTAATTTATTTTAATTAGTTTTAAGTTTGTAAATATTTTGTTAGTTTTAATTCCTTGTTTTATTGTATATAACTTAATTTGAATTTCTAATTAATAAATATTGAAAGGGTAATTTAATTATTCTATTATCTTTAAGATGAAATGGAAATTTAGAACTTTTGATTGTGAACTGAATTAAATATCCAATTTATTTTTGCTGTATAGTCCGTTATTTTCGTAGCTTTTTAATTTTATACTGAAACTCTATTATATGTAACCATTTCAAATAATATCAGTAATAATTATATCTAATCATTTCACAGCCCGAAAACGGATTTGAAAATTTGGCCATAGAGATATTCACAAGATTTCCACCAAAAGATGCCAGAACAAACAAAACTACATGCCCACAATGTCAAGCGAGCATATTCGATTGGTAAGCGATAAGTGTTCGAGTTATTTATCAAATAAATGCAATCGCAAACACGAAGAATGAGCATCGTTTTATCTAAAAAATGATAAATCGAAAATAACAGCTGAACTTTTGTTTATAATTTGATAATAGAATTTATCTGCTCTTACTATTTCTATTATCACTCAAGATAACTTCGTGTTCTTTCAAATATTTGTCTACATTGGACATACATTTTAATCGAGATGCATACACGCTTCTTTATTGTGCATTTTGTTCAAATTAGTCAGTGAAATAAATGTATAATAAGGCATGCGAAAACGATAATTGTCATTGTAGGCGACTAAGTGTAATGCTCTTAGTCAATTGAACCTATTATTCCGCAAAAGTCTGCAAACACAATACTCTATATCAATGCTATCAAACCAGATGTCATGCTATTAGTGATTAAGGAACAACTTTTCATTTGACATTAAACGATAATGAAAAGATATATTTCTAGCCTCATGTTTATTTTACCAGGTCGCCAACCTGTCCTAGTTGCAACACAGACTTCCCTGGATGCATAGTGAGTGCTCGGCCTCTACAAACAACAGCACCCACGTGGCTTTGCTCAACTTGCGAACAGAGAGCTGCTAGTCACGAACTTGTGTTAAAACAGGCATGTCCTATGTGTCATAGTCAAATAAATACACTGCAATAATAGTTGATGTTTCACTTAATATCCAATAAAACAACCCTTGAACATATGTACTTGCTGCCGAGATATATTCTGTTATCCACAGTAATCAATAAATACAAAGATTGCAATATTAAGAATGCTAAATATGTTTGTTCTCCCTTTTGGGGGTAATGAGAGTATTGGGTGATTACCATTGTCACTGTGAAGTATGTTGGTATCTCTGAGCCAGTGTTTCACCAGATAGCTAGTACCACTTTACATCTTCATACTGGCAAAATTACAGTGATAGAATTAATAGATCACTGTTGCAACTTGACTACTATCATTCTTTTGTGAAAATCAATACATATATGTTAATCTACAAAGGGATACACATGCAAAATTATTGGCAATGATGAAATAAATGGAGAAATTTCGCCTTGACTTTGTTATTTACTTCATGATTTAATCTCTTGTATGTTTTAATCATGTACAATGCCAATGGGATCTGTTTTAAACCATGTCATGCATCCATACATTTATTTTAAATTATTAATTTGGAACCGAAGATGTAATAAGAAACACTTTGACTCTCATGTGTTTATTATTTAAAGTTTGGTATTTTAGTCTATGACCCTTAATGGATCATTTGACTAGGTAACTACATATGGGACGTTTCAAATAAATAGAGTACCCGCCACATAAGGTGGCAGTTGGAGGCGTCGCCACAGTCGCGTAATCCAGTGTTGCCAGTAAACACGCCAAAACTAGCACTCACTGTGCCATACGGCTCGATACATTATATTGAGGTTTCATTTGTAACGATCTTTGGTTGCAGAGCTATAAACTCAAATAAAACAAATTAATATACCAAAGTCAAAAGTCAAAATATTTTTATTCAAAATAGGCCCTATCATAAGCTCTCTTTGAAAGTTATTTTATGATCTAAGTACAAATTAAAAAAACTATATATTGACAAAAGGAATATATATGAGTGAAGTGGAAGGGCGGTTACGAAGGGGCCGGCCTAATAAGACATATATGTAACAGTCAGATAGACGCTATATTGAAAAAAGGTGACGTTAGGAGTACCTATAACGGCCAAGAGTGTATTAGAGAATGTATGAATGTCAATGAAGCGAAAGTGGTCTGTCAGGATCGGGACAAATGGGGATCCGTGATCTCTGCCTACCCCTCTACAGGGAATCAGGCGTGATGTGTATGTATGTATGTAAAAAAACTATTTCAAACATGGCACTGAGCATTGTCTTTACATATTTTTACCGAGGTTAGTTCACCAACCATTTCGGCTGCTCAAGATGCCACGTCATGAAGACCACGACCGCTCTGATAAGAGCGTAACGATTGAGAAGAAGAAGTTCAGCGGAGACCCTTGGAGAAGAACTAACAAGAAACTCCAGAAATCAATTTATTATAATCACCCTTAAAAAACATAAAAATTACAAAGAGTGGGCAAAAAACACAACGCTGGTAATACTAAATTTACCTTTCATACAAAATAACACGCAATGGCGGAAACGTCAAATTTAGTTCCAAGTTTGGCTACTGCCACCTTATGTGGCGGGTACTCTAGTTTAGCTTATACACTTTGGGTTGACATCCATAAAGTTGAATATGTACCAGGGTGGATGGGTGCTTATACACATTGTTACTGAATTAGTATAAAGTAAAACCCAGTGCAACAAACAGCTATTGCTTTCATATTTACATTTATAATGGTAATATATTTGAACTGTGTTTATTATATGTTATTATTGATGTATGTCTGCTGAACAGTTACAAATGACTCAAACATTAAATTTAGTTATATATGTACACATTACCAGAAAAATCTAAAAGAACTATGTTCACTTAAATACACACAAATTTATTATAAAATTGATCTTACTTAGACTGTAAGTTCATATTTGAAAACTGCAGAGTGTTGTCAATTATTTGGAACAACTCTGGGGGCTGTGGGATCCTTCCTGTTTCCAGCTTGGACCAAAGTGGAATGTTGTTGAGAGAAATTTCAAAGGCTCCAGATGACACCAGTTGACCTTCAACCATATTGGATAGGAAAAACATCATCATACAAGCATAAAGTTTGTTTTCCAGGCACCATCTCCACCATCCAGGCTGAGGTTTGTTGAGGAATCCAAATATGTTGACTCCACTCAAAATGCACATTATCACACCCATCTTGGCAAGGCTCTGAAAATAATGATGTGATAAGGAGAACACACTTTATGTAAAACTTTCTACTCAAAAATAACTTTATTAACACTCTTTATTATTATTTATTATTGAAAAAATTGAATATCATAATAGTATATAATATACTGTCTTAAAAAGGCATGAAAGATTTGAATAAGATATGTTGATCTACTTATATGACGACCAAGAAGAGCAATGCTGACACTTAAATATTTAGCAATTCTTTGGCTTAGGTGTCTGGTTAATGCAATGGATTTTTTTATAGTCAATTGTGCACTCTTTAGGTCCATGGTCAGTGCATTTTAGTCTTTTATATGATCAATTGAACTATCCCCTTGAGTATAATAATTCAGTAATTCAATGTAGCTCATTTATTTGGGGCTTGACTGTATTAGTGGGTAAAGGGTTCAAATCCCACTTGAACATGTACCAATGGTAATAAAGTTTAATGAATTTCTATGTACATTTCTGTAATAAAACTACATTTACGAAATGCGTTGAATACTACAGTGAGGATAATCATTGTGAGGAAACCTACCTATTCCCCAAACAGGTAATAGTTTGTGCTTGTAAATGGCAACATGGCTTATCACCTGTCACATTGAGTACTGTCTAACTGGTCAACACGTAGGTTTGAGGTGACCATAGAATGACTACCTTTGTAATTGCAGAGATGGACACCTGAATCTGTGACTACCCCACAAGGGTTAATGGTTGTTAACGTGTTTTGTCATTTTTTTATAATATATCAAGACATGATTTACTTACAATAAATCTAGATAGATACATGTTAAGTCCTGGTGGATCATAGTTAGCTCCCAAAACAGATATTTCTGGATATTTCTGTTGAATGATTCCAGCATAGTCTTCAAAGATTTTTCTGTATCCACAGGAGTAACTGTATACAGTGTAAAAAATACTGTTAAAATATCGATTAACTTGTAACACAATACCTAAAAGGTTCAGGTAAGTATAACTTTGGTGGCATTGAAATTAGGTTAGCACCATTTAATAAGTATTAAATTTCTGAAGGTAATCAACATACTAGGTACCTATTCGTCAGAAAAGTATTACTCATTATAGAAAAAGGTTATAAGTGTTATAATAGTAACATTTATGGTGCAGTAACATAGAAATCATAATCGGTGTTTTCTGGTTTTACAAAACACGATAATAGCTATCACAAGAAAAAGATTAAATTAGTCACTTACATTAAAAACAATACTAGTAACACTTATTACAATTACGTACCAATAATAAATATTCATAGTATGTCCAATGCCTTGACCAATTTTAGAAACAGATTCTGCTTCATTTTCAGAAGACAGCACCAAGTGGTTTGCACTGAGTAGAAACGAGAAAACAATCGCAATCGAAACATAACACAATGCTTTACCCATTTTTATACACTTTGATACTTTTATTGAAAACAACAATGCATAAATATACTCTTCCTTTGCACAAATTAGCAACAATACATATTTTTCATAATAATGATGATAAAAGGATATTGAACACAAACTTAATCAATTCCCAATGACATGAAAAAACATTCAATGGATTTGATCAATGGGTTTATGCAATATTCAGGTTCGCTCGAGACAGGATCAGCGACAAATTTGTGTTATAAAGTAAATTGAATGAAAGAGTACAAAGTAGAAACTATATTAAGTTAGATAATGTTAATAATACATTTTTACCGTTTTGTAAAGATTTAAAGTTTTGGAAAGAAATATTGCTCAATAAACTAACGTTAGGAAACCAATCACCAGCGTTATAGTCTGGCTAACGAAAGTAGATACTGGATGATTTTGCAAACTTTTTATATGACAACACTAAAGTGTTACTGCCATCAGATATTTACCCTACAATTTAGGATATTTTAAGTAGAAAGTACTTAGGAACAATTTATTGCGAAAAGGCAATTTTTAAAACAAACTCATTAAACATTTTATAAAATGAGTTTTAAAAATTCGTACGTGTGCTGAAATTGTGTTAATCGAAAATAAGTTTCGTATGTACGTATTAGATCATTTCAAAAGCTACACTAAGCCTTACGTTGGTCTAATAAATAGCTTAAGTAATTAGGTATACTATATCTTAACTCATTAGGTAGAGAAAAACTTGGCAATTTTATTTTAAAGAAAATTAATTTTTATCTGTTTTCCAAAAAATTTGGTAAAATGAGAATCAGTGTATGGTATTCCTATTTCTGACGCCGAAGATGGCGTGTTGTTGACGTTTCTTTATGGTTGACTTGCGTATAGTTAGGTTATGTTAGTACGCTCAAAATGTCTTGATATTCTTTTATTTTAATTAAGTAAGTTCATATTCGTATTTGTTATTTTTCGTTTGTTATTTTTGTTCCTTTAATAAGCTACAATGGAGTGACGTATCCGTGTGATGTTTGGTATGGAGTTAATAAAGAGATTACAAGTTATATAAGCTACTTTTAATCACGTCATAACGCGGACAAAATTGGAAGCATCCACTAGTAAAATAAAAATAAATGTCAAAGTATCAAAGTGAGTTGTTCCGCCTTTCCTTTGTATTTTAGGGTTGCAATGCTAATATATTTTAAATTTGCCGCGCTTTTTCAGTATCTACTTTCGTTAGCCAAACTATAGCAATGATTAATTTTTCTCCGGACATTGAAGACTCTCAATTCAGGATAAGTGTCTTCGAAAGACTTTTTTATACATATTAACCCATAAATGAAAAAAATATTAGAATAACCACATTGCAAATATGTAAAAGATAGTTCAATTAGTTTTTTAGACTACGAATAAGAGCAGTTTTATAAAATTGTAACGAAATGACATTATTATGACAGACAACATGAATCAGCTGTTTGTTTCTTGGTGTTGGGTGTTGTTTAACTTTATAATACAACACGAGTTAAAATTTCTTAAATTATTTAATATAAACGAATTGTTTAAAAAATCTGATCATAATTTATTATTAATATAAATCATGCCTCATTCGCACGATCATTGTCATCATGATCATGACGCTACTGATGAAATCGGCATCGAATATAACTTGTATGAAAAAATAGATAAAGATAATTTACAGTGTTTAAATGAAGCTCTAGAAGGATCAGGAAAGACTGTGTTTAAACCATGGGGTAAACGAAACGATAGAGAACACGTAAGTGTATTTAATATTGCTAGTGCACTCGTTTTACACGGTTTTTACCATACTTTTGTACATAGAAAGCAGTGTTAAATATAAAAAACATCTTTCTCACTATAATTTGAATGCAGTTTAAATTAAATACATTCTTCATTCATTCATTCTTTTAAAAATCCGGTTGAGGCCTAGATGAAATTTTGATTAATTTATCACTATATTATATGTTATATTTTCAGTTTGTGGAGAGTGATGCTGATGAAGAGTTATTATTCAATATACCATTCACTGGAAATGTGAAGCTAAAGGGTATCAAAATTATTTCAGAAGATTCAGGCTGTCACCCTAAACAATTAAGGCTGTAAGTTTAAATTGTTGGAACTACCTACTGTCCTGTGCTAGTCAGCGAACATAAAACGAATGCTAAGTAGCCAGCATTCTAATGGGCATGTGATAGAGTGCTGGTATAATAGCATCACTGTCACTAATGTTCAGTATAAATGCCAGCACAACCCCAAGATGAATGCCAAAAGTGACTGAAGGAGGTTTTTTTCTCAGTGGCTCTTCCCACTCCAAATAAATTAAATAATGTCAATGTATATATATATGCCTACTTCCTGCCATAACATAAGAGGGGTCAAAGAGCCTGGCTGTAAGTGGAAATGATTGGATTAGCAATTTTTAATTAAATTACATTTTTTATTCTCAACCCTGGTGGTCATTGAAGGAGCTCTTTCTTCAATGGTTTGCCTGTCATAATTTAAACGGCTTTTAAAAAATACTATAATATACGTATTTCTTGTTACCAATTAACATAATATCTGGATGTTACCTTTTTATAGATCTCGGTCTTGAAGAGTTTGAATTTGATAAAATTAATTACAAGTCTAACCTTGTCAGGTTTGAATTGTAATACGTCTTTCAAAGTCTAATTAAAATAATAACTTTTTCAGGTACAAAAACAGGCCAAATATGACTTTTGATGATGCACGGGCAGCACCTGATCAAGTGTTTGAACTGCAACGAGATAGCCAAGGTTTACTTGAATACAACCCTAAGTAAGTAACTAATAAGTGATACATTTTTGGTGTAGACAGAAACTTGAGTGATAACTGTTGTATATATGTACTCTAAGCTTGCATTTCACCAGGGACCCAAGTTCACCAATGTAATTTAGCAAAATCTTAGTTCTATCATACTTTAGTAGTAGTTTGATACCAGTTCAATAATGTGAAGTTGTAAGCGGAGTAGCAAAAGTATCAAGTGGGCTTGGGCTCCAGATAGACAGCATCCAACCTGTGTCTGTGTCTCATACAATCACATCCATAATCTTAAATGAGATGGACAGAAACATGGAACCTTTACTGGGTTTAATTAGCTGGTGATATTATTGTGTAAAGTGACTGACTGCTAATTAAATGGTAGTTAGATATCAAATGCCATTGGTATATCAATTTTACTTACATATTGACTGTTAAGTGTACTCCTAAGTTTACCTGTATATTTTTATTTATTTCAGAATTGTTACTTTTTCATCCGTCGGCCACCTGACAATGCATTTTCCTAGCAATTTTGGGTCTGACTCAACAAGGATATACTACATAGGCCTCAAAGGCGAATGGACACCAGCTCATAGACATGGTGTGACCATATGCACTTATGAAGCACGTCCAAATCTAGAGGATCACAAAGTAAACAACACAGACTCTATTACAAGAACTATTCAGTAAATATGTGTAAAATTTTGTATTAATATAAATTATTTCTTTAATACTAGTCTTTAATTTGGTAGTTTATTCGAGTATATAATAGCCGCATGATTCCAATGTAGATTTATGCAGTGGATAGAAATCATTGGTAAAGGAAATCATCATCACCAAATATCTATTCAAAGGAAGTCTTAATCATCATCTGTAATCATATATGATGGTTTAATATCTAGGGAAACCTGGGCTTTGGCACATCAGTGAAGGATTTTCACATGTATATATATTTTTCTTTATCCCTTATGGGGTAAAAGGCGGCTGTAGCCCAGTGGGTAAGACCTCGGACTTCGTATGAGAAAAGTTCTAGGTTCGAATCCCGACTCTGGCATGTACCAATGAATGAAATTTAAATATGTGTTTTTCATTTACGTACATAATTTACAGTCGCTAACGGTGAGGGAAAACATCGTGAGGAAACCTGCCTATCCCTCAGGATAGGTAATAGTCAGTGCCTATATACGGCGATACGGTTCACTACCTAGCACGTTGGGTGCTGTCTATCTAGTAACGCGGGCTTCAAATGACCCATACCCAACAGATGGGCTTTCAAGTCTCTGACTACCCCGCCATAATAAAAAAGGAGTGTGTATACACAAGTCGTGAAACGTATGTATGTATGTATCTTATGGGTGGACATTACCTCGAAACATATTTCCTATGCAACTTTACTGTTAGAGTTGTGAAGGCATTGATGAGGAATATTAAAATCACTAATTCTTTTGATTGACAGCGTTCTATAATTTTAATTGCCAAAAATATTTACTTTATATCTGACAAAACAGAATAAATTCAAGATGTGATGTTCAAAATGATAAATTCTAATTCGTATTAACTTTTTATTTACAATTAAGGTAGGTATTGCAATCGAGTTACAGGTAGATTAGACTAGTAGTGTACAGTATAATTAACCAGTAGAGTACTTTAGTTTATTTGGTCTTGAGTATTTTTATTGACAAAGACAATATAATATTATAACTAAAAACGGCGCTAATTAACAAATAAATGATATTTATAATAGCATCCTAAGCTACTTATACTAAAATTAGCGTTACAGTTGTCTAAATAAGTTAGATAACATCAAATGCAGACGTTAAACTCTAAATAAAATCTATGTTGACTTGGCAGTATATGTAGTACATAATTAATTACAATACACAACTATTATCTTATGCTATATGGTGAAAATTAATCATGCCACATATTTTGCTCTGGAATGACGGATTGGTCGGCCGGGGTACTTTCGTCGCGGGTGCTGTGCTCTTGACCATGGCGGGCGACGCACTGCGTTCGGCACCGCTGCTACGTCTGGCTGAAGAGTGTAGGCTGTAGGCCGGCGACGCATGCACACCACGCATCTGTAAATAAACAACCGTATCTACAGTTAGTTCCACTACATGCAAAACGGACTGCTGTCGCTTAGAAATAATCTTTCTTGTTCCTTACATCGTCGTTAGTTACTGGATAGATTCTGTAATTTACAGTTAACCAATTGTCTCTCAACACATACTGTACTATGTTGTGTATCTGCCCAAACTTAAGCTTCGAGGGGACAAAACCTTTGCAGTGAGAACATCTCTTAGGCCTTTGACCATCCCGAAATGTTAACGCTCGTGGTATAGAAAGCTCTCAGTGAAACATATTTTCTATTTTCATAGACTTCTATATCTATTTCTTACCGGCTTATATGTGAAACATGATCAGCTTTGAGCGTCTTCTGTTGCGGCCTTTGGAACATGAGGTTGTCGTCTACAATCGATAACCAATAGGAAGTCGCGGTTGCGAAATAATTGCAGCGGCCCAATCCGTTGCACTCAATGAAAGGTCGCGACCTAAATTCCCTCAGACACGATCCTGGTGAAACCAGAGACTGACCCGCAGCACCTTCTCCTGCTGTGTTCTGTGGACATCATTTATAGTGTTAACATAGCAACAACACAAAATGTCTTTTGAAATACGTTATATATACCCTTTATTAGTGTATGATTAACAGTTAAACTACTTTACCTAAACTCAAGTACGTAATCTTAGGCGCTTAATCTGTTTCAATATCGTTAGTATCAAGTCGTTTAATGCCTGTTTCTCTGAAAGTGCTAATAATTCTTACCATCAGAAAACTGTATCCATGCCACAAGTCTTCCCATCCGTTCGGGCATGAGGGGATATTGTTATCCTGACTGTGGATTGCAATAGTTCTCGTAGGCGATTCGCATACTTGGCATCTGTAAAAATAAAACGTATTGCAGTCATTAGCCGATATAGCTTGCTGTGCTAGTGAGTATGTTGATGGAGCAAAAGCTTAAATCACCACGCCAAAACTCGTGTCGTGATATTAATATTACTACATCGAGGTAGCCATAAAATCACTAAAAGCTGGTTTACACAGGTGAGTAGTTCGAGTGCAGGTGTGTAGTGCGAGTAGCGTTCAATTCACTGCGAAAGCAGGTGAATAGAGCGAGTATGTACCTCGGGGATTTAAAGTTGTAAAGGCATTTAGCGGCAGGCACGTAATGCGAGTGAGGGGAAGAGAGGGCGCGCGGGACAAGGCTACTCGCAGTCTACTAGCAAGAAAATAGAACACGCGTCTATTCACTTTACTACACAGCCAACTAATCACTGTTTGTTGTGTGTGTTAGTTATTGTTGATTTTGTACATCAATGTGTTAATTAAAATATAGGTGCACAAACCTAGAAATATATGGAGCTACATCTCTCGCCTGTATAGGAGTCATAGCCATTGGCATAGGTTCTAATGTTGACAGCCAGAAACTGTAGTCCTCACGTTGGGCAAAATCACATACATTGTTTAAGTTGCAGAACATGAATGGCATACTAGAGAATCTTCGTAAGCAACTGCCAGCAGTACCTGAAAGTTATGTATAGAATTACACAAATATAAACATACATAGTAAATTTTATTGGAACAGTGGCCCTAGCCTACTATACAATACCTCTGACTTATTATTAGGTATCCTAGGTTTGAAACCCAATTCTGCCATGTACGAATGCATGAAATTTATAAATTTGGTTTTCAAGTACGTACATAGTTTACTGTTCTTCGAGACAGGTAATAGCAAGTACCTGTATGCCGTGATACAATTCACTACCTACCTATCACGTTGAGTGTTGTCTATCTACTGAAACACGGGATTTGAGTGGCTCATATCTAAGATGCCTTCGAAATTTCAAAGATAGGCTCAAGTCTCAGACTAACTGGCCACTGTAAAAAGGGACGCCCTCTTATAAACAAGTCGTGAAGCGTTTGTTATGCTGAGATTTTAGTTAGTCCTGAATCAGTAGGAGAACGTTTACGTATTGTTCATTATAACATAACTATACTCCAATGGGAGTGTAGTGTATTGCAAAGCCAGCTAATAGTTTTTAAGTGGCATCATCTTGTAAATGTGAACCTAACCTAAACGGTTTCTTTGCGTAAGAACATTTTATGAAGAACTTAGATAGATATGGATTAATACTCACCTAAATCTTGTCCATGAGCCTTGGCGTTGGCAACGATGTGAACCAGTGAAAAACCTTCCCAAAGAGGTATTGTGCCTGACGGACATTGAGGCACGATACTAGTTTGTGAATGGACAGTAAAGAAGAATCCACGAGATTTAGGTGCAGGTGGTAGTGGTGCCGGAAGACCAGGTAGACCCGGAGCTCCCATAAGACCGTCGTAACCCTGCAGCCCGACCTCTCCCTTAATTCCTTGTCTACCTGGGTAGCCTGGAAGACCTTCAGGGCCTGGATAACCCATATCTCCAGTTTCGCCTTTCATCCCTGGGATACCATTCCGGCCAAACGAACCAGGTATGCCATCTTCTCCCGGGTACCCAGGTTCTCCAGGGTATCCGTCATCACCAGGCTCACCAGGGAAGACCTGCGATACTTCGGTGTCCCCTTTGTCACCTTTAAGCCCCTTAAGGCCTGGATATCCTGGCAGTCCTTGTCCACCTTCGTCTCCACGGAATCCTTTTATGCCTATGCGACCTCTTGCTCCAGGTCGACCAATGTAAGCGCGATCGCCTTGCTCTCCCTTTTGTCCCGGGAATCCTACGATGCCTTCCCAGCCCATATCTCCTCGTTCTCCTTTGACGGTTATAGACAAACCAGGCTCTCCAATGACGCCTTTAACTCCTTTGGAACCGGGATAACCTTCGGGACCCATTGATCCTGGTTTTCCTGGTGTACCAGGTCTGCCAGGGAATCCATCGGCTCCATGTATTCCTTTCGGTCCTTGGAATATTAAGCCGGGTTTACCAGGTTCTCCAGGTGGTCCATCTCTGCCAAATTCTCCCGGAAAACCTTTGCGACCCATTCTGCCTGGCCAACCGGGCAGCCCGTCTATACCGGCACGACCTGATTCTCCTTGCTCTGCATCAATTCCATCTAATCCTGGCATCCCTGGAGCTCCTCGATCTCCAAGATATCCTTTGCGTCCTGGTAGACCTTGATCACCAGTTTCTCCTTGGTATCCAATTTCACCGATTTCTCCTTTCAAACCTGGCATGCCCACGTACCCCTCTTCACCGATATCACCTGGTGGGCCAGGAAAGCCTTCTGCACCAATATCTCCCATGTCTCCCTTAGTACCAGGCATAAAGGAACTGAAACCTCGAGGTCCTGTTTCCCCTTTGACACCAATCGGGCCTCTCATGCCAGGAACACCAGGAAGGCCTATGTCTCCAGGAAGGCCATCTTTTCCTATATACCCTGGTATACCAAACATTCCTTCGTCTCCTTTGGGCCCTGGTGATCCGGCAAATCCAGTTAAACCTCTGTTTCCTTTCTCTCCTCGTCTTCCAGGTATGCCGCCACGACCAGTACGGCCAAAGTGTCCCTTGAAACCAATAGCACCCATGATACCCTTGAATCCTTTTATACCTTTCAATCCTCTAAAACCTTTTCTGCCTGTTCTTCCCGGATATCCCATTTCTCCATGCGCACCTTTGGGACCTTGGTAACCATGAATACTGACACCTGGTGTTCCTGCATCTCCTTTAGGGCCTGGAATTCCATGGCGCCCAGGTCTGCCAGGTGGACCTCGGAAACCAGGTTCACCCTCATCACCTTTCATACCACTGATTGCATCGTCACCTCGAGGGCCCGGCGGACCTTGCATCCCCAAATCACCTCTTAGGCCCTTCAGTCCATAACGACCAGGTACTCCAGATCTTCCCGATAGACCAAGATCTCCACGCTCACCCTTTGTTCCGTTAGGTCCCGGTAATCCTATCTGTCCAATTGAACCCATAATTCCTTCAAAGCCATCATCTCCTCTATCACCTGGTTCTCCGGGTAAACCAGGTCGTCCCACTGTTCCTGGTAATCCTGGGAAACCCGGGAAGCCAGCATCTCCTGTCTCACCCCGGTTTCCTGCTCTGCCAAATTCTCCTTTAGTACCCTTTGGACCTGAGTCACCGGGTAAGCCATTGCGACCTACTCCACCTGGGATACCTATAGGTCCTGGAGCTCCAGGAATTCCTGCAGCACCAGGCAAACCAGGTGCTCCTTGTCGTTGTATGCCTTCCATACCCTTGCGTCCCTGTAAACAAATTTATATTAGCGACAGTTTTTAGTAACTTGAAACGTATTTTTAGAGAAAAATTGTACAATATAGCCGATTAGAGGTTTTGCCGCGGCGTCTATATATATATATATATATATATGTTCCAGACCCTCTCGATAAAAATTAATAAATCAATCCTTGATAAGTTAGATATACATTAAAATATCTTACCGTGAGGCCGGGCATTCCATCGAGTCCTTCATCTCCTTTCAGACCCGGTAAACCCTTAATACCAATGATACCCGCACGGCCCGATTGGCCAGGAAGACCATCAATGCCCAGATCACCAGCGTCACCGGGTTCTCCTGGAGCTCCCATTTCTCCAAACAAAGTAGGGTAGCCAGGTTCACCGCGGGCCCCCTTTCGCCCTTTAACAGCAGGAATCCCTGTGGGACCCATTGGACCGCGATTTCCTGGTTCTCCATAGAATCCAATGTCTCCCTTTTCACCTTTAAATCCTTTCCATCCGTCAATTCCTGGGAAACCTGGAGCTCCACGGAAACCTTCGTCACCTCGGATTCCAAAGAAGCCGGCGTACCCTAAATCGCCTTTAGCCCCCTTTCTTCCAGGATAACCTAAAAAATATAGTAGTAATTAAGACTTTCATTAATTGTGTTTACTCGTAAATATAAAAATCTTATCTATCATTCGTAAAATCATGTGTCTGTCTACATCCGTACCACTATCAACCTAAGCGTTAGCAGCATTTTTATTGCTAATAGGTATTGATTTAACTGTTCTAAATAAATAAATGTGCCTAGTGCCCTCTCACAGCGACATGGAGCACCTCGTGTCACGTTGGCTGCCCCTTCTGTTTTTGAGTGGCCGAAATCCTCGTACCTACCACGGTGATCACTTAAATCTATCAGTAAATCGTCGTAATGACTATCAAAAAGTGTTAGTGGTCGTAAAGCATAGCATAATGTTTTATATTATTTTCAACGACTTTATGTAAATTTATAATAGTTCTTACCAGGAAGTCCCATAGGTCCCATTGGTCCTCTTACACCTTTTGCGTTTATATGATTTCCGCCAAAAGTCTCTCCTGGTTCTCCTGGTAATCCATCCTCACCTGGTTCTCCAATTTCACCCCTGCAAAATAGGTTTCACAATATGCTAA
Source organism: Leucoptera coffeella (assembly GCA_030578115.1). Taxonomy (NCBI): domain Eukaryota; kingdom Metazoa; phylum Arthropoda; class Insecta; order Lepidoptera; family Lyonetiidae; genus Leucoptera; species Leucoptera coffeella. The sequence goes on from JAMBLF010000162.1 coordinate 171,858, forward strand.
ATCATTGACCATGATAATAACTTAAGAAATAACTATATTCAATTTATAAGGATTAACAGAAACTCGAGATTATTATAGAAAGTAGTAATGCAATTAGCGTTTAACTAAACAAAACTCATCCATAAAAAATACTTACTTTATTCCCATGTCACCTTTTTCTCCAAATAGGAACGCCATTGGAATATCAGCTGGTAGACCAGGACGTCCTGGAATTCCATCCCTGCCAGTCGTACCGTTCCGACCGGGAATACCGGGCCGCCCATAGTCACCAATGCGTCCCGGTAAACCCCTGGGACCAAAATCACCTGGGTATCCAGGCCACCCTGGGTCACCTGGTAGACCGATTAGACCTGGGAAACCTGTGAAAAAGGATTTATGCAAGTAAAGCTTATGTATGAATTAATGCTAATAAGCTGCTATGCTTTTCTGCATGTCGTAGGACAAAACTAAGAAAATATGGATAAAAGGTGATTATTAAGGTGCGGATTAGGTATTGGCGTAAGAACCGCCAATAATATTCCGTATTAACGTCACTGTAATCGCGACAATATGCTGTAACTGAGTAATGGGATATTATATCTCCGAGTAGACACAACTATTTCAAACGGGATTTACGTCGTTAATGTGTATGCATAAAAAATGTATACAAAAATATAAATGTTCAACCTACCCATTTCTCCACGTGGACCCTGGTCTGGCTTAACTTGACTGTCTGGAGGTCGAATGAGAATACCTTTAAATCCCTTAGGGCCTTCATGGCCAGCCATTCCCGGCGGGCCCTTTATTCCCTTTACACCTTTAACTCCATGAGTACCAGGTATGCCTGGGAATCCTTTAGTTCCTCTCTGACCAGGTAATCCTTCGAACCCTGGTAGTCCTTTTTGTCCCGGGAAACCTGGGTCACCAAGGGGACCCTTGGGACCGGGAAGACCTACAAATTAATAAATAATATCATTGTATCAAAATACTCGTAAACGTATCGTAAAATTAAAAAGTAATAAAATCATAAGTGTAGTATAAAAATATAAATAATATTAATGATTACTGCGTAGCACTACAAGTAATCTATATACATTTGAAAAGCCTATATTAATGTAAATTAAGACATATTTACCAGAAGGACAGTACGGGCAGTCATCTCCTTTGTCTCCTTTGAGACCTGGAACTCCTGGGTACCCATCGTCTCCAGGATCTCCCGGTTGACCTGGACGTCCTGGAGGACCATCCTCCCCGGGTGGGCCAGCTCCAGCTACTCCGTTCCCTGGTAATCCTGGAGGTCCTGGATAACCTGAGTCACCTCGATTTCCTCTTGGCCCTGGAATCCCGTCTAATCCTGGCACACCATCTTCTCCCGGAGGTCCTATCATAGCCGCTCCTTTGAAACCTTTAGGACCAATTTGTCCTTCGAGTCCCGGAAAACCTGGTGGTCCTCTTGGTCCAGGACGTCCCTTGAACCCTTCATCGCCAGGTTGTCCTTTGTCAGAAGTACCGGGGTTACCTTGAGGGCCAGTGAAACCTTTCTCACCTGGAGGTCCCGGGGGACCCATCATGCCTGGTTCTCCACGAGCGCCATCTAGTCCAGGTGCACCTGGATAGCCCATTTGTCCTACTGGCCCTTGGGGTCCAAACAGACCTCTACTGGGAGGAATATCTAATCTTTCATCCAAAATACCAGGCTCTCCCATAGGCCCTTGAGGTCCGGGATTACCACGTCTTCCATCTTCTCCTTTTTCTCCTGGGAGTCCGTCTTCACCATTGAATCCAGCGTATCCAGGCGCACCCAGTACACCTTTTGGTCCAGGAGGTCCTGAGAGTCCCCTGTGACCGGGTAGACCTCTTTGACCCTCTTCTCCTTGGTCTCCCTTATAACCTTGTGGTCCATTGTCTCCGTTATAACCCTTCAACATAAAAATAAAAAATTAGTTTATCAACGTTTTATACTGAACTATTAACTTCTGCTATAATAAAAATGTACATATGATTATCTCTAGCACACCGCAAGAAGTTTGCTTGTTGAGCCAGTGATCTTTGTTCTTTTCGAGTTCAGTTTTTTATTAAGTCATCACCAAAATAAGAAATGGTGAACAATGTGATATTTTGAATAAGATATTTGTATAAAGAATTAATTTAAATATTGAAAAAACTTACTGATGGGCCTCTAGAACCTATTTCGCCTTTCCAGCCTTTGACTCCTTGTTCTCCTTTAGGACCCTTATCACCAACATTGCCCTTGGCTAGTATGGTAACTTTCAATTGAATTTTATCGATGTCGTCTATTATAGCGACCTTCGTGTCCTGAGCAGGTTCACCTATTTCACCAGGCTCTCCCTTTTCTCCCGGAGGTCCAATGACATCTTCTCCTTGGTCCCCGCGATAGCCTGGTTCTCCTTTTGTTCCCATGTAGCCCTGAATGAATAGTATTAGTTATTTTGACGTTTTTCTTATATTTTATTAATAGTAGCAAATTACTCTTTACGTCGTTTATCTCAATGCCTGAAAACTAAGGTTTTCAACCAGTGTGTGCTCCCAGTTATGACGCACGGACCAGAGACATGGACACTCACTGCGGGACTAGCCCACAGATTCAAGGTCGCTTAGCGTGCTATGGAGCGGAACATGCTCGGGGTTTCTCCGGTAAATAGCATCAAAAATGAGGTGATACGCCAGAGAACTAAAGTTGACGACATTATGAAAAGAATTAGCACGCTGAAGTGGAGCTGGACTGGTCACGTATGCAGAAGGACTAATGGTCGCTGGAGAAAAAAAGAGCAAGAGTGGAGACCGCGTCCCAGTAATCGTAGTGTGGGGCAGCCGCCGGCAAAGCTGGCCACTGACAGGTCTTCTCGCGACCACGGCCTATGCAACTGGGTCGAAACGTCGGGCAAAATAAAGGTAATCAGATATCTTTATTAATTTATCGTGATATGACCCGGTCTCTCATAGTAAATAAAATGAGTATAAATCGCAAGTGTTTAAAAATAACTAATATCAATATTATATACGAATATTAACTTCAAAACAATAATATTACCCGATCTCCAGATTCTCCTCTAGGGCCGTCATCGCCTCGCCAGCCCATGATTCCAGGGACTCCTGGTAGACCAGGCTTGCCTGGCACTCCGGAGTCACCTTTAGCTCCCCTTGAATTGACCCCTCCCTCACCAGCTAAACCTTGGTTACCCTTTTCGCCCCCAGGTCCCGGAAGACCTCTGTCTCCTGGGGGACCCATCACTCCTGGCGCACCCATTTGGCCGTCAATACCGCTGCAGCCGTCCACACCAGGCGTTCCTCGAACACCTTCGTAGCCGGGTTGTCCCTGCGTTGAAATAGTATTGTAAAAAAATCATAAGGTCAATAATTGTTTTTATAGAAATAGCATATTTCTTGTATTATTTGTACGCGGATACTTCATGGTACACCAATTACCTTATGATGTGTGTCAGTTATCTATGAAGTAGATACATCTATTCACGTCTATTCGACTTACCGGGATAGATGGAGTCTATAAAGCTCTTATTTAATAAATAATAATCTTGGTGCAATAAGTTGTAAGTAATAGTGAAAAATATACTGAACTGGTTGTCCCGATGGTCCTTTGGGGCCTCGATGTCCTGGCGTGCCCTGAAAGAAGAAGTTAAAGATATAGTCACGACTAAATCTTTAATATAGTGATTCTCTCTTACTAAATAGTATTTTCATTTAACCATGCGTATTTTAGAATTACCAAAGTTATTTATTGAGTGCACACATGTAAAGCAGAAGCACTCGGTTAGTGAAATCCTAATATACAACATTACCTTTACTGTAAGTTTATGTCACATTAAACGTAGTAACAAATTATTACGTATTCAAGATCTTAATATTATAATACTCGTAATTATTATTTTAATAATGTTTACATTGTTATAAAAGCAACATCTATGGTTAATATATTTACCCGATCTCCTTTGTCTCCCCAGTCCCCTAAGTCCCCAAAGGCCCCTGGTTCTCCGACGCGCCCCGATCGGCCCATTTCCCCGTCGTCACCGTACTCCCCCTGCGGACCCAGTACTCCTGGGGAGCCTGCATCTCCACGGTCGCCTTTGATACCCGTACAGTCGCATTCTGTTTGATTGCATATCACCTGAAAGGGTAATGTATTAGTAACCTATTGTTTGGTATATGATATTTTTTCAATAACAATTAATATTGGCTAGTATTTAAACGAACACCAAATAATACGAAAATGCACACCGAAAATTACACCAAAATAATACAGCCCCAACCCAAAACTAACGTTAGCAGTACGTTTCGTTATATTTTTATATTTTAGTTATGTAGAATTCGCCTTATCTCTATCTTCTTTTTTATTTAGCAGTTGGAGTTTTCTGTTTCAAATACTGTTAGCCTCCTACTTCTCTGAGACTTACTACTTCTACTAAACGTAACTAACTACCTTATTTCGGGCACCACGTGAGATGCAACACACTAGTTTGAGTTTTACGCATTCTCTGGCAACAAGGGATATACGTATTACGCTGTACCTTATTTCAATTGAGTTGAAAAATTGTATTAACTATTCTATAAATATTAGTGTTTAATTTTAAGAATGTAAAAGTAATAACACAATATAAAATTTGCTACACATGACACAGAGCATGATTCATATTGCAGAGCTCAAATTGCAAACTGTTCATTGCTCCTAGGCTTTATGGTTAGTACTAAACTAAATTTACGTACATGTTTGACCTATTTCATTATTTACGCCTATTCAGATATGCTTACAATGATTTATATGTCATATTGTACATATTATTATGATCATAATTCTAATTTTCCGTGTTAGTGTGAAATCTAAGAAGAAGTCTAACCAGCTGCTGTTATTTTCGGTATGTCACAGAAGGCGATAAGGGAAAATGATAAATGCTACTTCATTGGGCGATGGGCTAGCAATCTGTCATCAATGATCTATATAACCTCACAACCCTAGTTCAACCCATGCTAAGTGACCTACGAGATAATATCGTGTCTCTAAGTTTCTATTCACCCCGAATGAGATTAAAGTACGTGAATGTTCATGTATGTATATATGTACAGATTTGTACTGAAATATTGACTACTGTTTAATAGTTGATACATATTTTAAGTAAGGTAAGTAAAATTTCAGTAGTTTAGTTTATTTAATAATTTTTATACACTTTCTGTCTTTTTACCTGTATCTTTTTTGTTCTTCTTTTATTTGTTTTCGTTTTAATCAGTGTGCTTAATATCTTAAGTTTGGCATGTTGTGTGCTTTGGATTACAATCTGGATTTTTAGAACCAACTTGTATTTCTATTGGGTTTATGTTCTGATTGTATTCTGTTTGTGTACCAATATATAAGTAAATAAATAAACATGTATAAGATATAGCTTACTGCTTTTGAATAACTTTAGCACTGAATTCCTAAAACAAGGATAAGCACATACTATGGTTTGTAATGTAAATGACTGCGTTGTTGAAAAAAAAGTCAATATGGGGATACGGTTTAGATTTTTTTTAAGTTTGTTTAATACTTTATAATAAGTTGTTTTAGTATGAATGGTAGGATGGTAAATCATACATACATATATTTAAACATATATTGTAATGGATATGCAGGGATTCACTGGGAACCATCCGTTTCAAATTCTAATGTTTTGACGTTTATGAGCACGAGTATGTTAGCATTTATCTTTTTTAAAACGTTTTCCGTAGATTAGATGAATAATTATATATCAAATACATTAACGAAATGGTATCGCACATTATGTACTTACAAAGGACATAATAAATTGCGAAATTTGTCTGTCCTACATGTACCATTTAATGATAAAAACATACACGTAAGTAGCTATTTTAAACCGAAATTGATAACGTAATTGAAAAAAACAAAAGGGCCCTGTTCTGATTTGAGACGTAAAGATAATGCTAACTAGCTGCCTTTCTTACCGGCATGTCGCAGGAGGCGACTGAGGGACCAGGGGTGAATTGAATCAATTGGGTGATGGGCGAGCAACATGTTACCATTGTTCCATATAACATAGCAACCCCATATCCATTGTAATAATTAGCCAACAAGATATTTTCATGTCTCCAAGGTTGTAGCCATGTCGAAAGACGTGAATGTATATGTATGTATGTAAAGATATATGTGCTCGTTATTTCCGTTAGGCTTTATCACTTAATGTGTAAGTTCATCATTTGGCAGTGTGCTTTCAGTTTTGGATTTCATGAATGTCCTCAGTGCACGGAGTGGCAGTGGCATCGAGGCGTGTGCCGCCACTTCCGGGGCCGCCATGACCGCTGCGTAGGCGCGGGGCAGAGATCTCACTTCCGGGCCGACAATGCCCTATCTGTTCCCATTGCTATAATGGAAATAAGTTTTAAAACGTTCTCGTAAGGTTTATAATTAAATAAAACTGTGCATTCAGCGAACACGTGCTGCACTACTTTTTCGCTTTAAGGTTGACGCATTATTGCCTATATTACAGAACGCGACAAGTAGGTGTTTTTCATTTCATCGGAATAAAATTAGTCAAGATGCTGTAGATTTTAATCTAAGGATTTGTAAACAATATACTACACTAAATGGTCGTCTTTGCTTCAAATTGTAGAACCAAATTCGAACATAAAGTTAAGGAGGGATTGCACTTAGTATTGCCTATTCCATAAGCATATGTAATAGAATTGTGTCATGTCTAAATTAATTAAATTATCTGTCTATCTACTCGTATATGAGAAATGTATGCATTTCTGACAATTGGCGCTTGTCTTAATACGAGAAATTCCTCGTAGTAACCTTAATTCTAAACGAGTAAGTGGGTACTTTATCAACTTAGACACGAGTAAAACTAGAACATGATTCATTCGCGATTCAAGGAACATGTTGGGTACCTAAATAGAACTATGTATCTATACAAATTGATGATAACGGCCATTCGCATCGGGCATCGTGTAATCGGTGTAGCATTCACGCGTTGCGCTCTTCTCTCTCGCTTTCCTACCCTATGACAACTTTCAGTGGTAGGTTGCTATCAGGCATATTTTACAAGTTCATTAGCATGAAAAGATTAGGTACTATTATTAACTTTATGTTAAAAAGGGAGTTTTGATAAACACAGATAATTCTACAGCTTGCCGTCATTCGATATTTATTTATGTACTACGAATTAGTTTGGTCATTAATGGCTTAATTACTAAAGATGTATGTCAACGTTTCGTATACCTAGTTTACTTTTAAATTTACGAGGTGTTTGCCGAAACCATGCCGTCAAGCTGGAAGTCATAAACTTCACCGAAATAATTACATGCGACTAACCTCACATGACCAGCACGTTAACTATTCTCTGAAATTCAGGTTAACTTTTGCATTACGCAAAAGGAGAATATAATATCATATCCTAATTTGCAATATTAGTATTAGTTTTATAATTTAACACAATATAGTGTTTCTTTCACATATATTCAAGTAAATAGTCCAGGAAAACAGAAGCACGTCTAAATAAGCAAAGATCTGAAAAAGGGTGACATTACAAGGCCCTCGAACCGCAGAGCTTTTACGTGCAAGGTGGTCAAACCAACATCCATTCAAACGATTGACAAATAATGGATGTTAAATGGAAGCCATACTTTTTCATATCTATAGTTTTATTGTATCGAATCTACTATAAGGTATCGAAAAGAAATCGTAAATAGACAATTGTAATAGAAATAATGTTGTCAATTATAAGACTATACGAAGACATACAATTTTCAAGTTATTATATAATTGTCTGATTAATTACCCATCTCTGAATAAATCTGAATGAATACGCTAATCTATCCCGCATATATCAAATGACACGTTGTGCGATGCGATGACTCATCAAACAATGTCTTGTATGTATATCAAATCTCACTTCTCTTGAATTAGCTAATACACTTTTGGTTTTCTAATTAACTAAGCTATTAAAATATAGAACACGATTTTTGCATATGTGTAATTAAACGTTGGTTTCGCTATTTAGTTTGCGCTGGGTATGTTACAATCAAGACCATAATGCCTTTATGTTTGATATAAATATATAAGAATATATTGTGCATATTGATGATGATGGCCTGTTGCTCCAAATGCTGGCTAGTACGAGACCCATTTACACAAACGAATGCCTACATCGTAAATACGTGTAACCGAAAAAGCTAACAAAAATGAATTACAGAAACTCATTTAGATTGTCACGAATGTGTTTAGGAATATTATAATATTTTTTTGTGTCATAAGTGATATGCATTTCATTAATTAAAGTGTAATACAAAAAATTATAAATAATGTATGCATTTAAGAAATAAAATAATTTATCCTGAACTTGAAACAAATTGCAACATTAGTCAAGAGGAATCAAAGCCATTGATGGTCGATAGGTCGCCGTGATTAATATTTGATTACCAATAAGAATAAATGTGAGGAAACGTGATTTGAAATCTTAAGTTATATTCACCCTTTCTATATTATGGACATGAGTGTGATTACAAATAGGTGTACATGCACATTTCATTCTTAAATGCGAATGCAGCGTAATATCCGGGCCACCACCAGATTGCATCAACAACCGCCTTATTCCTGGATTCCAGGTTTATATTTTTGGCTACAGGCCGAATGTACTATGGGTTCATTGATATTAATCAAAACTTTGTTTATAAACACAGCTTGCAGCAGCCAGTGGGACTGTCAGCGACCTGCCCTATAAATAGACGGGCTAGCAACAGGATTTTACACGCACATTCAACTGGCTTTGTTACCGCACTGAAACTATTGACCTATTTAACTTTACTAGGAGAAGGCAATAACTCTTGGTGCAACGCTCCGGGCAATAAAATATTCCCCGATGCAAGAAACCATTGGTTTTAGTTCCCGCCGCAAACTGCAACTATATTGGGATTGCGTCACATTCGCGGAATCATGAATGCGTTTCATCGGTTAAGAGCCACAGAGACAAATGCGATAGCCTTTATTTGTGATAGTTATATTAACTAATGACAGAATGTTCTTAAATTCATATTGGTCCATATTCATATATCTGCATGGACTATGTTCGCATGAATTGGAAACTGTGAATTAAATTCCCACGACTTTAAAATTGCTAGAATTTGAAGCATTTGAGAAGAGTATTGTTGAAATCTAAACCATACCTATATAAAATGTTACAGCCTTATTATTGGTTTCCATCCGCTTCTTAGTTATGAAATCGACAAAAAACTAGAAACTTTCAAATAATGTTTGTTGGTCATAACTGTGAATATTCTTATAATGAATATAATTATAATATTTGTTATTCAATTGAAGATGAATATAAACTTACTTGTTAAACTATTTACTAAATTGTTTATAAATAAATTATTATAAAACTATAAATAAAATATTTGAGCCAAATCACTGCCAACAGGGAGAGTGCCCAAGATGCTGGCAGCATTTCCGCGTTGAATGGCCAAACTTATTCTTTGGCCAAAATAAGCCCCAGCCCTGGGGTCCCCGCTGACCTCCTTCAGGCGACCAGACAAATCGTTAAATATATAAATATATTGAAGATTGATTTAAAATATTAAAAAAGTTTATTTTACAATATAACTTGATATGAAAGTAGATGGAAAGCTCCTTCATCCGGTTAAGATTTCTTTCAATAACTCTACTATTATAACCTTTGCTTTATACAAAATATGAAAATCGTAAACAATCAATTTATAGTGCCACTAAGATGTCGTAATTTGTTGGTACTTCGAACAATTCTATACTTAGGTGTAATGAATTAAGCAGATACAGTTTGCAACCTCGGTGTCTATAGTATGTGGTCGTAGAAAAAGGATATGGTAAAATATATCGCGATGATAGTAAGCCGTGGGAGTAGGTAATTAAAATATTATTTCGGCAATTGTTGCAAAAATTGTGTTAACGACAAGTTGATAAGAGCTTCCTGTAGCAGCGATAAAAGAGGCGGCTACGTGCCGAGGCGACCTCGTTGCGGGGAGGGCTTTGTCATCCACCCGATTTGATTTTGACCTACATATTGGCTAATTACTATCGCACATCATCCGCAAATCTGAGACCAGTTATCTGCCCGCCCACGCACAGCCTGCGACGTGGGAGTGAATTAGATTAACAACTGTGCCCTATTCCGTATCCGTAGAGGTGACGTGCGAAAATTAAATATAAAAATATAATTGCATAATGGACGGCGAATGTATCAATCCACGCTGCAATTAAGATAAGATGTGCAGTCGCCGCCTTCGCATGTTATGTATAAGATTATGTAACTGTTTAAAACATTATATGTATAAATTTTTTTACTGAAAAGATAAGTTTTTCTGCCAATTTTCCCTTTATTGGAATCTATACTTGATAAAAATTTATGATTATGTATACTACGTATAAAAATATAATTGCATAATGGACGGCGAATGTATCAATCCACGCTGCAATTAAGATAAGATGTGCAGTCGCCGCCTTCGCATGTTATGTATAAGATTATGTAATTGTTTAAAACATTATATGTATAAATTTTTTTACTGAAAAGATAAGTTTTTCTGCCAATTTTCCCTTTATTATAATCTATACTTGATGAAAATCTATGATTATATGTACTACGTACATTACACCTTTAAGCTATTAACGGCAGATACAACTATACAATACGTTTTATTCATCTTACCATAAATAGATACATCAAATATTCCGTAAATTCTTACATATAGGTAGTAACAGAATGGTGAATGATGGTATAGTTTCAGTTTCCGTTCATTATATTACAGTACCGGACTTGGCCGGGTTCTAGGATGTAGTCTATACTACGAAGTAGTTAAACTAGAATATCGTGTCCAGGTAGTTCGGCCAACTTTGCTTTAATAAACATAATTGTTTAAATTTAATTGTCAAGTAATTATATCAGAATTGTATGTATGATTTAGAAAAATATATTATTCATATTCGTGCATTTTACAGTATCGCAGTTTAACTGTGTGTGAGCTAAACGAGCTATAAAAATTTAACATAAAATTAAGTTATCGTAAATTTATTTTATACATATTTAGGTATAATTATAATAATATAGCTTTTTATATTTTTCTTTAGTCACAATTGCATACAGAATCGGTTTTTAGGTCACAAGGCTCCCTTGATAACAGCATGTCGTTGGTATTTTAAGATACGAATGTATAAAACTTACTGATAGTAGAGCAAAGGTTAACGTTACTTGTATCATATCTTGGAATAATTAACAAACTTTTTGTTTTCAAATTTATGGAATTGGGCAATGACCGTTACCATTTTACATTATAGTGCCTGATATTACCAACGATCTTAAAGGTTCTTGGGAATATTAGTTCCCACCGTACCCAAGGGGATTATGCTCGTAAGTGTATAATATACATATTATGAACACACATAAATAAAAACCTACATAAATAAGTGAGGTTATCATATATGTTTTGAAAAACAGTTTCGATCACTTTCCTAACTTTATTTCTATCGTACATACGTGTTCATGAACGTGTTTTTATGTATGTAATACTAATTATTTTCTTAATCATTTTCATCATTCATAGAAATTGATTTGATTTTATGGTCTTATCGTTACTCTGTTATGATAAACATCATTGCTATACAAAAGCAAAGACATGACTTACGCTTAGGCTCGAAAGCCAGCCATTTAAACTTTACTAATCAATCAATATGGACTTGATAAGTCAAAAAACGCGTCTGCCCGGCGTACGACAACAGACGCTCCTTTGTTTTCTACTCGTCTTTGAAATTGGGCGCAACAACGTGCAGGCTAAAAAGTATGCGCCCTTCAATCGTATAGAGCTAAGCAAAAACGAAGCAATATGAAACCAGTTCTTGTTACCAATAAAATCTGTATTAGCGCTTGGGATAACTTTATAAAGTATAGTATCTAACTGATAGTTTCCAAAGAACAGAATTGAGTTTATAGAAGTTTAGTTTGTTTATTAACTTTGTATAAGTGATAAAAAAGTTATATTATACCAAAATAATGTCAATTCTTGACTGACCATTGAGATGATATTTGACCAATCAAAAACTATTTACCAAAATGTCTCAACCCAACTTGTCAAGTGGTAAATCTTTCTCGTTGACCTGACTATGAGCTCTCTTTGAAATAGCTAGGCTTCCATACAATAATCCACTCATTGCAAATTGCAATGATAATTATTAGTTCTATAATGAATATAACTAATTTGTATTGTACGTCATTATACATATGGTTCGGTTACGCATATTGATATACTTACTATTCCATAGTCTGTTGTTAGAAGCTGATTCTGCATAATTGGAAATGGTATGTGTAAGATGATACTACGTAGGTATATTACAATAACAGTGACGCTAATAGTCGTAGTTACGTATTTGTATAACTCTACAAGTCAGTTTCTTGCTCTAAATGTCACCTGTTATTTAAAGTCTAGAAGGAGGTAAATAAGTATTGAGGCTTTGATGAGAAATTCTTGAAATAATTATTTATGGTATACTGAGATTGTATGGGTCTCTACATATCGATATATTTTGAATATTACATTATTCGTTAATGTTGTTCCTATCGAGACCGAGGGTATGTCTTATTGCTACTTGTCAATAAGTACTATATATTGAAAACCCAATCAATTGTTGAATACTTGTAAGATGAGGGAAATCGTTAGCAGGAAACTTCCTCATTATTCGGTCTATCATATTAGGTGCTGACAATGTAGCCTAAAGTCGACTAGAATTTAACCAGTTATACCCATTCCGACCTAAACGATGATCCGTAAACCCCTTACTACCCCGTAAGAGAAAGCTAATATAGACACACAAACAAACTAAAATGACACGATTATAACTCTAGCTCTGTAACGATAGCGTTGCAATGGGAAAATAGTTACGATAAAATGGCAATTGATATCTCGATGCTAGCGCAGAAACTTAATTATAAAAACTATACTTCTATAATAGTGAAATAGTAATTGTACCATGTACCAACTCAAAAGTATTCATTCATATGTTTATCAAATGCGTCATTGTCAGTGTCAGTGCCCTTTGAGTGGGGTGCGAAATCTCCCCCTACCCCCTTGCATACATGTGCAATGTATGGATGATCTTAAGTGGATGAAAGTACGGACTTCCCAAATTTTTTTAAGTGTACACTGACATAAGTATCTAAGTTAATAAAATTTCAATATCTCAGTTTAACTATATTTAGCTAAACGCATTTTATTTACGTATTTTCTTCACTTTACATAATACAACGATATTTGGATTGATCCGCCAAAACAGAGACTTATCACTCTTTCATTTAAAACATTCTTATTCTATATAGAGAGCTTTTTGTCTCTACTTATTAATTAAGCCATTAAAATCAATACTCTTAGAAAGAAATAGTAAGGATTGTTGATGGAACAAAGAAATTCTTCTAATGTTTACTTCTATGATTCGTACTCTAAGGTCCACCGGATGTGCGTTGATGTCTTTTCTTATCATTTTGCGACGGGAGAGATTAAATTTTCGCCAAAGGAAACTTTCGGGCTTTTATATGAAAGTATTAGTAGTTAGAAGAAAGAAAGGACTCACCGCTCGCGCCGGCACCGGCAGCGTAAGGACGTACAAGAGACACGCGAAAGGCACGAGAGCAAGCGCGCGGTGTGGCGCACGCGCCGGCCCCGACATGGCTGCGCGGCACTACTGGTGGCTGCTGCTGCGGATGAGGGTCGGCCCGCCCCGGCCGCCCCCGGACTCCCGCGGGGGCCACTCTGCCACGGCGCGGCCTCTCCGCGCGCTTCTTAGTATCCCGACACGGGCGGCGCGTGCGCACGGGACATAGGCGCACGCTACGCGCTCGGGCCATGGCGCTCCAAACTCTGTTGTAAGCTCACTTATATCCAACTTTACTCTACAAATAAAAATAACATCTCGAATCATTCGTTATCTTTTTATAAATACTATTTTCATGGAAGTAACATTCTAATAATAGCATAAGTTGAATTAGTCAAAAAAGTTGGAAAAGTTACTTTTTCCGCAAAACTTTTAAAAGTCCAATTAGAAATCCGTGGTATTAAATAAGATCATAAATATTATATAAATTGTATTTGTCTTTTCAGTTTTGTAGCTGCGCTCGGATCCTTATTAGGAGCCACAGGGGTGAGTACTTTGCTACCTTTCGCTTAGTGCGTTGCGATTAGACCAAAGCTTTAGGAAGCACAAAAAATGCCCTTCCAAATACTGGAACTGGTTGGTATGGTTTCCGATACACGAAATCAAAGTAGTTTGATTTTGACTATTGTTATATTTACAACTTTAAGCTTAATCATTCCACTACTTAAATTAAATTATTGTTTTGTATAAAAAATAGTCCTTATAACGATTCTTTAATTTCTGTGATTTAATTAATATTTTATTGAAATTTATTTTTTCATTCAGTAAAGTAAATTAAAAAATTTTTACTCAAGATATAATAATTTATTTCTGAATAATTTATCACGGAAGCAGATATAACTTACTCTTGTGTGCATTCAAAATGGTAACCAAACGGATCGCAGCCGTAGAGTTTATCAGAATTTAACTTACTCGGATGTTATGTGTCAACTACACAGTAGATATTGCGCAAGTTGACAACCGGCCGCGTAATGCACATAGATATCATTTATACGCAATGCTCTTATTATTATTCCGTTTGAATTTTCAGTGAAGAGTAATATAATAAAAAAAATACTTTTAGGATAACTAGATATTGTATATATATTTTAATAAGATTGTTTATATAAGTCAATCAAATAAAACCTTCATGGCGATAAAAATCTGAACACAATTAGTGAGGTTTCAATTACCGTTGGGGCATAATTAATAAATGCGCTTTTCAGTCGAGTCGTTGATTATACATATAGTATATCTTTATAAATTCTATATCTTATATCTATTTATAAAAAATATATTATGTTTCCTTAATTCGTTGAATTGCTCTTGACACAAGTCTTAAATGTTCTCAGCAACAATTTTAATACGAATATTAACTTAAATTATAACTTTGTAGGGTTAATAATAATAAGTTGCGTGATTATCACCATAAAAACGTAGATATAACTGTGACTGTAAATAACTATATAGAAAATTGGTAACAACAGAATTTACAGATCTTTCGCTCGCTACTGTAGTGATCGTTATAGTAGGCCGGTGTGATGTAATTAAATGTATGAATAAAGTTGGTTGCATTTAAACAGGCGCATCAGAGAAACAGTTTTACGACTTATCGTATAGAGAGCAACATAGCGACGATATTAGTTTCCAGATCCACACGAGATCATTAATCTTTTTAGTATCTTTCTAATATACTTACATATGTTCACTTCTTTGTGTTTTCCGAGGTATACAGAATATCAGAGGCAATAGAATGCTCTCAGCCATACATACTACATAGTATTATCGATCTTGTATTTAATATGGAATGTTAGTGACAGGTTGCTATAATATAATGAAATATTCCATTTATACGTACTTCTTCAGATGCCTCCTGGCTTAACCGGAATATATGTTAGTTACCATTTTATTGATGCTATAGATTAGTACTATCTACAAATTTATTTTTAACAAATCTGACTAATTAACTAAATTACATGCTAAATTAAAATTAAATTATCGCTTCAGATAATATACGCTTCATGTACAAGTACATCCGATAAGTATTCCTTCGTTATATTATGTGTGTCACCACTAAAATAAACTTTTGTATCTATAAGTATTTAAAAAACAGGTTGTGACCTTTCGGCTTTCGTAGAAAGAGAGATAAAATTTGGTCGAAGAGACGCATTCAGTTCAAATTTTCGGTCTATCAGTTTAGGCTCAATATTAAGTTTACCTAATGTATGTACAAATATTTTTTAGATTTTTCGGATAATACAGAGAGATTCTAAATAATCGAACTTTTAGACAGTAACTGTAGCAGCGTGGAGTTTAAAGTTCTCGTGCAATCACCGATTTTATCATCGCTTAGGGTTCACATCCGGGTGATCACTAGCTATTGGTTTTTGCAACTTTTCCAAATTCTGAAAACGGTCAATGTTGCTTAGCCTTTGTCAGTCAGTATTAGTATCAGTATTATTTAAATTAAATAGCCTAACCTATATAACATTTACATTTAATTTGGCCATTGGCCTTTAACATTTAAAGGAAAATCGAAAGATCGCGTCTTCATCTCTGCAATTGAAACCCAATAATTTTATATTTTTTTCAGAGAGAACGAGGAGACATCGGTGATTCAAATAGCATAGAACCAGACCAATGGCCATCGCAGTATGACTCTTTAGGCACTGAGAACGAAAATGGTGAGAGATACGATACGAATGGAATATCTGGACGACAAGACAACTCCCGGCTGCCTTCGCCTGATTCAGGGTACCCATATCAGTATCCTGAACAATCTGGTTACCAAGACCAGAACATCGGGTCTAGGTATCCAGACCGATCAGAAAACGCATACCCAACGAATGACCCAGATTATCCACGACGGTACCCCTCCCAGCAAGGGGGCCGTCCAGAATACCCACCGCAATATCCAACTCAAGACCCAGAAACAGCGGAGAACCCATGGTTGTACCAGACTCAGCAACCGGAGAGACCGGCTTATCCCCAGCCATCTCCAACACAGGACCCAGATCAATATCCTGAACAACCTAACTACCCGCAGCAGTACCCAGAACAACCTAACTACCCGCAGCAGTACCCAGAACAACCCAACTACCCACAACAATATCCTGAACAACCAAGTTACCCACGCCCTTATCCACAACTACCCAGTTACGCACAGTTGCACCCAACACAAAACCCTCAGTATCCAACACAATATCCTGAGTTGTTCCAACCTCACCCAGATCCTACGCCTCGTCAACCTGGCTTTAACTTCGCTATCTACGATCCCGAGACGAAGCAACGGACTACTTTGGGCGACCGCAACTGCACAGCGCCCGGCTGCTGCGTCAGAAAATGTTTCGCAGAGAAAGGAAACCGAGTATGTATTGAAGCTTAATGAGATTCGTTCGAATGAAAATGTATTATCATATTAATTCTTTCTCTCTTCTCTCAAAGTAAACTTAAATTACTTTATAATTAATAAGCCTAGTGAAAATCATAATAAATAAGTCAACTTGATCCTGTAAGTTATTTAAATACTCGTACAAGAAGTCGATCATTTATTTCTATGGATCTTAAATTATTTTTTTCATATTCGTAATATTAAATGGTTTTTTCTTTTTTAGGGTATTCCAGGAATGCCAGGACCGCAAGGTCTCAAGGGTTTACCCGGTCGCGAAGGAATAGAGGGTCCACCTGGTCCTAAAGGGCAGAAAGGACAACAAGGACCACAGGGTCCACGAGGTCCAAAGGGCGACCGAGGAATACCCGGTGTCGCAGGGTATCCAGGTTTCTCCGGACCTCCTGGTATTCAAGGTGAAACGGGAGCTCCCGGTATTCCCGGAAGAGATGGGTGCAACGGTACTGATGTAAGTTACTTGATTAATTTGTATATTATTATTTTTTCCAATACTTATCGATTTTATTAAATAACCATGATATTTGCAGGGAGAACCGGGTGCGCCTGGCATGAAAGGGTTACAAGGTCCTCGTGGTTTCCCTGGTTTCAAGGGAGATAAAGGAGACAAGGGAGAACCAGCACACTTGGGTATTTATCCAAAGGGTCAAAAAGGTGAACCGGGCGCAGATGGAAGACAAGGGTTACCGGGCCCCGTAGGACCTACTGGAGGTCCTGGTGGACCGGGACCTAAAGGAAACCGAGGACCTGAGGTTAGTAATTTATTGTTGTGTGATAACTGTATCAACAAATAATTCAAAATTTTTAATATTTTATCTAACAATGAAATTCTATTTAATGATTCTCTTCGGAGGGATCAATATTATATATACCAAAATATTATACACAAGCCCGTGTTTTTTATTATATTATAATTATAAGATAAATCTGATCACATTGAAGATTTAATTAATCAATCAATCTTAATGTGTTTCGCAGGGACCTGCTGGTTTCAAAGGAGACAAGGGAGCTAAAGGGTACGCTGGAAAAGAAATCCAAGGAGACAAAGGTGACCGGGGTGATAAGGGAGCTAAGGGTGTGAGTTGCCCACAGTTCTCGCTTCCTTCGTTTGGCAACAAGGGTGTTAACAAGGGCATCCAAGGAGACACTGGCCCGAAGGGAGACAAAGGAGAGCCCGGCAGAATGGGTGAGAAAGGAGACACGGGCCCCATGGGAGAACCAGGATTCCCGGGACAAATAGGACCTAAAGGAGAAAAGGGTATCCGTGGAAACCCAGGTGAACGGGTATGTTGAAACTTATTTATTAATATATTATTGGTATAAAGCATTACTATTCATTATGATTAATATGGAATATGTAGGTATTTTATTTATTGATGTCAATTGAAAACTTGGCTGCCGGGAAAAGTGACGGTTTTAAAGATTTCTTGCGAAAACCTACGTAGTTTTTACAGCAATATATTTGAAATGTAGGAAAAAATCGTATATCTGAGGTACAATGAATAACTAAATTAAAATATTATAAATTAATATATAAAGCAAGCAAAATAATGCCGGACCGATATCGTACTTTATCTTTTTTATAGGAGTCAGAGAGGTTGCAAATATAAAAAAAAGTATGCGTTATATCCACATATACGTGTGTAAGAATAATGATTCTTATTCTTTACAGTAATCCTTCCTTTATGGAATATATTTGCATTGCGAATAAAAATAACCAACGAATATTCTATTACAGGGTAGAGATGGTATATACGGGCCGCCCGGTACAATGGGACAAAAGGGTGACAGAGGCTACGATGGACCCGCAGGTATTCCTGGACGACAGGGATTTAAAGGTGAACCAGGTAGAGACGGATTACCTGGTCCAATGGGCCTGAAAGGTGTACAAGGTCCCCCTGGTGGTAGAACCGGAACACAAGGGCCTCCAGGACCACCCGGGCCACGAGGTTATCCAGGACCCCCAGGGCCTAAAGGTCTGGATGGTATACCTGGAGAAAAAGGTTTTATTGGACCCATGGGACCCCCTGGTGGCCGAGGAGAGCCCGGAACTCCTGGTACCGAAGGCCCAGCAGGCCCGAAGGGAGAGAAAGGAGAAGCAGGATTGGAAGGGTTGCCAGGCAGTGTAGGTCCTAGAGGATACGATGGCCCACTAGGACCTCCAGGACCACGTGGACCTAAGGGTGACTTGGGTGCTTCTATACGTGTAAGTTGAAATATTATTTTTCCAAAGATTATTATATTTTAGAAATGCAGTGAGAGCAGGTTGATATGCTCTATTATTTAAAGGCTAGTATTCAAACGAACATCAAATAATATTTAAATGCACACCAAAAATACTGAATTGTATACCAAAATAAAACAGTCCCAACCCTTTGGTGTGCGTTTAGCTATATTTTGGTGTACATTTCAGTATATTTGATGTGCATTTAATTATGTTCCTTATTTAAATATTCTTGTTTCAAAATATGAGGCTTTTTTAATGGTATGTGAACTACATTAAATATTCTTTGCAATTAGAATTTCATTCACTGCTACAAATTCGATATTGCAGGGTGAACGAGGAAATGACGGCAGACCGGGATATCCTGGAGACAAAGGTCAGAAAGGAGAGCGTGGTTACACTGGGTTACGAGGCGTCCCTGGAAACTCCACTTTAGGTATTCCAGGAATCCCTGGAGAAATGGGACCTCCAGGAGAAAAGGGAGACAAAGGACGACCAGGTTTCAACGGAATTCCTGGAGCACCTGGTTTCAAAGGAGATACTGGTGGAAAGTGTAATGATTGTTGGCCAGGCGGTCCTGGTGCTAAAGGTGACCGTGGATTGGATGGTCCCCCTGGCGAACGGGGAGACAGAGGTCCTTCTGGACCTCCTGGGATGCCAGGCGAACGAGGAATCGATGGATTAAATGGAGACGCTGGAGCACCAGGTGCCCCTGTAAGTATACCCATATTCTAAATCCTACCGAGTTTTATACATACAGTATTACGAACCTACAACGTTTATTTACAACTGTATTTACATGAATATAAAAAAAAAGTTAATTTACCTATTCTACTACTTATTTATAACTACTCATACTAGTTTAACCTCTGGAGTATAGCTCTGTCATAGTAATAATTTATATACTCGTACTTTTTGATACTAGTGGGCGATAGAGAATTTTAGTGTAGTTCTATTTTCACTCGTGTCTAAATGGATGGTTTGTCTGCTCATACATGGATCAATTATGTTACTCAAAACTTGAGTCACTTCAAAAAATTAACAATATTTTTTTTACAGGGTGAACGTGGTGACGAAGGACCAATTGGTGCTCGAGGATTACCAGGAGCGCCTGCATTTATTTCTCACAACATGATCAAGGGCCCGCCTGGTCCTAAGGGTGAACCTGGAGTGCCTGGTTTGCCCGGGCCTAAAGGTGATAAAGGAAGTGATGGCCCCAAGGGAAGCCCAGGAACAATAGGTATGCCCGGGCCAAAAGGAGAGACGGGCCCCATGGGTATACCAGGTGTTGATGGTATTTCTGGACGTGACGGTGAACCTGGTCGCCCTGGCGAAAAAGGAACTTCCATAAAGGGAGAGAAGGGCGTTGAAGGTGACAGAGGTTTTAAGGGAGACAAGGGAACTCCAGGCCGACCGGGTCAGAGGGGTAACCCGGGTCAATGTCCTGCGAATATCGTTGAACTTACAAAAGGTGATGCTGGAGAACCAGGACCAATGGGTCCCCAAGGTCACCCAGGACCACCTGGCCCCAAAGGCGACAGAGGAGATGCAGGAAGACCTGGAGACAAAGGTGAAAGAGGAGTACCTGGCAAAAATGGACTACCTGGGCCTAGAGGATTGCCTGGGCCACGAGGCAACAAAGGAGACATGGGTGCAATGGGCTTTCCCGGACACCCTGGTGACATTGGACCTGTAGGTCTTCCTGGCATACCAGGGTCTAAAGGAGACAAGGGAGAACTGGGTATTTCAATGCCAGGACCACCAGGCCCCAGAGGATATAAGGGAAGTAAAGGAAATGAAGGATTACCAGGCGCTCCTGGTACCCCTGGGCGTGAAGGTCCTCCCGGCCCCGTGGGTCTTCCTGGCGAAAAAGGAGAAACTGGATTGCCTGGACGAATGGGAATACCTGGCCAAATGGGACAAAAAGGAGAACCAGGGCCAGTTGGACCACCGGGTGTTTCTGGAATACCTGGCACCCCTGGTAGAGATGGTCCTAAAGGACAACCAGGTTACCCAGGTTTCCCCGGTAAGCCAGGAATCATTGGTTTGCCTGGACAAAAAGGAGAGCCAGGAATGCAAGGCCCTGACGGACCTAAAGGTTTTATGGGTCCCAGAGGTATATATGGTCAAAAGGGTAACGCTGGTGCTGATGGGTTCCCAGGAGAGAAGGGTAACAAAGGAGACCAAGGATTCCGTGGAGCACCTGGTTTACCTGGTCCAATCGGACCGAGAGGTCCATTCGGATTGCCAGGATTAAAAGGTGATCAAGGATTCCCTGGTACGCCTGGAGCTCCAGGAATGGATGGTTTCCCTGGTGAAAAGGGTGATAAAGGAGATACAGGTCCAATTGGTTATAAGGGTGAGCCAGGCTTCGCATCAGAGAAGGGCCAGAAAGGAGAAATAGGGGTCCCCGGTTTCCAAGGATTACCCGGAGTGCCAGGTCTTAATGGCGAGAAAGGCGATAAAGGTGATGCTGGTATTCCAGGCTCTGGCCAGACTGGTCCGCCAGGACTTAAAGGAGACATGGGTATTCCTGGAATGGACGGAGCACCTGGACAGCCTGGAGAGCCAGGTGAGATAGGAGAACCTGGAGAAAAGGGAGACCAAGGATTCCCGGGTGCACCAGGAGAGCCAGGAGTTCCCGGACTTGATGGTCGGGACGGTGAAAAAGGAAACCAAGGAGAGGTTGGTTATCCCGGCCCCGAGGGCGTTAAGGGAGAGAAAGGAAATGCTGGTTTACCAGGACGAGATGGATACGATGGTCCTAAGGGTGACCAAGGCTTACCTGGACCACCAGGACCGCTCGGACCGCCTGGATACCCTGGCCTCAAAGGTGATAGAGGACCGCCAGGGCCTTCTATAAATGTCAAAGGAGATAAGGGAGACATTGGACCACAAGGTTTACCAGGAGCGAAGGGAGATAAGGGTACCAGAGGTTTGGAAGGCCGGCAAGGATTGATTGGTCAAAAAGGAGATAGAGGATTTACAGGCTACAAGGGAGATATGGGTATGATTGGAGTCCCTGGAGAGAAAGGTACGTAAAATTAATACTGATTAACTAACTTGTAATATAAATATGCGTTTTTTATGACAATTGTGTTCTTTCTTTATTTTAGGTGATCGAGGTCCAACTGGCCCATCAGGAATGCCCGGACGAACTATCAAAGGCGAGAAAGGCTTACCTGGACTTCCGGGTAAACACGGACGTCCAGGAATACCCGGTGCACCTGGTGAGAAGGGTGATATCGGATTGCCAGGTCTGCCAGGACCTTTAGGACGGCCAGGAACGCCAGGCTCACCAGGACCACAAGGTGAAAAGGGTGACAGAGGCAGAGAAGGTATAGCCGGTCCTCCGGGACTTGACGGCGCTCCGGGACTCCCTGGACCTATTGGACGCATAGGTATTCCTGGAGAGAAAGGAGACCAAGGATTGCCTGGATTTGGACGCCCCGGTGAAAAGGGAGACCAAGGATACCCAGGTCCACCTGGAGCAATAGGACAAAAAGGAGACAAAGGAGATAGAGGGTTAGATGGAATTGATGGAGAAGTAGGACAACCAGGTTTTCAGGGTGAGAAGGGTGATCGCGGTTTCCCTGGTCCAGTAGGCTTGCCAGGTACCCCAGGACCCAAAGGAGACAAGGGTGAATCGGCAACCGTTGTATTTGGACCTAAAGGTGAGCCAGGAAAGCCTGGACTACCAGGGCCTCCGGGTATTCGAGGAAAAGACGGCATGCCTGGACAACCCGGAAGAAACGGAATTCCTGGAATGAAAGGTGATCGTGGTCCACAAGGGCCCATGGGTCCCATTGGTCCTCCCGGGCCGCCCGGCTTACAAGGAATCCAAGGTGATCGAGGAGAAATCGGAAGAACTGGTGCCACTGGACCATCTGGTCCACCCGGCGCCCCCTGCACAACAAGCGATTACTTGACTGGTATTCTCTTAGTTCGACACAGTCTCTCTGATCAAGTACCTCAATGCGCACCAGGCCATACTAAATTATGGGATGGATATTCCTTGCTCTACATCGATGGTAATGAAAAGGCACACAACCAAGATCTAGGACACGCTGGATCCTGTGTCAGGAAGTTCAGCACCATGCCTTTCCTCTTCTGTGACATTAATAACGTTTGTAACTACGCCAGTCGCAACGACAGGAGTTATTGGCTTTCGACCAATTTGCCTATTCCTATGATGCCAGTCGAAGGAGAAGAAATAAAGAGATACATCTCAAGATGTGTCGTTTGTGAAGCTCCCGCCAATGTCATAGCAGTCCACAGTCAAAGTCTTGATGTTCCTAGTTGTCCAGTTGGATGGCGTGACTTGTGGCTGGGATACAGTTTTGTTATGGTAATATTTATTTTGTAATATATTTGTAATTTACATGAGTCATTAACCTGATTTATAATGACTATTTATTGGTTTTAGCACACGGGTGTTGGAGGTGACGGTGGTGGCCAAGCTTTGGAGAGCCCCGGCTCCTGTTTAGAAGACTTCAGGGCATCGCCATTCATCGAGTGCAACGGTGAAGGTGGAACCTGCCATCACTTCGCCAACAAGCTCAGTTTCTGGCTTACAACCATCGAAGAAAGTCAACAATTTGAGAGTCCCGCCCGCCAAACCCTCAAGGCGGGAGAATTATTACAACGTGTATCCAGATGCACAGTTTGTATTAGAAACACTTAATATATGTCCTAGTATGATACCAATAATTAGGTTACTTATTAGTTTAGTTAGTCCCAAGAAACTAAATTCAGCATTTAATATTAATTGAACCAAAGCGACTTTGCATAGTTAAAAATTAAGGAACTGCATTTTTATTAACAATATTGTAACTTAAAAGCATATTAGTCATATTTTACTCTTAACTAATCAGGCGACTTGTATATTTTTGTAATATTATCATTATAATGTCTGAGCTAAACTTGTCGTTTACGATTCACAGAATATTCATTATAAGCGTAAATTCCAAATCATCATCAAATTGTATTTCATTCCCAACCCAATCTTACAGTCATTAGCTATTTGCTATATTATTTTTAAAGGTATATTAGATCAATTAAAATAATATAATCTTGCAATTGGTTTCGTGCTATTCCCAACTTACAATAAAAGCATTCAAAGAAACAAAATGTATAGCTAAGAACCTTATTGGAAATACAACTAGTTTCCTTTGAATACTAGTCTCTTGTGTAGGTATCCATAAATTATGTATAAATATATATTTACGAGTATCATGGTGGGTTTGTGATAATTGTTTTAGTATAAATAGAATGTATATACCAACGATCCGATGACTATTTATCAGCTTTTAAAGGAAATGTTAGTCACTGTTTTGTCACTAATGCACTGTCATTGTAGATAATTCTCTTTAAGTACTTAGCGGTATACATTTATTCTTATTGTATTACAGTTAATTGAACTAAAATAAAAAGTAATTCTTTATTTTGCGTGTTTTATTGACGACACATAGATTAAGCTACATTCCAAGTCCACTCGGAGACATAAACAATGGTTTTTTTATTCTATGTACATTTTCTCTAGTTGCGTATCATACATACATACATATATTCTACGTTGAGCGAAAACATCATCGTAAGATAACGGAATTGGCAACAATTAGTGCCTTTATACAGCTACATGAACGCTACATTGTCACGCCTGTCACATTGATCTAAAACCTTTCTAGTTTTCAACGTTTGTCTATATATATGAAGTACATGCAAGTACTCTGTTGAAATTCAGACAAGCAACCAGCTGGTTCTGTGAAGGCATGTATACCACGTGGGATAGCTGGCATCGAATGGATGCGAACGGCCACTGACAGGGAGAAGTGGCGTCATTTGGGGGAGGCCTATGTCCAACAGTGGATTCAGATAGACTGATGATGATGGTGTATATACTGTACGAGTATACCACGGTTTGAAAATTATAGTAGTAGTACTTTTACGTCTTTATTATGCTTACGAGATAGTCAGAGGTTCTCAAGTCGATCTCCTCAAATCCGGAGATAATTATATGGCCAACGAAAATTCACGAAGAATTTTATGTGACAGATGGTAAATCGTGTTACCATTTTCTAGCTCTGATTATCACCCGTTCCTAGGCATAGGAAGTTTTCCTATTTTTTCGGTCATCGAACCTAGTTGGTGAATGAATTTCGTAAATATAATTTTTATTTATATTTGAGATAATCTAAATTTTGTTCAATGCTATCAGGAATGTGGTATGTTATTAGCTGCCTTTCTTAATGTCGGTCGTGACGTATGAGGTGAGTGTTTAATAAATTCTATGGGGTGATAGACTAGCAACCTATCAATATTTCATTTAAATCATGTCCCAATATCGGTAGTATAATGTGATCGCAGAGAGTGGCAGAGATAAAGCATGGATTGTATAACATTAGTTTAATCAATATAAAATATCACTGAGCAGTTTGTTTGGCGGAAAAGTGGTAAACTTTTAGAAATTCTACCTCTGAATCAATCAGTATCTGTGAACAGCGATGGATGCATCACCTTTAAAGTTTCGCAGTGACAATGACGACGGTGAGATCACTCAAACCTCTGACCACCCTTTGAGGATAACAACCAATTATTTGATCGAGTCGTTGTCGTGCCTGAGCCTAGTGTAACTAGCATAGGTGAACACTGCATGACTGCTAATCTGCATTACCTTTCAATGTTTGAAGTAGACCTCAGTCATTAACTGTAATCATTATTAAACATTAATATAGATTAGACTTGCAACATTCTTACATACATACACTTCACGCCCGTTTCCCTGCAAAACCTCGACAGAGGTCAGGGATCTCCATTTTTCTCGAGCCTGACAAACAATTTTTGCTTCATTGACTTCTATTCACCTCCTCATTTACACTCGGCGCTGCTGTTAGATATAGATAAGTGTCTATCGTCACCATAGAGTAATTAATAAGAGGAGTGGGCCTTACGCAATATTTGTATGGAAACTAGCGTGTCATTACGCGGGGTGAAACGAGGTACGCGAGATGGAGGGGAGATATTACAACCAATAAAAACTGGGCATTTTGTGAGTCGTAACATTAGGTTTCTTCATTTTTAAACTCCGAGCCAATTAAAACACGCCATTTGGACTACGCAACGCGTAACGGGGACTGCTCCTTTCGCCGGGTCCTCTTTATATTTGGTTCGCGATCGTCACCCTTTTTCAAAAACATGCCTTTTTGACTATCATATGTCGTATTGGGACGACCTCTGAGTAACCGCCTTTTCACTTTACCTTGATACATAATTTTCGACAATCTATTACTTATCATGTATCCTCATAAAATTTCGGAAACAACGAAGCATCAACTTTTCAATCCTAATCACTACAATCTTCTTTTCTGTAATCGCGGAGATGGACACGTGACCGTTTGACTACCCCACTAGGGATCATTCAGAGGTGTTCGTACATGCCATTCTGCTGTCGCGGACTAGGCTAGACAGCCAGACTTATGCCTTCATACAAGGAACGGGTCACCTAACTATTCCTGGATACATAGATATTCTGTTCTTGTAAATAGCGACACGGTTTATTACCCATCGGGTACTGTTTATCTTGTTAACTGGGTTCGACGTGCATATAAAATCATCACATTACATAAACCTTTGAGTAGCCCGAAGGTGATAATGATATCGTGCAATTCTGAACCCACTTTAATTAATATGAGATTATAATATCGATTAAAATGAATATAATATATTATTATAAATATATTCAATGAATATGAAATAATTCTCATGAGTACTTTTAATTTTTGATTGATATAAGTACAGAAAGTTGTGTTTTATATTTTAGGATACACACTTTTCGTTGCGCAGCATGGCATGTACTTACTACTAGTAATAAATTATTTACAGATTGGATGGAAATCGAAATTGCAGTGTCAAGCACCAAAAAAATCCGCCGTTCACTGTACAATTTCTGCACAATATGACAGGACGATAACGTCATTCTTAAATATGATTGACAATTGAATGACGTTTCCGTTCGTTGTAAAACAAGTAAATAGAACACTTAAAACATTATTTACGTTTAATAAAGATAGTTAGAGATCCCGCCACATAAGGTGGCAGTAGCCAAACTTGGAACTAAATTTGACGTTACCGCCATTGCGTGTTATTTTGTATGAAAGGTAAATTTAGTATTACCAGCGTTGTGTTTTTTGCCCACTCTTTGTAATTTTTATGTTTGTTAAGGGTGATTATAATAAATTGATTTCCGGAGTTTCTTGTTAGTTCTTCTCCAAGCTAGGGTCTCCGCTGATCTAACCTCGGTAAAAAATATGTAAAGACAATGCTCAGTGCCATGTTTGAAATAGTTTTTTTAATTTATACTTAGATCATAAGATAACTTTCAAAGAGAGCTTGTGATATTAATAATTTTGAATATATTATGGCAGATGGAGGCGTCGCCGCAGTTGCATAATTCACTGTTGCCAGTAAACACGCCAAAACTAGCAATCACTGTGCCATACGGCTCGATACATTATAGGTTTCATTGTAACGGTCTTTGGTTGCAGAGCTATAAACTCAAATAAAACAAATTAATATATCAAAGTCAAAAGTCAAAATATTTTTAGACCGTTACAAATGAAACCTATAATGTATCGAGCCGTATGGCACAGTGAGTGCTAGTTTTGGCGTGTTTACTGGTAACACTGAATTACGCGACTGTGGCGACGCCCCCAACTGCCAATTTATATGGCGGGATCTCTACAAAATGAATAGAGATCCCGCCACATAAGGTGGCAGTAGCCAAACTTGGAACTAAATTTGACGTTAGAGATCCCGCCACATAAGGTGGCAGTAGCCAAACTAGGAACTAAATTTGACGTTACCGCCATTGCGTGTTATTTTGTATGAAAGGTAAATTTAGTATTACCAGCGTTGTGTTTTTTGCCCACTCTTTGTAATTTTTATGTTTGTTAAGGGTGATTATAATAAATTGATTTCCGGAGTTTCTTGTTAGTTCTTCTCCAAGCTAGGGTCTCCGCTGATCTAACCTCGGTAAAAAATATGTAAAGACAATGCTCAGTGCCATGTTTGAAATAATAGTTTTAAGAGATTCGCGATTTATACTCATGATATAAGATATAAGAGTGTGTATAAGATCGATTGCAGCTGTGGGAAATCCTACGTCGAACACACTAAACGGTCTATTGCGGACAGAGTGAAGGAACACATAATATATGTAATATATAATAAGAAGGATAAGTCCCGTTAATTATTAATCATGTTTGAAATAGTTTAATAAACATATTTTGACTTTGATATATTAATTTGTTTTATTTGAGTTTATAGCTCTGCAACCAAAGACCGTTACAAATGAAACCTATAATGTATCAAGCCGTATGGCACAGTGAGTGCTAGTTTTGGCGTGTTTACTGGTAACACTGAATTACGCGACTGTGGCGACGCCTCCAACTGCCACCTTATGTGGCGGGATCTCTACCGCCATTGCGTGTTATTTTGTATGAAAGGTAAATTTAGTATTACCAGCGTTGTGTTTTTTGCCCACTCTTTGTAATTTTTATGTTTGTTAAGGGTGATTATAATAAATTGATTTCCGGAGTTTCTTGTTAGTTCTTCTCCAAGCTAGGGTCTCCGCTGATCTAACCTCGGTAAAAAATATGTAAAGACAATGCTCAGTGCCATGTTTGAAATAATAGTTTTAAGAGATTCGCGATTTATACTCATGATATAAGATATAAGGGTGTGTATAAGATTGATTGCAGCTGTGGGAAATCCTACGTCGAACACACTAAACGGTCTATTGCGGACAGAGTGAAGGAACACATAATATATGTAATATATAATAAGAAGGATAAGTCCCGTTAATTATTAATCATGTTTGAAATAGTTTAATAAACATATTTTGACTTTGATATATTAATTTGTTTTATTTGAGTTTATAGCTCTGCAACCAAAGACCGTTACAAATGAAACCTATAATGTATCGAGCCGTATGGCACAGTGAGTGCTAGTTTTGGCGTGTTTACTGGTAACACTGAATTACGCGACTGTGGCGACGCCTCCAACTGCCACCTTATGTGGCGGGATCTCTAATCGTTAAAATAAAATTAATATGTTTTTATTAGTCCATGCAAATTATTATAACGGAGTAACGGTTTGCATACATGTTTTATATGGTATACGTTTAGTTGAACGCAACGGAACAGTATATTTTCCGCTTAACATTAGTACTTCGTAGTTAAAAAAAAAGTACGCAACTTTGTCATACACCCCCCTCCCCCCAAATCAATGATCAACCAACCGCGAATCCGCGAAAAATAAATTAAATAAGGAAATTAGTGTAAATCTACAATTAAAAGTAGCAAAATTTTTTAATCGAACTATTATCAAACTGTACATAATATTTGACTTTTTAAGAATAATTGTCACTGTAAGTTAATGCATTAATTTAAGTTAACAGTAAGGCTAGTTTATATTTTAAACAAATTTCAAAATCTCCATACAAATATGTTTGAATGGGCATATAGCGGTGCTAATAGAGCCGTTCCTAGAAATGTGGGACCTGAATGTGCTTATTATTTGTCGCCTAAAAGGCAAATAATTGAGACAATTATTGTAATAACTCTATGCTGCATAATTATGGTAAGTCCTCAGTTACTATATAATTTCATATAAATCATATATTTTTTCATTCAAATACCATTTAAATCTAATTGAATTTATGGCATCTTCTTTCATAATAAAATGAGTACAAGAATGAGTATAAATATGATTACTGAGTAAGTAAATATATATTATCTCTAATATAAATTACCCTACAAATTATATTAGACATAATATATATAATCAATATTTCATATTAGTTAATTTTAATCGCAATGAATTGCAGATTTAAAATGTTTGATAAGATAAGCTATTTGAAAGTGGTAGTTAATATCTACAGTTTGAATTGTTCATGATGTAAGGAAATTTGGCATGACTGTCTGTCTCTCCAAAGCGTTTCTTTTTATTTATTCTCTTATTTATGCTTTATTACTTTCAGGGAAAGGTTTATCCAAAGTTGAATATTACTAATTCTAATTTGCAAAGAAGTGATAGGGGAGGGAAGAGACTACTGTTATTTGTGTTCACACTCCTGTGGGGCATGGAAATTGGCTTTAAATTTGCATCCCGCACAGTTATCTATTTACTGAATCCATGCCATGTTACTACACTAATTCAGGTAAACAAGCAATTACAAATATAAATAAATAATGATATAATAAATATCTAAATACTACATGAGTTCAGTGTTAATTACGGAATACATTTGATGCAAGTTCTTTCGAAGCTGCTGTTACAGCACATCAGATATCCTATATTGTTCTACCTACTGGCCTAGTTCAAGAGTTAATCTAATTAGCAAATGTTTCTGTAGTCTATAGAAAGATAACAATATCAAATTAATTATGATAAGGTTGTATAATATATGATATGTTTGCTGTAAAAATTTGATGAAGTTATGTCATTATTATATGTTTGACAGAGATATCAAAGATATTGAGTTCAATCCCTACCAGAATATTTACCACCAGAATATTACAACATAATTGATTCATGATTGATTGATTGATTCAATGATACGGGAACTAATTAGTTCCTTAGAATTTAAACTCCTTAAAAATATGAAGTCATGATCAGACATCACTGCCTGTTAAGGGATAACCCTTGTATGTGCCATCAGAATAATAAATAAATCAGAATGATAATGTGACAAAAGGGTTTTTAAAACCTGTGAATTGGTCCACCTATTTCAGAATAGCAGTTATAATATATTAAGATTTTTTTCTATTTATATTATGTGTTAGTGTATATCATTTTAAAGGTGGTGAAAAAAATCATTCCATTTCAACAATAACATTGAACGTTTCAGATATATTTGCTTGCGGCTCCACCGAGCAAGACAGTGACAGGATTGTTTCGAATACATTTGTACCTCCTGAACGGACCTCTATTAGCGTTTATGTTCCCTGAAACAGCTTCAAGGAAGGTAAGATATAAAGTATCTCATAAAATTTAGAAACATTTAAGTATAGAAGGTTATATTTTAAGTCATATAAGTCATATTTTTACGGTAAGTATTATATCATAGCATATATTATGTCATAGCATAGATACTGCACAAATAATTTAGATATAACATATACATTTACGTCCCTTATTCCCTTTCGGGGTGGACAGAACCTAGGAGATATAATATGTCCTAGCTCGCTGTTTAACATGAATATTGTGGTTTAGATGTTATAATGGAATATTGGAATCTATTACCTCTAGTCCCTTAGTCGCCTTCTATGACATGCCAATATGAATATCAGCTAGTTACAAACATACATACACATCAAGCCTGATACCCTGTGTAGGGGTAGGCAGAGATCACGGGTCCCCATTTGTCCCGATCCTGAGAGACCACTTTCTCTTCATTGACACTCATACATCTTCTCATACACACTTGGCGATTATAGGTACTTCTAACGTCACCCTCTTTCAATATAGCGTCTATCTGATTATACAGACATATAGAGATAAATATAATATGGCATGTTTTTAAGAATTATATTAATTTTAACCAGATATTTGCTGAAGCTGCATTGTACTGGATCCAACATGGCATGATGTTTGTTATACCATACTATTTATTAAGACTTGGAGGTAAGTGTTATATTATTTATAGTATATATTTTTTTATGCTAAATGTGAATTCAGTTGTTTTCAACATTCTACCTCAAATTCTAAAATAAACTAAAATTTTTATTTATAATATATACATTTTCGTAATAAAAATACATTTACAAAATGCATCGAATATTACAGTGAAGGAAAAGATCGTGAGGAAACCTCCCTGGTCCCCAAACAGGTAATAGTCAGTACTTGTAAATGGCGACATGGCTTACCACTAGTCACATTAAGTACTGACTATCTGGTCACCACGTGGGTTCTAGGTGGCCATAGAGTACCTTTGCAATTATTCAGTTAATGGTCGTGCACGCGTTTGTTTGTTTTGTTTTGTTTATAAAACAAAAAACAACAATGTATTTCAAAATCCAATTCACACACAACCTCATTTCCTAATACATGTTAATTCTGAGTTTGTTCCCTGCCATTGACCAAAGGTCAGCTACCTTTTAAATTGTATGCAAAACATTTGTCATTCAATTTAACAACATTTATTGCTGGTACCTCTCTGCTCAATAATATATACATTCAAATCCTTCCTTCCTTTTCGGGTTGGACAGAATAATGAAGATATAATTTCTCCTAAGTCACTTTTTATCATGAACATTGGGGTTAATATTATAATGAAACATTGGTGACAGGTAGCTAGCTCATCGCCCAATAGATTCCATTGGCTCCTAGTCTCTTATTCTCCTCTTACGGCATGGCGAGAAGAACCGCAGCTAGTAAGCCTTCATTTTACATCTCAGATTAGCATGGGAAATATCAATGAACATAATATGTATACATATTATGTATATGTATGAGCAGAACTTGTTGAGACTTATGAGCATAGTTTACCTTTTCATTGATATCACATGGTATTTGTTTGGCAACCTAGTCTATGATCTATGGTATGGTCTAGTATATTCTCATTGAATCTATCTATTGATAAATCAGGTGTATGGTGTAGATGTAAGTCAAAGATAATTTATAATTAGGCCATTTCACCTCCTTGAATATAGGGTACCAGATCTGTCTGATCAAGTAGAGGCTAACATTAACAATATTACACGAAAGAATTCTTTTTTGTTGTAAAGGACATCCCACCGTATCTGAACCTATATGATCTTGTAGGATTGTTTGTTTCATACAACATAAAATCCAAAATCCTTGACTAATGGGCTGAATTATTGTATAATATATATTTTGATTGGTTTCTATTTTAGGTGTCTACAATGTAGAACCTCTTTGGGACTTCAACTGGGCCATATTTAGCTACTGCCTCAATCTACTATATCATTTTATCATTCTGCAAGTAATGGCTATCGTAAGTAAACCTATATTTTTCGCCTAACATAACTAAATATTAAAGTTAGTAATATTTAAACATGTGTAGCCTTTATAAAGTATTCTCAAGTTTTTTCTACGTTCATTAAAGTTTGCTCATAAATTTTGTAAGATAATCTGTGTTTTACAATTAGCTATATGTTTAAATTCTAATGTCAGTAAAGATACCATTAAAAAAAAAATTTAAATTACAATTCCAGCCATCGCAAGTGAACCTAAACCACATGTTGTGCCCGGCCATACTGGATCCGTTTGACGGCCCCTGGTACCGCATAGCTGCCGTTCTGCACCAAGCTCTGCTGTGTCCATTACTCTGCAAGGCCTATTGCGTATTGGCAGAGTTCTGCCTCACAAAGTTCCCCCCCACTAGGGTCAAACCCCAAATGGAGGATCACCTCCACGATGAGCCGCTAAAAACCAAAGAAGATACCAAAGATCAATGAAACTTATGTAGGAAACGTTAACAGATAATGTGCCTCACTCTCTTAGTTGTTATCAGTAATTTATGAAGCTATGTTAAGGTGGACGCAAAGTTTTTATTAAGATCCTTGAAGAGGGTCTGCTGTGTTTACTTGTTGGGAAAATTGGTTTTTGTATGTAATTATGTATGATATTTAATTCAAATATATTGTTTAATATAGTAGGTATATTATACAAGTTATTAAAAATCATGTATCAAGTTTTAAACCCTTTTTGATAGTTTTTATTTATATAATTATTTCTTTGTTAGTTAAAAAATATATTTAATACATTAATACGTTTTCGTTTCTATTTGAACTTTCGTACTCTGATTTTTTTACTTACATTTGTCAGTATTTTACGCAATTTAAAACTTATGAAATCAGTTCATTCGCTTACATATTTGCTAAAATTCAATAAATACGTATTAAAATGCTAAAAATCATATAAAGTATAGATCTTGAAGATTTTTTTGTGTCTTTTTTATGTATATTTTCATAATTCTGCATAACAGATTTTGGTTAGCATCAACCAATTTTCTCAGCCTGATAAGTAAAAACCTTAGCTTAGGGATCAATTCAATAATGTAAGATGTGTTTTGCAGTCAATTGCTAGAATTGTTAGTTGTTCATAGTTTTAATCACTGAATTGATTGTAATTATAAGTGGAGTTTGTAACACTACTCGATATTAATTTGTTATACATCCTCTTTTTAAGATGCAACTATAACGTCTAAGCTATAAGTGATGTTTGCTCTTTGCTTACGGATATGGATAAAATCCTTTAAATAGCATTTTTGTGTTCATTTACATTCCGCGCTACATCTCATAGATTCATAGACAATTACATAATAATTTACGAGATAGCTGTGACGACAATCAAGCGTAGAATTCTATGATTTAATTATTACATAAAACATGATAGCTAAAAATAGGATGGTTATATATTTAAGTTAACATATATAAATCATTGTATATAGTTTGTAAGTGTGAAATCGAGTGTATTAAAAGTATGAATCAATAAATGTAGATAGAGTAGGCATTTTGTGATATACTTGTTAACAATTTTAGACGGAAAAGTCTTTAAATCAGGTAGATTAACTTTGGACGTTTGCATAATTTATGATTCGCGTGTTTTCTGTATTTTTTTAAATTGTGACGTTAAAAATAGCTTTTGCAAGAATTTTTCCAGCATAAAATTATACGTATGGATAAACTAGAATCCTTCAGTAAAATACAAAAGTTAAATACTTATGTACTTGAGCCAATCGATGCGTAGATGTCTTTACAGTAGCTTGTGCATTTATTCGACCTCCATATCGTAACATTTTGTCGCGTCCACTATTTTTGTGATATAATAAGATTAGATTTAACTATTGTAAAATTAATAATGAATGCAATCAATCTATTATGGCCCTTATTATGAATCGCTTATTTGTCATTTCTAACTCTGCTTGTTTATTTCTTATACCTAGTCAAATAATACTCACCTAAAGTTTTTTCAATGTAACACTATTTGAATTTTGTAATGTGGTCTATTTCGAGGCAAATATTCGTAGACAATAACATTTAATTTTAGTAAGTATATATAATGTTTTAAGTCCCATGCCATTGAAGTATATAAAATTATTCACGATATTTAGGTAGGTACATACGTAGTATATATACGAGACATTTACCAAAACTGTTTCAAATAATTGAGTTTACCACTCGCCGAATATCGCTTTTTGTAAAAGCTTTTGTTTACAATAATGTTTTTTTATATAAATGTCTTAACATTGTCATATAATTATTGTATACTTCTAACACTACATGACTCACTGTAAAGGCATTCTTTATGTTGAGTTAACGTGAACTTAAGTAAGATATGATTTATTGATCATTTCAGTTATCACCAAAAAGACGAAGTAAGTCAAGTATTTAATCTTGTCTACAGATTAAAAGTTTTGTGACTGTTGCGCTATACATGTACACTTTTGCACGTTCTTCTCACAGTAAGTAATGTATGCATACTAATTTTGTTAGGATAGTCAGCTCACAACGTGACGGATAGTCTGTCGTGTAACAGTTGAAATTTATTTATTCTTAGCTGGGTTACCAACACAACATTTAGTGCTAGACAATATTATAAGTTGTAACATAAATTGAAATCGCCGATGTCGAGAGGTAGGTATATGAAAGCTACGAACATCAATTGAATTATTTTTCTATTTGATATAATAATGGGTTTTGTGATAATCGATCTCCATTTGCTGCTTTACTGAGTGGCCTTATAAAGTACCTACCAAAGATATGAAATGCGATTGTGTTTATTAATTTCTAGAACATCTAACGGTAGTTAACAAAGAGCTTCTATTTAGTGTAAAGTTGCGACGAAATAGACATTTGGGATTTAAATTAAAGGCCTACATACAATACGCAATTATTATAATAATTAAGTAAGAAATGATTGTTGGTGATTTTCTGTATTAATAATAGTATTATTAAAGTTAAGTATATATTCTAGTCTAGATCATCAGTCCATAAATACTTGCCTTGATTTGCCTGAATAATCAAGCTTGCATTGCAGCGAAATCAATGATTTTAATATTCGGACAAAGTCAGAATAGCTAATAGCAGATCCTAGATATAGTAATAAGTATTAGGAATCTTTTTCCCTATATAAGATACGTTGTAAAATCATTGGCCAAATAAGCTATTACTGATTCATTCTACTCGCACATCTGTTATTATTTGGATATCTGTGTAAAAACAATTGTTTTTTGAATCCCAGGCACGATAATCTATCGAGAAGTAATTTTTAGTATTATTCTTGCGTAGTAGAATATTATTTAACATATGGAAAGTACACAGACCAAGTTAATGAATTGACGCTTTTCGACTTTGCATTAGTTAATCTAGTCCTTGTATAGTTAGTTTCTCTTTACCAATGAACGAAACATCATTATAATGAAATCATATTTAAATATAATAATTATACGAATAATATTGCTTTTTAATATTGTTGAACCAATTTATACAATGTGATTTTATTCGATAATTTAGTAGTACTATTTGGTGAATGATTAATAATCTTGAACTAGCAATTTCTTGACGCCACTTTTTTTCTGCACCTATCGAAGTGTAAATGTTACAGTAAAAATAAGTTCTTGTTTGGAAAGAGTAAGTCTAAAGTAAGATGATTGAACGTAACGTGAGAACTTTCTTGCGTTTTTACGAATAATCTAGCATTAAATCTAAAACTATATTTACTGTAACACAACAGTGATACAATTTCACTATTGATAGCAATATAGTTGTAATAACGGTTTCGAGTGTAGTGTTTGGATCACCAACTGTTTTTAGTGTGTTCACTTTGTATCTTTGGCAACAATGTTAACGATTACGATTTTAAAGAAATAAAACACTGAAATCAATATAACAGTTTTTAATATAAATTTCTATTCAAATTTAATATCATAGATGTGATGGTTATTCATTAAAAATATAATCTCTTCAGCAATTAAGCAAATATCACATATTTTGTTGAGGCGACTAGAATTATGTAGCTATGATTTTCCAATTAATTATTTATTTACATTATTCAATATAGTATATATCGTTTCATACAGAACGTTCCATTGATTTACTGAAAGGATATATGGCCATATAACTACCAAACTAAGTTGATTACTAAACTGGTATGTCTGCAAAATGTTGGGCATAAAATAATACATCTCCAAATAATATACCATTCAAACAAAAGTAATTTATATGTTCTTCTTCATCCATTTAAAACACATAATATTTTTGTCATTCAATCACAAAGTAGATTACCTCTATGCAGTCATCAATACGCAAACCTTTATGAAAAAATTTAAATAGTGATTGGAAATGAGTGGCATTTTCATCAATGGCATTACAAGCTGATCATATGGCTTAGTGGGAAATTCATATCAAACGCTAGTTTAAATTCATACATTCTTATCAATATATAATACATTTTTACATGCTTTATGTGCAAAATTTTCAATAGCACCATTTTGAAAATCTTGGTATATTTTACATTCCTTTCTCAACAGTCATTTTATTATATTTTTTCAATCTATAAATAACATTTTTATCACTTTCTATAGTTATTAAGTATAAATAACAGTGGCATTCTTACAATTCATATTCACTCCAAAAGCGAGAATGTTTGTGAGTTTTTAAATAATCCTAAATTACATATAAAGGTACAAAGATGTTTATAGCTTCTTGAAATGCTTAATTTATATAATGTGTATAAATTACTGGTCACGAATCGCCATAATCATCTTTTGAGGTTGGTCCTATGTAAACGATACTTACTTTTGTATTACCATAAACAGCAGATACTGTTGGATACAATTTCACGTTTGGTAAACCTGAAAACATAAGGTATCATAAAGCAATACAATCCAAACTTCTTTGAGAAATGACAATACAATGCAACCTAACCTAACCTGACCTTGACTGCCTCAATAGCTGTTTGTAGCCCCTCTGTCTGAGCCATGAGAATCCTGCGTGGAGTGAGTATCGATATTTTACTTTTTGGAGTGCAAAGATATTTATCTGCCCTCTTTAGTCTGGTTGTATATATTTAAGTGTATTCATAAAAATATCTATTGTATATACATTGCCTTGTAGTACAAGTCTCTTTGAATAATTAAGTTTGGGACTAGTCCAATGTGCTAGGACAAGAATTAAAAATCTAAGCCTTTAGGAACTATCAATATTAACATATTATATATGAAAGGATTTTGTCATCAGCCTGAATTGAATTCTATTATATTAAAGTGAGTGTTTTTGAGAAGATGTATGAGTGTCAATGAAGCGAAAATGGTTTGTCAGGATCGGCCCAATATTTTGCATATGCATATCTTTTTACATTCTTTAATAATGGTGCATATTATTTTGAACAAAAGTTATTTAAAGTGTTACCTTTAAATGCTATTCCAAGGTATATGCCGTCTTTCTGGAATGCGACAGTGTGTTCATTACAGTTCAATATCATTCTTATTTTATGACCAACCTGAAAAAAGTGCAATTTATTTTGAGTTAAAAATATTACCAAATCTTAATCTTAAGTTTTCAACATTATTCATAGCAACAAAAAGGTTAGTATCATAAATGCTTACAGGTTTTAATTTACACTACTGGCTCTAAAATCACATCCATCAAGAAGTGTATGAACACAGTGTGACATGGCGGCTAGATAAATTTTATTTTAAGACACTATGACATAAAACCTATGATTGCTTGTAGGGTAAACAGAGGTGAGGAATGAGTGTATACTAGTAAGCAATATACTGTCAATCCAAACCTACTTTTCATCACATTAGAATTTCAAACACAGGTACAAACTCACCTCATATTTAGGCAGTTGAAACAAAGCTGGGAAATCAAATAAACTGGGATATTCGCCTAATTTTTTCCCCCCATGCATTGTGTTGTTCTCAACTAGATTCCATCCCCAGCTGTTTTCATCAGAGCCAAGCAAGGCTGTATACCGTTGGCACTGTAACGCTGCGGCTTTCGTAGCCACCCCCACCACAGCAACGGTACCAAACGGACCACCCCAAGTTAGTTCCCAAGTGTGTTCACCACTGTCATATCCAATCTTTGCTCTACACGCATCGGTGCTTTGTGCAACAGGTAATCTGAAAATTTTAAATTTATTAATACCCTGTTATACAATGTTTTTTAAAAAATTAATGGTCCAAATATTCAAAAATTTATAATGATTTACATCACCATACACGTGACTTACAAATAACTGCTATAATAGAGACAGTGAAGCGCTGAACTTATTGGGGGAGATTCAACCTTGAATTAAGTGACTGAATTGTACATCCATTAAAACTATACCTGGTTATTTGATTACCTTAAATAATATATGAGCTTAGATGTAAATCTGAATGCAGGTTCAGATAGATAATAAGTCAAGTATACTGCAAATTTATATAGTAGAGTAGGGCTAGACTTACCTATGTAATATGAATCCATAGTTCTCAATGGTAATATACTTGGAACAATCCTCTGGGTTCCAGCCATGCATATATGCTCTTAATTTAGATTTGTGTGTTTTCAGCACAGTTAAAAGATCTGACTCTAGTACTTCTTTGGTTAAAAACCTTTTACAATTTAATTTCCATACGTAGTTGTTCTCATGGGACAAAATAAAGTACCACCTCTTACATACTAGCATACAATTCCTCAAGTCTGTCAAATTTAAGTTTAAGAAAATGTTGCTAAGGACATGTTCAGGCAACAACTCAGAGATAGAATAGTCTCCATGGTCAGTTATATTATCATTCAACATCCTGGGAGTATCTTAGTCAATTCTTATCACAAGTTTCTAAATTGGTAGTATTCTGGTACTTATTTACTGTAATCCACACCCAATTTCAACATTTTGATTTAATTAAGATGATTTAGATCTTCAGTCCGGTTTCTTAGATTTAAAACCAAATTTATTGTTCAAGTAGCTGGGTATATTTGAAAAATATTAAACAACGGTCCCATTACCAATTAATAAATTATAATTTCATTGAACTTAAAGAGAAATAAATAGGAAACAGACGTACATTATCTTATCTGATGTATTATGTAGATTACTTACATTCCATAAATTTTTAAGAGTCAGTGTCTCAAATTCTGTACCACAATTCTGTACTCAAAATATTATTCATCATATTGAATCTCATCTCAACACAAAACTGCAAGTCTCAATTCAATATAATTTCCATGGATTAATAATATACTAATGTCAAACACACTGACCTCTAATTTATAGTCGCTTGTTGTTTGGAACTTAAAAAGTAATACTTTTTTTTGCAGACTCTGCCCCCCAAGAAAAGTCTAAGTAGAATACACAAATGATTTTGGATAATTTTTTTTCTTTCTTCATCTCTATAAATATGAAGGTGGATGTGAAAAGAATATAATACATTTCTAAAATTATATTCAATGAATGAAAATATTATAATGAGATCACAAAAAACTTGTGATGAATTACCCTCATGGAGACTCCATTATACACAACAGATTAAATTTTTAAACCAATAGTTTTAAATTTTATTCCGGCTGATGTAGTATCGCAAATTATTATGTTTGATTGCTGGATTTGAGTGCTGATGGAAATATTCTTTTTATTCATGTAAATACGTTTCGTTTGCTTTACGGTATGCACACCGTGGAGTACTTAATTTAATATTATTTAATTTTCCATATACGGTGTCGGTAGAGTACCCGCCACATACGGTGGCAGTAGCCAAACTTGGAACTAAATTTGACGTTTCCGCCATTGCGTGTTATTTTGTATGAAAAGTAAATTTAGTATTACCAGCGTTGTGTTTTTTGCCCACTCTTTGTAATTTTTATGTTTGTTAAGGGTGATTATAATAAATTGATTTCCGGAGTTTCTTGTTAGTTCTTCTCCAAGCTAGGGTCTCCGCTGATCTAACCTCGGTAAAAAATATGTAAAGACAATGCTCAGTGCCATGTTTGAAATAATAGTTTTAAGAGATTCGCGATTTATACTCATGATATAAGATATAAGGGTGTGTATAAGATTGATTGCAGCTGTGGGAAATCCTATGTCGAACAGACTAAACGGTCTATTGCGGACAGAGTGAAGGAACACATAATATATGTAATATATAATAAGAAGGATAAGTCCCGTTAATTATTAATCATGTTTGAAATAGTATAATAAACATATTTTGACTTTGATATATTAATTTGTTTTATTTGAGTTTATAGCTCTGCAACCAAAGATCGTTACAAATGAAACCTATAATGTTTCGAGCCGTATGGCACAGTGAGTGCTAGTTTTGGCGTGTTTACTGGTAACACTGAATTACGCGACTGTGGCGACGCCTCCAACTGCCACCGTATGTGGCGCGATCTCTAGTCGCGTCGAGTCGCGTAGTCTAGTCTAGAGATCGCGCCACATACGGTGGCAGTTGGAGGCGTCGCCACAGTCGCGTAATTCAGTGTTACCAGTAAACACGCCAAAACTAGCACTCACTGTGCCATACGGCTCGAAACATTATAGGTTTCATTTGTAACGATCTTTGGTTGCAGAGCTATAAACTCAAATAAAACAAATTAATATATCAAAGTCAAAATATGTTTATTATACTATTTCAAACATGATTAATAATTAACGGGACTTATCCTTCTTATTATATATTACATATATTATGTGTTCCTTCACTCTGTCCGCAATAGACCGTTTAGTCTGTTCGACATAGGATTTCCCACAGCTGCAATCAATCTTATACACACCCTTATATCTTATATCATGAGTATAAATCGCGAATCTCTTAAAACTATTATTTCAAACATGGCACTGAGCATTGTCTTTACATATTTTTTACCGAGGTTAGATCAGCGGAGACCCTAGCTTGGAGAAGAACTAACAAGAAACTCCGGAAATCAATTTATTATAATCACCCTTAACAAACATAAAAATTACAAAGAGTGGGCAAAAAACACAACGCTGGTAATACTAAATTTACTTTTCATACAAAATAACACGCAATGGCGGAAACGTCAAATTTAGTTCCAAGTTTGGCTACTGCCACCGTATGTGGCGGGTACTCTACATGAAAGTCATTTTGTTATAAATAATTAATATTGAATTGAATATCAATGCAAACAAAACATAGAGTACCCGCCACATAAGGTGGCAGTTGGAGGCGTCGCCACAGTCGCGTAATCCAGTGTTGCCAGTAAACACGCCAAAACTAGCACTCACTGTGCCATACGGCTCGATACATTATATTGAGGTTTCATTTGTAACGATCTTTGGTTGCAGAGCTATAAACTCAAATAAAACAAATTAATATACCAAAGTCAAAAGTCAAAATATTTTTATTCAAAATAGGCCCTATCATAAGCTCTCTTTGAAAGTTATTTTATGATCTAAGTACAAATTAAAAAAACTATATATTGACAAAAGGAATATATATGAGTGAAGTGGAAGGGCGGTTACGTAGGGGCCGGCCGAATAAGACATATATGTAACAGTCAGATAGACGCTATATTGAAAAAAGGTGACGTCAGGAGTACCTATAACCGCCGAGAGTGTATTAGAGAATGTATGAATGTCAATGAAGCGAAAGTGGTCTGTCAGGATCGGGACAAATGGGGATCCGTGATCTCTGCCTACCCCTCTACAGGGAATCAGGCGTGATGTGTATGTATGTATGTAAAAAAACTATTTCAAACATGGCACTGAGCATTGTCTTTACATATTTTTACCGAGGTTAGTTCACCAACCATTTCGGCTGCTCAAGATGCCACGTCATGAAGACCACGACCGCTCTGATAAGAGCGTAACGATTGAGAAGAAGAAGTTCAGCGGAGACCCTTGGAGAAGAACTAACAAGAAACTCCAGAAATCAATTTATTATAATCACCCTTAACAAACATAAAAATTACAAAGAGTGGGCAAAAAACACAACGCTGGTAATACTAAATTTACCTTTCATACAAAATAACACGCAATGGCGGAAACGTCAAATTTAGTTCCAAGTTTGGCTACTGCCACCTTATGTGGCGGGTACTCTACCTTATTGATTTTTCCTTAGATACTGTAGAGTACCCGCCACATAAGGTGGCAGTAGCCAAACTTGGAACTAAATTTGACGTTTCCGCCATTGCGTGTTATTTTGTATGAAAGGTAAATTTAGTATTACCAGCGTTGTGTTTTTTGCCCACTCTTTGTAATTTTTATGTTTGTTAAGGGTGATTATAATAAATTGATTTC
The DNA here is from genome assembly GCA_030578115.1 of Leucoptera coffeella. Lineage (NCBI taxonomy): Eukaryota > Metazoa > Arthropoda > Insecta > Lepidoptera > Lyonetiidae > Leucoptera > Leucoptera coffeella. Next base: position 215,412 of record JAMBLF010000162.1, read on the forward strand.
TGGAGTTTCTTGTTAGTTCTTCTCCAAGGGTCTCCGCTGAACTTCTTCTTCTCAATCGTTACGCTCTTATCAGAGCGGTCGTGGTCTTCATGACGTGGCATCTTGAGCAGCCGAAATGGTTGGTGAACTAACCTCGGTAAAAATATGTAAAGACAATGCTCAGTGCCATGTTTGAAATAGTTTTTTTACATACATACATACACATCACGCCTGATTCCCTGTAGAGGGGTAGGCAGAGGTCACGGATCCCCATTTGTCCCGATCCTGACAGATCACTTTCTCTTCATTGACATTCATACATTCTCTAATACACTCTCGGCGGTTATAGGTACTCCTAACGTCACCTTTTTTCAATATAGCGTCTATCTGACTGCTACATATATGTCTTATTAGGCCGGCCCCTACGTAACCGCCCTTCCACTTCACTCATATATATTCCTTTTGTCAATATATAGTTTTTTTAATTTGTACTTAGATCATAAAATAACTTTCAAAGAGAGCTTATGATAGGGCCTATTTTGAATAAAAATATTTTGACTTTTGACTTTGGTATATTAATTTGTTTTATTTGAGTTTATAGCTCTGCAACCAAAGATCGTTACAAATGAAACCTCAATATAATGTATCGAGCCGTATGGCACAGTGAGTGCTAGTTTTGGCGTGTTTACTGGCAACACTGGATTACGCGACTGTGGCGACGCCTCCAACTGCCACCTTATGTGGCGGGTACTCTAGTTATCTGTTTGCTTGTCTTAATTATTAAATTAGTTAATGTTGTTTATTAGTAAATGTAACAACTGTATGTTAATAGGAATCTCAGAGTTACTGAAGACGTTGGGGATGGTACATCTACTTAAAATCGTGATTAACTAATAACCTCAACAGACGTGACCAATGTAAGTAAACTAAGTACATTTTGTAAATATTTATAAAAGAAAACAGGTTAAATGATCCGTTTTTTCATCCCCAGTACTACTAAATAATCTAACTTATTAATGAATATTCCCTGTCTTCTGCATGACGTATTCCTACTTATGATATTCTTGATTATACTTTTTAATGTTTAACAATTGGTGAAGCTGTCTTCGGGGTGTTTGACTCTGTATTAATGGATACAGGGCTTCAAATTCTATGCACATTTTCACAATTAAAATGTCTACTACATTGAAAGAACACATTGTTAGAAAATCTTTCTATTCTTCAGAACAGACAATACTCAGTGCTTCAAAATTATGAAATGGTTTACTACTTGTCAAATACTGACAATCTGGTCAACACATAGGTTTGAGGTGGCCATAGTACATCTTCAATCTTTATAATTGTGGAGATGGTGTGCTAGTATAGGATGTAAAAACAAGGCTAACTTATATCTACTGCTTATTTTCATCCCGGCATATCATAGAAGGTGACTAAAGTTCTAGGGGTCCTTTATGTATAATATTAAAATATATCTTCTAATTGTGATTCCATGTAACCCATTTATCTTATTGTTCCAGATTTATCTACTGTTTACCAATCATTCCACTCAATAAAGCAATGTAATTTGCTAATAAAGTAAGACTTGAGTTGAGATTACCAGCTCCAATATTAACATTGTAATTCATATGCACCTTTAACTAGTCTTATCCAACTGTCGATAACTGTGTAAAGAAATGCCTGGAGTGAATTCTGCCATGAGTGATGAGGAATATATCATCATGAGAGCTAAAAATGCTCAACAAACAAATGTGTATAGTGCTAAAGCATGGATGCTGACTGCTAAAACCCTATTTCCTAATAATTTCCACTTACAATTTGAGGCATATTTAATGGAAAAACAATCTGGCAATATAGAAGAAGCAGCAGAATGCTTGAGTTCATTAGTGATGTCTAGAAAAAATCTTATGGAACTTCTACCAGAAATCACTGCTATAGCCAATGCTTTGAAGTCAAATGAAGGTGGTTTTCTTGCACAAATGTTTGACAAAATAAGCCCAGAAATCCAATTGATCATTCTAAGAACAAGTGTAGAGAATAGTGATGACACTATGGAACATTGCAGACTTCTTGTCTTGCTACTTAGGAAGTTTCCACAACTAGGTGTAGACAGCCTTGTCAAAACCCTGATCAATAATGAGAAGTTTTTATCTGATAAGCAGTATGCTCATTTATTAGTGGTTGATACACTTCCCCTATTGTCTTCGCTTGAATCACAGAGATTAATTCAGAGATTATTGATAAAGGCTATTGATTTTTATAACACTTATGTTTATGATGATATTGACCATGACATATCAGACCCTTGGCAAAGGCTCTATTCCCTTTTGGATCTTTTTGGGAGAAAACTTGGCTGGGATCCTTATTTCTTAAGCTACAGCAACAATCTTAATAAAGATGTATACTTACAGAAGCTTGCAACCTTAACTACTAATGAAGACTGTAGACAGCTTTTGTACTGTGGGACTGTGTTTTTATTGAGATCTTTGTATGAGCAAAAGTCATTGAAAAATAATCATGTTCTGATTGAGGCCTTGTCTGATTATGATACATTGAGTCACAGACGAACTCTAGAGGTGCAAGTCACTGGTGCATCAGCCGCTCAATTTCAAGCCGCTGCTCATTGTTGGGAGCTCTTGCATTGCAATGAAGTAATAACTAGGGAATTTGCACGACTAGCTGGTCAGCTACAGGTTAAACCATGGGCCATTGTATTTACGGATGAATTGGCTTTATATAGAGGTAGATATGAAGATATTATGCTCACAAATAACACACTTTCAAGTTGCATTTTAAATATTTCTATAAATTATAGTACAAAGCAATATGATACTTGCATCCAAATCATTTACACAGTATTAAATCAACTTCCTCATCTTGAAGGCTCTTTGGACCCTGATCTCATAATTTGCGGACCCCACCGTCATTTGCATTTCCTTCCACTAACTAAAATGTCCATTATGCATTATATCTGCACCATTTTGATTAGAATTTTACTGAATATCGAACCTTCAGACTTAACATTTGGACACATGATTGTGTTAATGCAATTGGGATGGCCTCAAGAAGAAGCAGTGTTTCTGAACATCATAGAGACCATAAAGAAAAAGGGATCCTTCCAATACCTTCTTTTTTCGCCTTATATCATTCACATAGATATTCTTGAAGAATTTAGTTTCTTGTGGAACGATCAGACGAACAATGTGACTCTTGATGTGATACCTAATGCTCAACAACACCTGGGACAGCGCCGCATAGGCACCAGAGGAGCAGATAAAGGCGTAAAAGAGGACTTCAAACAAGCCATGAGAACACAATTAGGAAGATGCAATGAATCTATATTAAATTTAATAATTCAATTCTTGACGCAAGAAAAGGCTTTCTTCACACAAACGATGAGTTAGTTAAGACTGTTACAAAGACATTATTATGAAATATACACATCATATGTCTAATCGGCCAGCTTTACATCTTCATTCATATTTCTTAGATGCTTTTAGATTTTTTTGTGCATTATTGTAAACTGATGGATTTTAATTAGGAATATGTAATTAATAAATACTCTAATATGTATAAACGGTTTATTATTTGATATCAAGTGTTACATTCTTACGAGCTACCTTCATAAGTGCCTACACCTAACAGTAAGTTACGACGAGTGAAGTGAAGACTCGTGATTGGAGAGTTTTTCGTTGCAAAAGACCTTAGTAGGAGTTTGTCTTCTTTCTGTGCGGAACCGCCGGGCGGGCTCTCCTCACACACGTTGTCATCCGTGATCGCAGCAAAGTCCCATAGTTTTACTGTGAAATCAAGACCACCTGAAATAAATAAAAAACAGAATCCTAAAGTTAGATGAAATTGGTTTAATAGTGATAGTTGAAATTATAAACTAGGAAATGTTAGTAAACAATTTTAAAAACCAAACGATTCTATCAATGCCTAGTCCTTAAGTTGCCTGCTACGCCTTACGAGGCCAATCAAAAGGCAGTTCTACTTAAATCTGTATTCATTAATTATATATCACTAGAATTCTTTTATTATAGGAACTCGTTAAAATATAAGAATCCAGAATATAAAACCCACTTTTACAACAAGAGCAACCAACATGTCAATTTACCTGAAGCTAGAATGGAACCATCTCTACTAAAGGCCAGAGCATGTACAGGAGCAGTATGCAAAGTAGGCATCGCCACAGCTGGTAGTCCATTCACAAGATCCCAAACCCGCACTTCTCCCCGGCCCGTGGTGCCTCCGCTTGAAGCTAGCCAGCGTCCACACACGGAAAAAGCTAGGGCAAATATCTGGCTCTGAAAAAAAATTTTTATATCAAAGTCAAATGTTTTTATTCAATATAAGTACAAGTATAGTAAATACATTCATTGAAAGTCAAAACATTTGCCTGACACTGGTTGTCTCTTGGCATTGAAATTCTACCGTTCATTGCCACATACATGGTAAGTTTGTTAGGTCATTTAAGAATACTTGCTCAATTTTAGGGTTCTTATCATTATTATATCACATACATTCAGTAGTCATAGGCTAAAATATGAAATACAATCACAAATTTTTTTGAATAGCCTAGCAATTGACATGAAATTCTGTTTACTTGAATCTTTGTATCCCTCATCAGGAACATAGGGTCTTTAACAAAGTACGCCACCTGAGCCTATCCTGCGCGACGACTTCAATCTCAGCCCATGGTTAGTTATGACCGAGAGCATCCGTTTTGAGGGATCGGCGCCATGTTTGTTTCGGCCTTCCGACCTTTCAAGCCATTTTAATTAAATGAAAAAACTATTTTTTTCCCTTCAAATAATTTCATTCCGTATCCTAGAGGAAAATAGTAGAGAGGGAAAGGGTACCGGTTATTAAACACATAGTATCAAATTCACACACGATGCACTGGTGCATATCGGAAACATAGGCAGCCTAAATTTCAATAAGCTCGAAGTCATAAAGGGCATATTGCTTCACATGTTTCTTGCCAATCCGATTGTAAAAATAATATGTGAAAAACAACAATAATAACAAACCTTGTGTCCAGTCATAATCCGCACTTGCTGTCCATTGAGGCAATCCCACAACCTAACTGTTCTATCGCTCGATCCAGTTGCTACATAGTTGGAATTTGGATGAAATTGTACACACTGAAATTAAAATAGAAATGTATTATATGGACTGGTAAAGATGAAATAGGTTCAGCTAGTAATTATAAATTTTAGCTGAGGTTCTATAGTGACTATATAAGACAAAACTAGGATGAATTTGACATTGTAATTATAGATGAGACTTTAAAATGTGTATTCAGCAGTTACATGAATCTCTTATTATCCCAGAAGTATCAACAATAATCCAAGAGTCAGATTAGATTAAAGTTAAACTCTAATCCAATAGTCAGATTCGTTAAAGGGAAATTGAGAGATACATAATACTTGTAATATATTATTAAAAATTGTAACTATAGAAGAACTTACATCCACATCTGAGTGATGCCCTGCGAAGATTCGTAAGGGCTGGTGCTGGTCTGTTGCCCATAACCTAGCCGTGCGGTCATGTCCACTAGATGCAAAATAGTGACCGTGTGGTGACCATTTTATGTCCCATACTGGCCACAGATGACCACGGTACACTACTAAACAGGCCCAACATTGGAGTGACCAAAGACGAACTGAAAAGACAGGGAACTTTGAGTTAATCATAAAAAAATATTATGTAACTTATTACATACATGCTCTGATATTGCAGAATATTTTGTGCTATCCAGCATAAAATATTTAGCCCAGAAACTTAACATAATGTAAGTAACAATAACAGTCTCAAGCAAATACATGACTTCACTATAGAAGTAATAGTCAAATTATTAAATATATTAAACATTGCATTTAAGTTTGTAATCCTGATATTCACTATGGTACAACCATAACATTAGTAATATCTTAGTGCAAAATGGTTGCGAGTCTTTCAAAAGTGTAGGAATTATAAGGAAAGCTCACTTGTAGCATCCTCTGAGCAGGACAACAGCATGTACTTGAAGGGGTCAAAGCACACTTTGTACACGGGCCCAGAGTGGCCGTACAAAGTGCGACAGGTGTCACGGTCTTTCTCTTCCATCATTCGGAACAGGACATCACCTGAAATTTTATGCAGTCATTAACATTCAAAAAGAATATTAATAAGAAAGTACTATTGCAATGGAAATAGTATGATAGGATTGAGGAAAATGGAATCTGTGACATAATATTGTTTAAGCTTACCAGCTTCTTTGTCAATGTCTTGAAGTTTATCAACTGACTTCATTCCTCTTAATTTTACTGGAGTCAGTGTCCAAATCTGAAATTTAAACAAAATTAACAAATCACCAATGTTCTATTTGACAATCATTTGTAATGAAACTCAAACCCCTGTAAAAGACTCAAAACTCTATAACCTTTTTATTATTGCAAGATTTGATAATAAATGTAATGAAGAATATGAATAATTTCACATTCTTGTAATTTTAATCGAACACAAAGACTATATTTAACAAATTACCTTGATAGTGGAATTGCTGAATCCAACAGCTAACAGAGACGCGTCATCACAAATATCCGTACAAATGGCAGTGTGAACACTATTCAAAAGAGTGTAAAAGCAAATGGAAGGCAAGGTTTCTGGGCCTAACTGGATCCTTTTGGCTGATTCTCTGAGTGCCTTCATCTTTTCATGTTTGTCATTTTCTTTCCTGAAAGTAGCAAGGAAATAAGTTACAAGAAGACTGATTAGTGGATATGTGTACCTAGGACTAGATTAGACTAGACAATCCTGTCAAATCTCACTTACACACACTAACCTTCTGATAATTTTTCATTCTGATTATTATTTATCTTTATTCATAAAAATACAGATATCAAAACAGTTATTTCTACAAGTTATTATTGTAACCAATTTATTTCTATAAGCTCAAACATGCTTAGCACTTACAGGTCAGGTAGTGGAATCCTGTCATTAGATGGTGCGTTGGGATCTGACTTAGGCTTTTTCATGAACAAGAGATCTTTTTTGGCCTTCTTCTTCTTTGGCTTGTCAGGAGTTTCTTCTGGCTCCTCCTCATCTTCTGCTGGAGTGGACAGCACTTGAAGATCAGGCTCCTTGAGTAGTCCATAGTAGACTTTATATTTATTTTCTGTAAAGAAAAATAAAGTATCCTAAATGCTGAGATAAACACTCAGGACTTCTAACTAGGGACTAACTAACTAAGACCAACCCCGCAAGGAAAGAAGGTTATGAAAGTGTTTGTCTTAAATAAAAAGTGGTGTAACTGCTATGATAAAAACCAATTTCAACCATTTTCTGGAAAGCTATAGTTTGTTTGAATGTCACATTATTTATTTATCATCGTTGCGCCTGGAAGAACCAATAAAGTAATAATCAATACGTATTGTAGGACTCGGATTTTTGTTTGAAATTCAAGTCTATACATAGCGGAAAAAGCTATGTTCATATTCTTTTGAGATATCACAAAATGGGTTTTACAGGCATGATGGGCATAGCAAGGAAGCTTTCATAGTGGCAAAGATCATTTTTCTTAAAATAATGTTTATCAGATTTTTCCAGGCGCAACAACGTTATATTATCCACCTGGGGTTGGTTAGATCATTGAGCAACTAAAGGGCTAAAGTAAATGCTAATTAAAATAATATGTTGTTTCATTAAATAACATCTATTTGTGTATCAACGGCAAGCACTTATGGTAGGTATGTAGAAAACCAAATTGGGTTCAATGTTTGGTTTCCTACTTTGCCCATCATTATGTTTAGAAATATACTTAAGTATATACTTAGTAAAAATTATATAAACATACCACTTCTAACTGCTTCCCCAAGCATTCCACCGACACTAGCCCTGACTTGACTCTGTGTTCTTTCCGGCCCGTCATGTATCTCTAACTGTATATGGTTATTGATGACATTTATAACAACACTTGAGCTTTTCTGTTCATGCAAGAACCTTTTGATTTGAGAAGAACTGTCACGTGATAACTGTACCACATACTTGTTAGTCCTGTAAAAAAAATTATAAAACATTTTAAATTTACACTATATAACATATAAAAAGGTCAAAATATGGAAGTATTTATTATCTTCATTGATGAAAATGTGGTGTATTGATCTTTTAAATCGTTTTGTTTTAAACAATACTGGTTAAGTTTAGGAAAGGAATTTGTGTGGCCTAACTAGACGGATTGAAGTAAATACTTATACTCACAAATACATTTCAGCCATTTCATTTCCTTTGATTTGGTCTTTATTCTTCACTATGGCTAATTTCTGTAGATCTTCTTGACAATAGTCTTCTTGTTCACAACCAAACCTTTCCAAGAAGTTAGCGGCATGCTCAGTGTGGTTGTGTATTATTAGACTCAAATACATGTGAACAAACACTGGATACAGGAGAGTTGAGAGTTCATACTGAAAAAAATATAATATTTTACTCTTGGGCTCAAGATTCTGAATGAAATTTGTTATAACGTAGTTTTAACATGAGTGGCAATAACTTACCTTGTAAATATCTAGAGAATTTTCAATGAATTTCTTAAGACTGTCATAAGCAAACTCAAAACTGTGAGGATCACTTTCAGTGTGATGAGAAGTGAGTATATTAGCAAGTTCCACCTCTGGAAGCTCAAGGCTGCCTACATCAGCATCTCCGAGACTGGCTTCTTTTCTGAGTAATTCTTCTGTACCCTAAATTAAGAAGTTCTCATTAGAATTATGATCATAAGAATGAAACGTAAAACTTATTCTCAGTGTTGTACTTACTTTCAGGTTATATTTACGCAGTAGTTGGAGAACCGCTAATAGTGGAGTAGTTTTCTCAGCCATCTTATTGGTATAAATAATGTATTAAATCAATCTTTTCAATTTACATTAGTAAAGTTTCGTATAAGCATATAAACAAACGCCAATAGCCGACCGATTTGATGCGGACAGTTCTATTTATTTTGTTTGATTCAATTCAATTTCTTTGAATACTTTCAATATTTAGTTGCAAAGGAAAAAAAATTAAGATATTGTCAGGATGGGATATTTCCCTTAAGAAAATTTTTGGGCTCTATTTAACTTTTCAATATAAAATATATAGATGGTCCTATGCAAAGTTGGCAACAAAAGAATTGAAGAATATGCATAGTTTACTCTTATTTGCTATTTTTCCTTACGTTCACTAAAGCCGTGAACTGACTAAAAGTTTTTGTTGTCGTTCTCCTCCGTAGCTATTGTTGAGGTAATATATTTAACTATAAGCATGCATTTTTTAAAGAAATATTGAGATAGCGAATTCTTTTAAATTAGATAAGCCTTTAGTCTCCTTTTAGGATAGCTTATTTCCATTTATTTATCTTCCAAATTATTCATGCAGGACAAGTCATTTTTATGTTATTATGAATGATTATCTGTAGTATTAAGCATTATATGCCAATCAATTAGGTAAATGGTCCATGAGTCACCTCATTTTTACGTTTCATATTAGCTCAACAATACTCGTATTAAGACCATTCATATCGATTACCATTCATTTCGCATTTGTTTTTAATGCAAGACATCTTTGTCTTATTAATATTATAATTATTATTTTCCAAATTAATAGAAACCGATTTTTCAAAGAAATACTGTAGATGATATAAAAATATCAAGGCCATTATTCGTAATTACCGTACCAGATTTGCAGATTTGTGTAATGCATTAATTTCTATATCTATCTCTATTGTTAATGGAATCTAATTATTAATTATATTTATTGAGCGATGAGCTAGCAACTTGTCATTAATGTTCCATTACACATCACAACCCAATAAGTGACCTAGGAGATAATATCATGTCTCCGATTTACTTTCTACCCTGACAGGGATTAAGGAATGTGAATATATCATGTGTATATTAATGTCAACCTTATTGGTAGATTTTCGAACTCCTTGACACAAAGGCTGTTTTACAAATTTTACAGGAGAGCAGAAAAACAGGTTGCCAACTTGCGAACCCATCCCTTCGAAAACTATGATAGGTAGAGAAATGATTTTTACATGAAAAGGTGCGTAATATCCTTAACTTTCATCCCGTATAGAGATCGCGCCACATACGGTGGCAGTTGGAGGCGTCGCCACAGTCGCGTAATTCAGTGTTACCAGTAAACACGCCAAAACTAGCACTCACTGTGCCATACGGCTCGAAACATTATAGGTTTCATTTGTAACGATCTTTGGTTGCAGAGCTATAAACTCAAATAAAACAAATTAATATATCAAAGTCAAAATATGTTTATTATACTATTTCAAACATGATTAATAATTAACGGGACTTATCCTTCTTATTATATATTACATATATTATGTGTTCCTTCACTCTGTCCGCAATAGACCGTTTAGTCTGTTCGACATAGGATTTCCCACAGCTGCAATCAATCTTATACACACCCTTATATCTTATATCATGAGTATAAATCGCGAATCTCTTAAAACTATTATTTCAAACATGGCACTGAGCATTGTCTTTACATATTTTTTACCGAGGTTAGATCAGCGGAGACCCTAGCTTGGAGAAGAACTAACAAGAAACTCCGGAAATCAATTTATTATAATCACCCTTAACAAACATAAAAATTACAAAGAGTGGGCAAAAAACACAACGCTGGTAATACTAAATTTACTTTTCATACAAAATAACACGCAATGGCGGAAACGTCAAATTTAGTTCCAAGTTTGGCTACTGCCACCGTATGTGGCGGGTACTCTACTCTAAATTCAGGAATATTTTATTGTTTCTGTTTTATAAGACTTACTGCAAACTATATGGTTTGTTTATAAGAAATCACATTCAATTTTCAATTTTGAAACTTAGTTAGTTGAATTACAATGTTATGATCTGGAAAAAATAAAATTAATTACTACTACTACTCTACTACTACTACTTTTCCATAAAAAAATATCAAGTCGAGGTTTTTTGATAGAAATATTGTAACTTCTATATAAATTCTATTTCATAACATAGCAAGTCATTTTACTTGCTGTGTTTTCAAATTGAAATCCTGACATGCTATGTTATGAAATAGAATTTATATAAAAGTTACAATATTTCTATCAAAAAACCTCGACTTGATTTTTTTTTTATGGAAAAGTAGTAGAAAAATGGGTGTTTTAAGGACTTTAGCAAGTGTATATAGGTGAATAAAGTTGAAATTATTGAAACGCGGATTTCAAGTAGCTCATACATACCATGCCTTCGAATTTTGGAGATTGTTACTTAAGCCTCTGTAATATACACAGTAAAAAAGCAAATGTATGATATACAATTCTTGAAGCGTACGTTATGTTATTCCTAAAAAAAATCTTCTCCTGAAAATTGTAGCAACATTTGAATAAAAACTACTTATTGCTTAATGAAAATACTGTCCGCGTTTTTATATTATGACATCTTGTGCTAATCTTTAGTTTACGGAACGCTATGAACCACGTCAACAATAATCTAAATAATAATAATTTATATGCACAGAATAAGATCTAGTAAATCGCTACATTCCGTCTTGATCCTCCCCGTTAAAGTGTACACGGTTGATTTACCTATATGTTATATTCGTGAACAATTCAAATAAAGGATTCCGAATTTCCGGCTTCCGTCCCAGAAAGGACATGAGTGACAACAGGGGAGGAAACTAACAATAAATAGACATCTTCAACAACAGAAAATCAGGAAATGTTGGGTGTTGAATGAATATGAGGAATGTTGAAGTGGCATGGTAAATGTAATATTACATAATACGGAAATGAGATTTGAGAAACATATTACCTATTTCTACGACGTGGGAACATCGGGTGGAAATCTGCTTATTCCTAGGAACAGGAGTTGGTGCTTGTTAATGGCGACGCGGGTTACTATCTGTTACATTAGAAGCTATGTAGTTAACACGTGGGTTCGAAGTGAGGTGCAGCAATCCATAATTCAGGTGCTAATTACCTAGACATCGCAGGGGATCGGTAGTGTATGTAACTTAATGTATTAGGGAACATCCTGCAATATTCAGCACCTGTACACGAATACATCGTGTCATTTTGAAAAATGACTATCTGGCTAAAAGTGGTTCGATTTCACCGTAAATCACTTACCCCGCAATCGCGGAGATGGACACGCGAACCTCGAAAAGCGAAATGGATTGCTCTGTTAATTGAAATATTTGGTGAAGGTACTAGCAACTCTTCTTGAAAAAGAATGAAATGCATCCAATTGCCCTCATTTTAGGCATATTGTAAGTGGTGATATAGGATAGAGGATGATTTTCAGTAGTTATTTGATGCGCATCAGTGCTGCCAATTAATACAATGTGACCCAAATTTATGGATTAGTTAAAGTAGGGTTTCGATAGATTAATATTTGTTTATCGTATATATGAGAAACGGTTGATAGCAACTCCCAACATGATTTTCTAAATAAAGGCAAAGGAGATTGACCATTTTGGACCAAATGCTGCCCAGGCGTGGGAATAGTTTTTTATTTTACCTTACATAAAAGGGTATTTAAGAAAAATAATAAAAAAAAAAACCACGAGGTTGTGTACTAGAGTACCCGCCACATAAGGTGGCAGTTGGAGGCGTCGCCACAGTCGCGTAATCCAGTGTTGCCAGTAAACACGCCAAAACTAGCACTCACTGTGCCATACGGCTCGATACATTATATTGAGGTTTCATTTGTAACGATCTTTGGTTGCAGAGCTATAAACTCAAATAAAACAAATTAATATACCAAAGTCAAAAGTCAAAATATTTTTATTCAAAATAGGCCCTATCATAAGCTCTCTTTGAAAGTTATTTTATGATCTAAGTACAAATTAAAAAAACTATATATTGACAAAAGGAATATATATGAGTGAAGTGGAAGGGCGGTTACGTAGGGGCCGGCCTAATAAGACATATATGTAACAGTCAGATAGACGCTATATTGAAAAAAGGTGACGTTAGGCGTACCTATAACCGCCGAGAGTGTATTAGAGAATGTATGAATGTCAATGAAGCGAAAGTGGTCTGTCAGGATCGGGACAAATGGGGATCCGTGATCTCTGCCTACCCCTCTACAGGGAATCAGGCGTGATGTGTATGTATGTATGTAAAAAAACTATTTCAAACATGGCACTGAGCATTGTCTTTACATATTTTTACCGAGGTTAGTTCACCAACCATTTCGGCTGCTCAAGATGCCACGTCATGAAGACCACGACCGCTCTGATAAGAGCGTAACGATTGAGAAGAAGAAGTTCAGCGGAGACCCTTGGAGAAGAACTAACAAGAAACTCCAGAAATCAATTTATTATAATCACCCTTAACAAACATAAAAATTACAAAGAGTGGGCAAAAAACACAACGCTGGTAATACTAAATTTACCTTTCATACAAAATAACACGCAATGGCGGAAACGTCAAATTTAGTTCCAAGTTTGGCTACTGCCACCTTATGTGGCGGGTACTCTACCCGATAATATACCTTATGGTTTTCGTAGCACTTTAACTATGATATTTCATTTTTTTATAATATTTACGTTGTTGTTTAATATTATTATCTTATTTATTCCTCCTCTAGTCAGGTCCCGACCTGTAGAAGTGGTGAATGGACGGCTAAAATGGGATTTCAAGATTTTTCGTCATGAGTTCTGTAATCTGGCTATGAGCCATTTTTACACAGACCTTCGGATCGCTGCAGCGATAACTAATGCCTTCCATGTTGATATTATAGATCATGCCAATGCACGTGAATTTATTAATATAGCCAGAGAGCGATTGAACGTTGCAAATCATTTAGCTGAGTACGTTGATGAAAGAAGACTAAACCGAAACAGAGTCAACTTCGAAAATATCACAGTGGTTAGCGATAATGTTGCTTCATTTCCCATGTTGACAGCAGAGGAATTGACTCTCTTTGCAGTTGGAACTTACCAAATTAAACTTGCACCCAGCTACTACAGCGAGCATATACGCAACACGGAAACATTTATAATCCAAAACTATAGCGGTCGTCTTAACGACCTTTCCGATTTTTCGATGCCGAACAGCAATGTGCAACTAATTCGAGCGCATATAAAAAGCAGACATACGTCTTCAAAAGTGTATCATTGTTATATTTTAATTGACGAGAACAATCATGGGCTCCGTTCAATTAATCATTATTGCATTCGTGTTTTACTGGGCGGCGAACGATCGGCAGTTGTGCTCATGTTGTTTGCCTAGTTTGGTTTTTGGGGTGGGCTAGGCACGAAGACGTTTTGAGGCGGCCTGCTTTATTTTAAGATTCAATAATCATAGATGACGATGAGGATGATTGATTAGGTATCATTAATGTTTACATCATGATCATGTAACGAATAAATGATTGATTTATTAAAGCACTATGCTTAACAAGTGTTTTAATAGTAATAAATAATCCATTGTTTACAATATACCGTGTTTTATTTAAAAAAAACAGCTGTTGGTTATGATTTTTCGTCAATGTAAATCCTATGAAAAATATTTTTTTTCTCAGTACTCCTCGCATAGATTCTAAAGCGCTTTGGGTTACAGGCTGATATTAGTATATGGAACATTATGTACCATCATTCAATGTTGGGCAGCACTTGGTCCAACGTTCATACAAAAATGGTCAATCTCCTTTACACGAGAAGAGTTTTCCGCCCGATTTCAGGCGAGTTTCTCTTTTCGAGGTCGCTAGGCGAATTTCGTTTGTAAGTAGCTAGCTATGCGCCACTGCCGCTCAATAAGCACCGACGAACAATTTGTAATTGATGCGGATTCACCGAAGAACGTAAACTCAAGACAAAGCTTCGCTAAGTCGAACCCTATGTAAGTAGAGCACAATGGCTGAATATAATGTTGTTATCTGGCAATGTTTGCTTAGGTTCGGAAGAGGCTCATTTGGATGCATGAACAGGCAACTGTGCTCAACGACGTGTTAACGCCCAAGGAATTATCAAAACAATTTGTTTACTCCCTATCTTTATCTATAGTGAAGCTACAATCAAGAAAGGATACATAATACTTTAAGTTAAATGGCTGCGTTGATCTCGGTTTACTGGGTTAGAAGAAACTTCGTATGAAAGTTTCCAAAATATTAGTGCATTTATAACTGAATAATAGGTTTACACATAATATAATGTCTAATAATAAATAGTTTTTATAATATTGAAGTACATTCATTATTATTGTTTATAATTCAAGAATGAGATACTTGTTTTTCTCTATAAAATAGATAACTTATAGCCTAGAGTACCCGTGCTAGACTAGTATTAAAAGAATATTCTAACTTGTTAATATTTTCTTCAGCGTGGCGTAGAAAGTGACGAAGAGTCAATTGAATCTATAACAACAAACTGTTAAGTATCAATGTTTCATATCATAGCTATACTATTATATTAATTACATAAGTATGTACATATTTACTGCAAATGCCTTATCATGTTTCCTAAGTTCTGTCCACAGAGGAAATACATTTTGGTGCATTTAGCTGCTAATCTTCTAAGCAAGTACTCCTACAGAAGCATTTGAGACTACTCGTAAGTATGAGTTAAACCTCAATTTATAATAAAAAGGTAATTTAAGATTTTATATGCACCGAGACTGTGCTCACCACTACCAGAAATAATCTATAACTTGTGTCTTCATAATGCTTAAAAGATTAGTATACGATATTCAGTATTTAATTCTAGAAAGTGGGTAGCAAAATCGAGTGTATAAAATAAAATTATAAGGGCGAGCCCGTTGATTTTTTTATTAAGTACATGAGCTCTGTTTTACTGGTTGTTAGGACGCCATTCTTTAAGAAAGGTCCTTAAAATGACGAATGTCGAGGTAAATTAGGTTACTTTTTCGCACGGTGTATATTTAATACCGTACATTAAGAAAGGAAGCTTTTATTCTTCGTCATATAATTAACGAAGAAACACGACACAATATTTTAAATTATGATAAAGAACAGTCTCATCTGCTTCACCTGCAGCAAATATACCGTAACTATGGGCCTTCGTAGAACTACGAGTAACTCACTCTTTAGGACAATCCCTAAGCATAGTGAGTGACTGGGCGGATTCCCTTGAATTGAGCGAAATGATAAACGAGCCCACATGGTAATGCGAGGTGGCGGAGAAAAGACTCATTCAGCCGCAGACTCTGTGTGCGGCATTTTAACTACTCAATGACAAGGTTGATTTATTGACCACACTAAGTTTCTAAGTGGGCCTTTTGAAAGACTTTATTATTCTGGAGCGACAAAGTAAATTTCATTACTGATTTTATTTTCGGTAAGTACATATTAATCTTATGTATGTAATAAATTACAGTTTCCAGTAAATAAAGATGCATACATAAACATTTACGTATTTCAATATGGACAGAACCTTGGAGAGACGATAATGTCTCCATGATTGAATATTGAGGATGTTATGTTATATGGAACGTTCGTAGCAGGTTACAACTTATTAGCCTTTATTAAAAATTATGCTTGGTGTAAAATAAGATTTTAACACTAGTGGCAATCATAGATATTGTAATAAGAATGGTTTTATTATTTAGTGAATTTGTGTAAGAAAATACCCATATAATATATTGATCAACTATCTGTCATTCTATTAATAATATCATTACGTCATCATGATCATTATTACTATCCATCGTACCTACAATCTGTCCATCAAAACTCTGATGTAGTTATTAATGATCTTTATTAGTTTTGCTGTTATATACGAGAATGTTCCTACGATTTTCCTTCACTGTTACCGACACTCGCCTTACAGATAAAATATTATATACTTTGACATTACGTTACTAATGTTATTTATTATGTTATTAATGTATAGAAATAAAGAAAGAAAACTCTTTATTCACTGCCAACACATTTACTTAAACACAAACATTAAATAACAGAAAGCCTAACTTTCGGTAGCAGTTACTTAAATAAACAAATTTAGAATGTAGTGCAGAGCGCAGCATTCTATTGGTAAGCAAAGAAACGATTGGCGAATTCGACTGGCCCAATATCGATTTATTTTATCTTGGCAAATTTCGGTGGGCAGCCAAAAATGTCACGCACAAGGTCATCCGTGCATATCCGGCGAAGCTCCTCTCGGTGCAGGTCACGCCTCCATGTCAGCTCGTAGCTTGGAATTTCCGTTTTTCACAGCACCTTAGATTTATATTGTGCTTGGCACTGTTCCAGAGCATTTGAAATATCTAGATCTAAATAGGAACCTGTTCAAATTGTTGATCGAGTGTAAATAGTATTCAATATTTGATATGCTATATACTTTAAATTAAACCTATACTCGCGAATTTTAAAGTATCAGGGTTCGAGAGCCAAGACTTGACTCGCAATGACGACGTAGTCATTCAAGTTTCTAATTATCTTGAAACGGTCTACAGAAGCGTACCTTATACCGAGTTAGTTTTCGAAATCTTAAATAATTAATGTACCTTACTCGCAGTAGCTATGCCATAAATGCACTTAGCATATTAAATTAAAGATGACAGTTTTACGAGTTACTTGGCAACTCTGAAAATTCTCGAAAACCTAAAGCGCATTAAATAAATATGCTCAACATTGTGTTCTATAATATTGACAATATCGAAGTACCGAGTAAATGTACTTTTTCAATTTCATGTAAACAACAGAACTGAAAGTACTAATCTTATTTTATCCAATAATAGAAAGTTGTTTGTTTGTCGATTGATTAATCTTCAGATGGAGGCAACTGTCATCTTATATGATTAAGGGAGATATATACGAGGCTACGGCACTATGATAGTCTAACAAACACTGAAATTACCCTCACGTCTTTACTTTAAAGTGTAGTGACAGTGTCGTATGACTATCATTAATTTCCGACGGCATATTAGCTACGAATGCATCGTAATGTAGACTAGTAACTCATTATACACTGTTTATCCACTTTTACCTCAAAAGTTGTAAGATACAATTAAGGGAAACGGGCTAAATAGAATCTATTCTTGACATGTAACAAATATTCTATAACATTGCTAACTGATTCGGTAGCTACGAGCATGTTAGAAATTTAGTCTTAAAGACCTCAAAACGTATGTGCATTTAATAAATAGTCAGTGTAACTTGGAGCGAAAGTACATTATTTTAATAGGGGCAGCAATTAGCCAGAGGAGAGCAAGAAGTGCAAATTCTGAATTCAGGGCGAGCTTTGTGGTCACATGGCAAACCATTTGCGACTTGTATAAATTGCAGGAGCGCCCCGGTAAGCGTATGGTTACACGGTATTAACTCCGCTCTAAGCTTGTTTCTAAGCAAAATAGAGTACTGGAAGGTTAGATTATCTAGTCTATTAATAAAATGTTTAGAAAAAAGTGGAAGCAAAACGGGAAATCCGATCTGAAAGATTTGTGCGTGTTGGTAAGTTTCAATGAATTCTCATTAACATTTTATTAAGAATCAAGAGCTATTAAGAAATGTTCAAGTGCGTTTCAACGTTATTTAAGAAGAAGTCGTTGTTGACGCCTACGTTGCTTTTTTATTGATCCATAATTCGGTTCTCAACTATAAATAGATCAGTTTATTTTTTCCAGGTGAATGGAGAGATAGTATTTATGACAGATATGCGAAAAATCACGTCTTCCACATCAGTATTATGAATACGTGTAGAAATATGTGCTTACACAGATATATGCTATGTAATATTTACTTACTAGAAATATAAATAAACTATAAACATTCACGGTTATTAACCCATGCGCCGTACGCATAGGTTTAAGTTTGCATCTCCAAAACTGAAATAATTTTCAAATGACGGTTTTTAATTACGATTCGGAATTACGGAGTTAGTGACTCGTCACCTTCTCAACCTGTTTACTACATACATATAAATCATATAGTAAAGCAGCAACATAAATAGGTGCTGATTCGTGACATCATTTACAGGCACTGACTTATTACATATTCAGCCAAATAGTTGATTTATCATTGAACGCTGATTTTGCTAAAATATGATCATATCTCAGCCTATCCAAACATATAACCAATACCATTTAATATCATATACTTACTGTCTTTATATACCCCGAAAAAGTAACTAAATTAAGTTCAAACCTTATTGTACAAACTCGACATTGAGGTTGCAAATTGGCGCACAGTGTAGCAGCGGTTTATTAAACAGACACATCACAGCAGTCTCAAAACAACGAGTTTTGGGTCTCAGCTAGTAGTCTCATCTTGTGGAGTCTGTATTGTTGTATTTACGCAGGTTTGAGCAGTTTTATATTATTTTTGCGGTTATACTACGTTTAGGCTTGAATAAAATGTTGTTGATTGTGGGATTAGAAGCTGTTATAGTTTTAATGTTCGAGCCCTTTTAAACAATGTTATTTTGGTTATTCTATTGAATGTGTAATATCAAATACATATATAATGAACTAGCAGAATATACGATTTAAAAATATCATGAGTGGTAAAATGATATGAAACATAAGGATCCAAAGGATAAATACGTAAAAATAAATTTCATAGATAATTATTATTATGTTATAATTATTTGAATATTGTATTTATTAAATTGTGTTTTATTTAAATACAATATTTAGATATATGTACATTTATTCATTGATTGATGTATTGACAACTCAAATATTAACCTCTTGTGAATCTGAAACTTAAATACATAATTTATTATTTGCTTTTCTTATCAGTATGTAAAAGGCAATTAAGAAACTAGGGGAAATTGAACCCGTTGGGCGATGGGCCAGCAAAACCAATTTCTAAGTAATACCTTCAAACAACTTTAAGTATGCCAAACCCGACCTTATAGATATGATGTATTCGAGGTCCATCTATTCTGCATCTTTATGCTAGTGCTAAAACGTTAGAGAATAGAAATCAAAAATATATGGGATTCGTTTAAAAAGACCACGTGCCTAAGCGAATGCGCAAATTAATCTTAAACAAATCCTCTTTCTTCTATAGTGTCGCCACTTGTCTGAGAGTGACATGCAAAAAATGTTAAACCTACCTACCTATTTGTACGTTACGAAATACTTGTTTTGTTTTTTTGTTCGTTATAAATTTAGGAATAATACAAACATAAAACATTAAAAAACATATCTTTAATTCCTCTCACGTTACAAGACAGATGCATCATGTATGTATGACACCTAATCAATCCTTTCAAGGTAGTCAACGATCGAGTGACCAGCATATCCATTATTACCTATAGCTTGAAATAGAGAGGTTTCCTCACGACATTTTCCCTCTCGGCGCAATTTATCAGTGTTATCTGTGATTTTTAATGCGGTACCCAAAATGGTTTTATCCTGTTCACAACAAACGTAATTAATTACAAGTGTCACAAGTCGTGTTGTGCCATTATTTATGGTAACCTGATATGTGGGTGACATGTTGAGGGGGGTTTGTCAGTGCGGACTAACCAGTTGACGGGTCTGTTATTTAAACATGTTTGATTTGTATGATTTTGGCTTTGGCACTAAAATATACTTACCTATTTTTTTGTTTAATAAAGTTGTGATATAAATTTAGCTTAACATTTAGGTTTCATTATTTTTTACATCGTTATTTACCTATGCAGAGAAGTCAGTGGTTCTTGTGCGATAACATCCAACCAATTTCGTTCCTTAACTCCTCATCGTTATAAAATGGTAGTATTTCAGTATATAGTGAAAATATAAATTCTGTCTTTAATTTTTTTGCTTTTGTGGTGGACTGAGTCTCAGAGATATATTTCCTAGGGCACTTATTAATGTAAATATATAGTCTTGTGATGTAATATGGAACATAGGTGACAAGTTGCTAGCCCATCGTCTTACTCCACCCCTAGTCTCCCCTAGTTCTTTGGTCACGTCTTACGACATATCGAGAAGAACGGCAGATTACGTCTCAGATTAACACTTGTGAACTTTTATTATAACGTCTGATTATAATTATTTTCCAATCGAACATACCTACTTTATATTATGAAATCCTGATCAGTGAAAGATCAATATTAACTTTCCTAGAGTGGTTAGGCTAATTCCATCAGTGTTTCGGAAATAAACTGGCAATATGTTGAATTACAAAACGTAACCATTTCAATTATAAAAGATATTATTCACAAACGCAAGCTGGAGAAATAATAACACAAGTATTTAGGCACAGGTGTTCTCACGAAATGTAATAGAAATCATAAATCCCCAATGATAAACGCGATATTTCATATTAGGTTTTTTAAAACTTTCACACAAATTTAGCAGGTGATAAATAACTATATTCCCTGACGATTTATTCATCTCAACGAATGATAATGAAAGTTTTACAGTGGGTTATGTAAAATAATTTATAATTTGCTAACGTTTTTTTCCCATCACTAGACTTTGAAACTATAATTTAATTAATATTTAATTACAACTGTATGAGAACGGAATGGCACCACCTGTTTAGTTGGGTACCGGCTATCTGATGAAACGTGGGCTTTAAGTGGCGAAACTTTTCCGTAGGTAGCGATATACGTGGGCCTTGAGTCATCAAAGGTTTTCGTACCTACTAATATACACTTCAATGATAATTATGTCACTGTAGCAGCCTCTGATTAACCCGAAAGCATTAAAGGTCATACATGTTTGGTGTACGAATATATAAACATGTTAAACATCGTACTGGGAATGAAGGTACATTTGAGGCATCGTCTAATTAATTACATTTGCTAAGTTACGTCTTGCCTTGAACTAGGTAACTCAGAAGGACATTCCAAGTTAATATATCTAGGGAGGAAGGTTCAGGACTTTCGTTATTGAGTTATTTACATTAAATTCTTGTTCTAATATATGTATTCATAAAAAAGGTACATATTTATTTAAAAATAACTCCTGGATATCATGAGAAAAACATTATGCGGTTGCGTGTAACCGCTTTGTAAAAAAGAAGCCTATACCCGTCCCAAAGTGAAATCCCATTTTGCCTCGGTTTCCTTTTTTCTTTCATTTCAAGATCCAAATAATTATCCTTGGAGAGAACACGCGACGTGTTCTCATTTAATTTGGCTTCTGAATGTGTTCATACCTGAAACTCATATATCTTTGAGCTGGGGTTTTGTGTAAATGCTTTCCATCCAGATTGCATAACGATGTGATGGAGGGAAGTAACCATGCAGGTCCCTGCGAACAGGACCAATTTACTTTTTCTTAAGTTTATTCTGAAACAACCTCTGTAAAAATGCATCCTATTTACATTCCAAACTAGCTCCGGATTTGACATGCATGTAGAGAGAAGATTATGTAATATTTTGATTGCAAGAACTTTACCTTTGCATTCTCAAATTCACTACTTTTTACTCTACTTTTTCCTTTTTTAGTTTTTATTCGTTATTTTCGAGTTCTAAAGTTATATTTCATGTGAAACCTTTCTAAACTAAGATCACAAAAGAGCCACTGTAACTTGCCGCTATAAATTTTGTAAGAATTACTCGATAAAGTGTCACTAAATTGTGTACTTAAGCTAAATTAATTTGCAGTGAATCTGAGAGTTTTACTTTAACGTACATGATGAGAATTTAAAGATCCTTCACGGTCTGTAATATTCTTAATTTCTTAACAAAATCAATTAGATTAGTTTTTTTTAATATGATAATGAACATTTTTTATCATACAATCAACACAACTTTTAAAAACACGATACTAATACTACGTAGAAAACTTCTTAATTCTGCTTCTACCGGGAAATGAACCCGAGACATCATGATTAGAGTGCAGGTGGTTGGGTTCGTGCCTTTGAGGTCGTCAAAATAATGAATTAAACATAATGATAATATTAACAATATTTACAGTAGGTAAAGTGCGTATTGATTAGAGATCGAACCAAAATATCCTTACTTCGAAGGTTTTTGTTGGATTTCCAGGAGAGCATCTGCCAATGAATATTACTCGTGTATGTATTTCAAATGTATTGAAGATTTCAATTGTAATTTTCACGCCACCTTCACCATTTAATTGAGGATTTTATAATATAATTTTAAGATACGAATAGTACATACATTCAAATCACACCGTCTGCCTTCAAAGGAGTAGGCAGTGATCAGGTATAACCAATTTTTCGAAACAAGTAGTATGAGTCTAATTAACTACTACTTAAGAGGGTACTTTAAGTGCAGAAATCACTTAAGCACACTTTTGTCTGTTTTCGTCATTACATCTTCTTTCATACATCAACATTCATGAAGCACGTTATTCGATGCTCTATCACACAATCTAACATTACACATTTTCCTGAGAGATCTTATCTCTACCGCTTTAAATCTAAATTAATTAATTACATTAAAATTTTAAAATAGTTGTAAATATTAATTAATTAAAATAAAATAAAGTATGTATGGGATGGTTTAATCGGTGTGAGTAATGACGGGTGATTTATCAGGATCATTCCAGGTGGCAGTCGATAGTTTCTGCCTATGCCACCAGGGGCGTAGAGCCGTGAATATATGTATGTACGTAAGAAATACATTCATCAGTTATTACATTATGCCAACAAGGAAGACAGCTAGGTAGCATTTCGTTAACATTCCAGTCTATCAAGGGATGTCAAGATATCCGTGCTAAATCAAACACATTGTCTTTGTGGTTAGTGCGTCGACCAATACCCTCCGGGCTTTTGCTCAGTCAGAATTCCTATCAGCAAGAAGTGCTCAAACCAGCTGAGAATTCAGTATGAGATAATGGAAAGCTATCGGCTACGACTTAGGGTCTTGACAGACTTCACATGGTACGCAACAATGTCACGAATCTCGTTACTATTACAGTGTAATCAAATTATAATCCCTTTGTATTGGTAGTAAGTACATTCCGTTTAAAATACTGGACATGAACTTATCGTCAATAATAAGATATGCCATTTCATTTTAAATATTGAAATTGTAGTCGTACGAAATTATGCAAATGAATAAATAAATTTACACTATATATAATATGTAAATATACACACATTCATACATACAAACGTGACGATGTAAGTTATTTATTTTGTGCCAAAATATTTTACCGGTAAAAATATTCATGATATTGATCCTTTGCTGAAGACGGCTTATGGAGGCCAGATGGAAGGTGTTACCTAGCTTCAAGGCGGATGTTTAACGATGAGTAAAAACAGGAAATGAGTGTGTTTAATGGCGTTGATATAATCTATCTTTCATTACTTCGAACACGAGAACAAAGAAGTTGTAACTTTTAAGCCGCAGCGGAAGTTACCTGTATTTTAATACGACTTATCGGTGTAATGGAAATTTAGCGTAAATAATTGAGTGATACGAATTCAAATTATACAAAAAAATGTTATGATTGATTGTATTTGTGAATGTCAAAAAGTGATTGATTGTTCCCTGGTAACAATAAAAATGTAACTCGTAAAACGGAGATTTGACATGAAAAAAATATATAACCACGTGTATGTGATTGAAGTATTTTGGTTTGCCGACATATTTTTTTTATATATATGCATATAGTAGAGTTGAAATAATATGAAACCATAACTTACCATATTATTTCTCTTGCACAGGTTAATTTTGTGTAACGGGTACATACTTTATAACTTTATAATATTAGCACAAAGGCACAAAAAATGTAATATCGTAATTGTCTCTTTCGACGTGCCAGGAAAAGTCCCGCACGAGCAGTGAGAAACTTCTTCAGTTTTACAACTTTAAATAATAAATGTCCCCTTGTGATAAATTCCCGCCCAATATTCAGAAAACAACACACGTGCCAAGGTTGAAGTGGAGCATAGAGATATTCACCCATATTAAAAAGACGGGATCAACTTAGTCTTAAATTGCGGTTATTCAAATGCCAGAATGCCAATATTCGTTTTAACTTTATCTCATATTTAATGTTATATTAACATAGATGGCTCGAGTTATTAAAATGAATAATTACAGTCCTTTTCAGTTCATATCTGTAATAACACAGAATTTTGCGTAAGCGAGTATCGTGATATATGTATTTAGCAATCGGAAACTGCATATCTACCATTCATTCTCTTCCACTCACTGCACAGGTTTTAACATTGTACAAAGAATCGATAAAATAACTGAGCACATTCGAAAATATTTCACGGTGCTACTGCTGGTCGGTATTTTTAATTATCTGTACCTAGTAAGAAATACATATAATGTTCCCTCTGTAGGGAGACAGGCGTGATGTGTATGCAATTCATGTAGCTGTATGAGAATACCTTTGTGATGTAATGTAGCTTTTGAGTATCTACTAAGCATAATCTATTTTTGTACTGGTCCGTTGAGATTGCTCCCAATGACGAATTCAATTTTACATATCCGTGTTCTCTTCATAGGCATTCCTGTGAACAAATATCAACCTGTACGGCACAGAATAAATTGGACGTAGCAACGGATTAGTTTCCAAGATACGGGTCAAAAAAGTTTGTTTAGGCACCGAACAAAGAAACAAATAGCTTTATTTTTCTAGCTAAATGTTTCTAACAAAACAAACACTTTCAGGACAGGTAGTGAGAGGTCTGAGGATGAGAGTCCGCAATTGTGTAGATAGTAATTCTATGTATATAGCAATATCGCGCCTGCTTGTTGACGATAGTAGTATAGTAGTTTTTCTGTCGATGATTTCCTTCACCGTAGTAGTTGGTTATGTTTGGTATGTTTCTTATTTATATTATTAGGTGTACAGTTTATTGTAGCAATATACAAGTCTATATTAGTATATCAAGCTAGAATGTTTGACGCTGAGGGGTTGGTACATAAAACTCTTATTAACTCTACGAATTACCACAAAAGATCCTAAAATTTCATTCATACAGCCCAGGTTTCATTAAGGTAATACTTTTATCGAGGTTATTTTAAGCGGCTAATTGCTGATACAATTTCCATGATAAATCCTTGGGTCTTTTGCGATTAGTACTACGAGTGGTATCGCTTTTTGAAATCTTTTGTCGGGCGGAGCGTGTGCTAATTTCTACAGCTGTTTTAGTATAAAAATCCCATTTCATTTACTCGCATGACATCATTGCTACTGAAATAACCCTTATGTAGGGCAAATATCGACAATGTTTTGAAACCTGATATTTAGGGTGAGCACACATGATCGGTACTTTAACATCAGTATAAACACGTGATGTCAACATTATCTTAGAAAGTATAAAACGTGAATTTTTTTATAGTTAATAATATATCGTTATGATAATGAAAAGAATTTCATAAAGTGTAACTTACCTACTAAATTAACTTTTCGAGCTCAATATAATAGTCGCTTTCACTTCAGTTCACCACTTATAAATATTCATTAAGTTACTTTTGTACTAAAACATAGGACAGAAACCATTATTTAATTAAAATGGTATAATTATACCTTTATAAGTTTACATTACTAATCTTAACTACAATTAAACATTACCAGCATCAGAGAAGCAACTTTTATTAAACATTGAAAAAGTTACGATGACACAAATTGTCTTAATCCCCAACAATTGCAGTTGTTTTCCAAGGACACGGAGAAATATAAATAATATAAAACGTTGAAATTACATAACTTGGAAATCGTTTGATTAATTTGTTCCTATAAATTGAAACTTTAAGGTTGCAAGAATATAAAAGTTTGATGTTACCGCAATAAACTTTGAGCCTAAATAATTAACAAAGTCTGTAAGCTTGCACAAAGCTAAACTTTGAAGCGGTTTTGGAAGCCTGTCTGACCTGTACTACGTTAAATGTTATACAGTGCGTAGCTTATAATTAATTAAGGCATTTTCTTGTTAGTTTAGATCTGTTTATTTGAATTATTATGCTTATGACATAATTGCTTAATACGGAAAATCATTTAAATAAATAATGAAAGTTTGAAGTATTTTCAATTTCATAATATTATTTTCAAACTGAATTCGCATAGCAATGTTAAATGCACGTGAATGATGAATATGAACAAAATAGTATTTCTAAAGTGTTCGATTGACAAAGGTCAGTTAGACGGCGAGTGAATATTATGCATGTTTCTGGTAAACATTTCATTCTTAACGAGCAGTTCCCAATACGACCATCGATTGGCAAAATATTCTCAATTAGTTGCAAATGTTTCCCATTCAATATCACAGGTGGGCTAATAAAGTATTCTAGAACCAAAGCATGTACTCATGTTAAATATTTGTATCTAAACAGTCTATGCTCACGCATTATTACCAGCGTACTTTTTCGAAAAGATCAGCGTTTGTGCACGGTAACTGCTAGTACCACCCGTCACTGAAGGTGCTGACTATTTGGTGATATGTATGTTTGTATGGCCAAATATCTTTCTAGGGACGACCGTCGTCTCATGGCCTACTACTCTGAAAGCGTTAACGGTCGAAAAGCTTATATCATGTCATGTTAAAAGACAAAAAGATCAAAGCAAAACTGAATTGGAACCTTGATCCTCTACTGACCAAATTAGGAATAACGACCCGTGAAATTGAATTTGAATTTACATTCTATTTCAACAGGGAATCGCATTGCCAACAAAATCCGCCTAGCATATTTCTATTTCGAATGCCCCATGTAAATGGCTGACTCATGTATATTTATTAAAATTCTCGAGTCCAAACGTATTTCTATGCTCTTGAAAATCACCAAGATTGCACCAAGATGCTCTTAAAAGACGTGAAAGTGCTTTAATTTTGTACGTAATTCCATTGATCCTAGTCGTGTTACTGTTTTTAAAAATTTGCCTTATTTTAATAGATTTATGTTTTCGAGAGATTTTAAAATTTTGCTGTGGCTTAGTTGAAAATTTTATAAAGGCCACCGAGAAACCTCGGTGCATTCAAACTTAACCTTAAACCTATCGAAAAGGGCACGCGGTCATGTCTTATGTCATGTTCATGTAAACATAAATATGTATATTTTAGTTTAGGAATTTTCCAGGTATTCCTTTTTAAAGGTTGCTCTAGATTTGGTATTTGAATATAAGAGATACAGTTTTATTCTGGAACGTGCTTATCATATTTTACCTACGTACCTTTTTTGCAAAATATGTTATGAAAGATACCTTTACTTTGAGATAAGTTTTTATTTTGTACGTAGGCATTTCGTGAGAACACAAACGTTTAATATTATGGTTGGACTATTCTTCGGAATATATAAACATTGGCTTCACATAGAGACATATATCACTACCTAACAAGTTTGACAGTGGGTTCAACGATAAATAGATTACTTCACAATTTTGAAGATGAACACGCAAACCTCTGACTACTTCACAAGCAAAAATGGTCGTGGAGTGAATGTCAATTGTAGTATTTAGAACATACCTGAGCTGCACTAAGTGCACGAAAGGTCGGGAACATTTACGGTGACGTGAAACATCGTGAAGTGACGTACCGTTTTACTTTAAATATGCGCCTCTTGCCGATAGGTTGATAAACTTAGCTTCTTGAAATGCGGGGGCAATCTAGCAACCTGGGATTAATACGAATCATTTTCAAAATTCGGAGGAGGGCGTTAAGTTTCCGACTACCCCGCAACGATAATAAAAAAGAGAGAGTGTTTATACAAGTCGTGATGCGTATGTTATGTACGGATTAATACGAGGTATGACAATTATGCTACGACTTTTGGGAGTAGCTTTTGCAAAAGTTTATAAATTTTTAATCACATTAAGTATAAAGCTGTAAAGGTAATAAGTATATATAAGAAAATAAGTAAACATTATCACAGCTGTGAGTAACTTCATTTGTATGTAAATCGTTATTCGTTCGACAGCAAGAGCCATTACCGCAAACGAGGCATCCATTATGTGGTTCTTTTAAATCTACTCAAAAGATAGTAACGTATTACACAAGAGACTGAGTCATCATCATTGAAAAAGTTTCATTTAAGTTCGTCAAAATGATTTTCGTCTCTGCAGCTAAGCGTGCTTTTAACTTGCAAAAATCTTTTGTTCCGTCTGTGACGGAGCACAACAAAAACAGCTCTTTGTGTCACAGCGACTCTATGTATACGGAACACTTCATTCCGGGTAAGCTCCTCACTTCGTCACGTGAACCGGCTGAGCTTGTGAGCTTTAGCGCGTTTTCTTTGCGTACACTTCAATGTTACAAGTCTTAAATAACAAAATATTTCGTAAGCGACGATGATACGTTGGGATGTTAGAATATATAATATTCGGTCACTTTTATACCATACGCGATCATTAAATAGTGTTTGCGTGTTCCTGAAAGTGTATTGACAGCTCAGGTAACGAATTGATTTCTTAGGTTACTTAATTAAGACTTAAAATTATTTTTCGAAGAAGTTTATTAGAGATTGATTACAATTTACTAAAAGCGAAAATGTTACTTATGTTGACACTTATTTTATCAGTACCAGTAAAATCAGCTGAACTATACAATTGAAAACTTCTTAGAATAAGTATTGCTCAAATCTAGATAGCTCAAATTGCGTTCATCTATAATGATCTCACGCGATTAATCGCAAGCCACAAGGCGTTGAAATGAATCCTCGTTATCTCTGTTAAGATTATATTCATTAAGATTGCGATCCGTAGTATCAAGAATTTATACATTTAACATTCAAAGCTTTTATATAGAGCTGTATTACCTAGGCTTTAAAAGAATTCATAATTAGAGCGTTTAAAGAGTGCTAAAGGAAAATAATATTATTTTTGAAATGTGTTTATCATAAATTTGGCGCGGTAAGTTGCATTGGGAAGGTTTGAATTTCAATAGAGCGCTTGCTTATATTAATTACAGTTACTGAAAATTCTTGTACACACCAAAAATAATCATAAAATATGATTACAAATAAACCGATGTGATGTATGTTTAAAAAGCAATAATTAGTGCCTGTAAACAACGTGGTATCTTAACATCTGCTTAATCCCTAATGGGGTTTCAGCTTCGCTGCATATTTTAACTATGTCAAGAAAGAAAAGAACCTAACTCTATATTTCAGATACATCATGTTATCTATTCTGTAAACAAACCCTAATACCTATTTGTTTCAATACATACACGTATATCGAATACAAATTATTTACAGAGAATACCTTTTAAGAGCTCGTTTTGGAAAACTGCCAGAGTTGTATACCTGCACTAAAACGTTGCGCTTAACTGAGCTTCTCACTGACTTTGATCAATGACAAGTGAGCTTATTGAGATCAGTATGCAGTGAATAGATTTTCAATTTAACCAATTTTCATCCAATATACATATAACAATAGGAACAAAGTTTTTCTAGAGTTTCATTATTTCTAGAATGATTCCGTCAATAAGTCGGCTTACATGCGTAAATCAACTTAGATCGCCAATAGGTTTATTAGGTAGTTAGTACGGTACTTATACTTAATAAAGGTAACTTAAATTGATATTTATGCTTTATTTTTATAAAAGCGTTTGAAGATATAATAATTTTTGCAACAACCATCACCTTCTTAATGCTTATGTTAATGTTTTATTTTGATCTCAATTATACTGGGTAAGTCATGCTGAGTTGTTGCCACTAAATCTTTTTGACAATTGACTAGACATGCGAATATTTAGTAGGCTCACTTAACCCGAGCCGACATATGATTATATTTAATACTTTCACGTATTAATTAAGAAAGTACACATTTTCGTTCGCTACACAAACATCTACCCTTAAGGTTACTTAGAGGTTGTCGTGTCTATCTCCGCAATTGTGGACTTACTTGTCTGTATTAAACCCACCTGTAATCCATATAATTGTTGGTACATAAAGCGGAAAGGTTTATTTAATTTACATATTTTAGAGTATAAAAATTGATTAATTTATCTAATAATAATAGTCCGAGACTATTTATTAGCCAATGTTTATCTATGTATGATTTTTTTTTTATTTACCCTGGAACGAGCCCAATACGGTGTGCATTTAAGATTTGTAACCTACATATCTTTTAATAGTTACAATAAAACTGTTTGTAAATCATGTAATTAAAAGTGTTAACACATCATAATTGATGCGTAGTTAAATACGTATAACTTAGTTATGTCAAAATATCATATAACAAACGAAAAGACAAAAAGTTTAATTTATGTGATAAATAAAACATTTATTGATCATTCAGACACAATATTATAGTGAAATAAGTCTTTCAAGAACTCTTATTATTGCCTCATTGAATTCTCGCTTTTTTCATTGATATTAGAATTCCTTCGTTTGTCAACAAGCAAGGGTGAAAGTTTTGTATTATAAAATATTTTACCTTACTCACATCTATCTATAAGGTTCAATTCAATATTTGACTTTTATATAAAGGCCGCATTAAAAGTTACCCAACATTTTTTTTCATAATATGTTCCAATAGCAATATACGAACATCATTTCGGCTAGATGAGTTTCCTCGTGGTTTTTTTCCTTTACCAAAAACCAAATAGCACGTGACCACCCACGTTATATAAATACTTCATATAAAATAAATACTTCTAGCGTCAAATTATGAATTCTGTAAAAAACACATTTTTATATAGTATAAATATTGCGTAGTTATCAAAGGTTGTGGTAAATATTATCTTTCAAGAAACGTCATGTTATATGAATATCTTATATTAACATAAAAAAGGTAAACGCTATTATTCCTATTAAAAAATACTTGTATATTAACTTATACGTTTGCTTGAAATCGCTAGTGAATTATATTCTTTGTCAAAGCATAGGTGATTAGTGGTGTTTATGCCTAGTGTATATTTATGGTTCTTCTATGTAATTTATTTATAAACAAATTCATTTCACACAGCTATTATCTTATAACACTAGTTTTGTTTTCTCTACATGGAATATGAGAAAGGAACAGCTCTATTTAAACATCCTAAAAATGAATAGTTAAGTCATTTTGCAAATTGGTACGAATGTATTCAGTGATTCAAGATTTATGTTTCTAATTTTGTACGCTCAGTAGACCTTTTTCTCCTTGATATTATGTAAACGATTACCCGGGTTGAGCTGTACGGATTCTTATTCAGTCGTTTCCGTTTGTTGCAGTGAGACTATTTTTATTTGCGTAGTCGCATTTTCAGAGATTCCCGTTGTAAATCATTTTGTACATTTATTTCCTTCTTTTGAAGTATTTTGCCTAAAGTTGTGAATAGGAGTCGTATGAATATTAACTCATATGCTTGGATTTCTCATAAAAAATGCTTATTACTTACTTTCTTCACTGATTGTGTCCTTCATTAGGGACATAGAGCCTTAACAAAGTACGCCGCATGACTTCAATCTCAGCCAATGGTAAACCAAGACCGAGAACATCTTTTTTTATCATTTTCATTACACATGAAAAATTCCATATGTGGCCCTAATATAGTCTATGTATTCCCCCTAGAACAACCTAATTTCTTTTATATTCCTGATATGTGAAATGCTTAATAAATATTGTAGAAGTTGAATAGATTATGAAATGTTGGCTCTTCCTGGCATGTATTATTCGGTAACTAAGTTTCTAGTCTTAGGCATTTCTCGGCACTAAGGTAGCTACGAATTTACCTAAATTTCTTACCACTTTGTCCCCAACAATATGCTGAATGTGTCCAAAGTTTCTTTGGAACTTTTAGTTCTTTCCACCCCTTCAGGGATTATGTATGTAAGTTTTAACTTTGTTTTACTCCGACCGAAACTGTTGAAATCGAAATTAGGCTCGAAAAAAGTTTATGTATTTTATGTTCTGCTACACAAGTTTGTAGTTCAGTATTCGTGTAAGATAATAACGATCTATGAAGCCGATAGCGCGTGATTATCAGGCTGAGAGAGGAAACCGATATTGGTGAAACGCGTTATAGCCAATAACCATAAAATTTTATACAGAAACTGAACTTCAGCAGGCTCGGAGGCATTTTCACTAACTTGGATTACGCAATTTAGATCGAAAATAGTTTCTACCCCGCGACAACACATGTGACCTAAGATTGTTATGAACTATTCTGAAATTGTTAGGTTGTCTATAAAAGTATAATGCAAAATTGTATTTCATAAATGCTTTATTACTATACGTACATCCTGAGGTAGTTACAACTCTCTTTTGTCAGTGAAATGTATCTAGAGTAAAATACTTATGCGCTGAGTAATATCTATACCGAAGAATAGGGTGACTTCCTTACGACGTGTTTGTTCACTCACCATAAAAGCGATATTTCGTGGATGCATCGATTTTTCTGTACTCAATGTCGCCGAGCACAGTAAATGTCATATGAAGTTAAGAAACTTAAAAAGAACTTTTATACAGTGTTTAAACTTTCTCTTTCACGGTTTAATTAATTTATTTAATACAGTGTCAAAACCGTGAAAGGATTATCCCAGACGGATTCACAAAACCACACAATACATATTAAAGCATGATTTATTATAGAGTAAAACGCGACGTGGCTTAACGTGTTACCTTTGTCGTCGGCCGCCGTGATAAATGCGTGTAATGCGAAACTCTTTTTGTTTGATACAAAATGGCCGAGTAACACAACGTGAAACAGACAGCACACTTTGAATATAACATGCGACGTAGACAGATAAAAGGTGACGAGATTTACTGGTAGTACTATAGTGTACGAACCCTTTTGTAGTAAAGGGTTAACGTTACATACACTACTGAGATACTATAGGGCTACAAGAAAAAAGGTCATTACTTATAATTATAATTTAATAGTTCATATTTTTCTCTATATATGGTTGATTTTTAATTTTTAATTTACTTGAATGTATTAAACGAAATACTTTTTTGTTATAACATTGTAATTTGTAGTAAAATGATGTAATTGTGAACAAAATATTTGCTTTAAATGCGAGTAACTCATGTTACTGGATTTATTTGCTCCCAAGTGTAATATTGAAAATCCCAGAGTAAAAACCGAACACAAGTTGTTTGCCGAAAGTTTGTACGTGAGGTTGGCGCACAACATTTTTCAAAAAGTCTTAATTCATTTTGTCAGCTACTTTCTTGTATACATTGAGAATAGATTTTTCTTACTTTTCTCGACCAATTCATTAGATTTACATTTCACAAATTTATGAAGGTGCAAAATACGGATAAAGAAAGCTTCACGCAAGAAATATATAAAGCCAAAGTAGAGAGAAAGGTTGGGAGAAGAGAATTGAGAAGAAATTATCCAGATCCAATTGGAAATATTCTTCTTAAGGCGGAATAGCGTAGCGTGAAGAGGAAAAGAGCATGCATTAACAGGTTAATGGATGTGAGTGAGGTGAGATAGATTCATCAGGATGGCTCAAGGTGGAGATAAATAGTCTTTGTTTAACCCGGTAAGGTAACAGGTGCGTCAATTTATATTTATGTATGTAAGACCTTGCAAGATTATTCTTAAATCTATACAGAAAAAGAAATGAATGCCTATTTGTAATGATGATCATTTTACAATTTGGTAACAAAAAACATAACGTGGTGTCCTATCTCTCTGGATATGTAAAATAACAATCACTACATTTGTTTGGGTACTCGCTATTAAGTCTGAGAGTTTGTATAATATATTATGAGTTATATCAAGTAGTTCTTTGAAAGTTAAGTAAAAATTCTGTTCAAACTATTTTATTTTACCTAAATTGCAACTTGGAAAGAGCTTCGTTCAAAAACCATTCCATTCCACATTTACATTAGCTCTCTAAAGGTTTTTCAACCGAGCAAAAAACTAAAATAAACGTATTAAGAAGTCTTGGGGGAAATAACGAAATGTCTAGGTCACGTCGCGATGAGGGTTGAATTGGCTTTCTTGATTTCATGCTCTTCAGCTAGCTGAACTTTTTATTCTATTAAAATGCAATTATATGGTGCATGATATTATTAGGCATAAATAGTTCATGAACATGTCATTAAAATCCGATTTTTGTGACAATGATGACCGACGTGTGAACTTCAAAAGCACGTGTATGTAAAGGCAAGAATGTGTGATAATATTGGTATTTATGTAAAATGCATACTAGCTTACGTACTTTTCGGTTTGAAGCGAGGCTGGCTACCTTTCTTGAATATTGCATATATATACCGACACAATCCAAATAATTGATTACACTGAAGCTCCAAGAAAACGTCGTGTCTCACAAATTCTTTCCACTCTGAAGAGGATTAATTGAAACGAGTAAATAGGTATGATATTACTCTTAATCCCGTAGTTGTAACTGACCAATTTATACTACGAATATATTTCCGTAGCTACGAAATCTGAGCAGAAGTGGCTAATCTTCTCCCAGTAGACTACTTTATTCTAATTTTATGAGGCCATACAGTGTGAATGGTACTAGTGCTATGGCAGCTTAATGCCCTGAGTCTCTATCTATGCCTTCTGAGAAAATTGACATAACTTATAAACTATACTAAATACTATACGGCTATGTACTACGAAAAACAAGAGCAAAATTTGTCATTCAATGAATGTTACTATTAAGCACTTGTGTAATTTACGTAAATATACTTAAAATTCAATTTTGGAGCTTAAGTACCTACACTATATCTAGCTGTCAATTTTCGAGTCAAGCTATGAAACAAGACTAAGGGACAAACAGTTCATATTTAACAATACTTTTCTAAAATCATACGATTGAACCTGCATCATTTCTTAAAATTGAATAAATTTATTTTTATAATAGTAGGTATCGTTCATTTCTTCCAAAATTATACAAGTAATTCCGTATGTGTACACAGGAAACTCTTACTACGTCATTAGGATAATGGCCTTGAATAGTGTGTATTTATATTAAATATTTGTTTATAGTTACTTACACGTGCTTAGAATAGGTACATGCTTTTATGTTTTGTCATGAATATGCATGACTAGCCTGAAATAATATTGTCAACACATACATTACATGAGATTTTCTGGATTCTACCTGTATAATGTGAAAACTGAAAAGAATGTTGAGTCATACATGCATGATTGTATTTATAAACCTCAATCCCTTCCGGAGTAGACAAAAACCTTGCTGACATAGTATCTATTTGGTGACTTTTGGTTTTGTGTCTATTGGTGATTGGTTGGTAGATTGCTTAGTCACCTCCTAAAATAGATGAACAGATAATTAACATTCTACTTACTGCCCTGACTAAGACGGGATGTTGAGACACATACATACACATATAGGTCCGTAGAGCGTGCTATGGAACGTAAAAGCTGCTTTTAGCTATCTAGCTGCTTTTATTGCCAGCATCTAGTAGAAGGCGACTAAGGGACTAGGGTTCATACATACATACACATCACACCTGATTACCTGTAGAGGGGTAAGTAGAGATCTCGGATCCCCATTTGTCCCGATCCTGACTGACCACTTTCCTTCCATTGACACTCATAGACCTCCTCATACACACTCAGCGGTACTTCTAATATCATCCTTTTTAATATGGCGTTTACCTGACTATCATATGCCTCATTGGACCAGCCGCTACGTAACTTCTCACCCCTCCACTTCACATATATTCCTTTTGTCAGTCTGCTATCATTCATCCGCATAACATGTCTAAACCAACGCAGTATGCCCTTTTAAATCATAGTTACTACATCTTCTCTCATACCGGAAGCTTCCCTTATTACACTATTATTAATTTAATGTCACTTCTAACATTAGGGTTTATTGAAGCTAAATATAAGCACAATCTATCACTAAAGCTAAAAAGTGACCTAGAAGATATTATTGTGTATCAGAGTTTCTGTCCACCCTGAAAGGGATTGAAGGATGTGAATGTTTACGCATATAGTGTATTTGTAATAGAATACATATACGAGTATACAATATATGAAACCTGGAGCGTTTTAGCGCGTGTTAATAAAGATACATGTGCGGATGGCCTTGTACTTACTATTTGGAAACTGAATCCGACTATGTCACATAATTTTCCTAGATACTCAATAAAACTTCCTCATTAATATCCAAAGCCAGCGTTTCTATAATATTAAGAATTACTTCGCACTGTTGTATGACCAAAACCAATGAATTTTATAACAATTCAATAGATGCTTGCTTCGTAGTAAATCGTAAAAGTATCAGAGGTTAAAGAGTCTTTTTTGTTTTTAAATAGTAAGTCATCAAATTTCAGTATGTCGTTCATAAGACATTTTGGATCTGATCATTTCATCCAAACCTTCAGTGATTCTATACATAGTGTATGACGTAATAACAAATTTTTCAAAACTTCAATTGTAGCTTAAAATGTATTTTGAAGTTCAGCCTATAATAAAATGTATATATTTTTATCAGTGACTTAATCAAGGTAAAATATACAACCAATATTCAATAAATAATAAAAACAAGGTATTTAGATGCTTCAAGGACCATATTAAACCTATGTCCATGTCTTTAAATAAAGAAAATGCCTCAATCAAAGCGGCATGAATAAAGGCAATCAAATCAAATTGTTTTAATTCGTTTGTTATTGTGATAGTAACATGTTATTACACTACGATATGCCGAAACAGGGTAACATTAAATATAAACTATGACTCCAACTGCACTGTAGGGAATTAATACGAAAATGTTTTAGTTGTTTTGCGTGCTTAAATGTTTAATGCGTACCTTAGCCGTCGTAAATAATGTGACTCACGGTAGTAAGTTAACCATTTTATTACGAATTATTATGTGTTTTATGGGGTTTGTTTCTTTAGCCATATATGAAGTAGTGAATTTGAGAGTACATTTAAAAGTACCATATTACTAAAATATGTTTATAATTTATAATCTAATCGAGTACCATAGCACCAGCATAGACTTGTGAAAGGAGGAAAGTGATAAATAAAATTGACATTAATGACCATTTGTATAATTTTAAATTTTTTGTTCAGCGTACAGAAAATAATTTACAATGATCGAATTATTTTACAAAATTGGAATGGTTCAATAATAAAATGACATCGAATATCATTTTTTTGTGGATGCAATTCCAATACCTAGAATAATTGTATAAAACCCACGTGAATAAAATCGCAGGCTCGCCAAAATTCTACGAAATCTATTTCAATTTTGAACAGTGTTTCACAATTCCGGCCATAGATACTATAATTATCAAAAACATCTTTAATTAAAATAAAATTTGCTACAATAATAATATATCTTATAAAAACAGTAAAAGTAATATGATTCAAAGGTATCTAGTATGTATTTTTCAATTTCGTTCATTTACAGTCGCTAACGGTGAAGGAAAACATCGTCAGGAAACCTGCCTGTCCTTTGTGATAGGTAATAGCCAGTGCCTATATACGGCGATAGGGTTTACTACCAATCATTGGGCGCTGTCTATCTAGTGGAACGTGGGTTTCGAGTGCCCCATACTTAACATGCCTTCGAAATTTCGGAGATGGTTACTCAAGCCTCTGACTACCCCGCCGTAATAAAAGGGAGTGTATATAAGTCGTGAAGCATTTGTATGTATGCATGTCTCTGGTACTGTACGAGATATTATTATACAAATGTACTGGAATATATAGGAGAGAGTTTCCAACTCCAGCACAAAATTATCAGTTTGACTAAGGACTTAACTTAATCAGCAAACAAAAAGGGAGAACAAAGGCTACTTACTCTCTCTTTGATGGCTCATCTGTCTTTGTCTAACCCAATTAAGTGTGTTTGTGAATACTTAAAAATATTTAATTTTTAAGTAGGTTATATGTTCACTTTTACTTATATTCAAAGTATATACTGCACTTAATTTACTTAACTACGAGTATATGCGCTTAATTGTACGAGTATATCTATAAACAAATCTTCTCATGAACGAAATAAGGGATAATTATGGAAGGAATTTATAGAGCCAAGGTGGACGGTAGGGTTAGATGTGGGTCGCGAACAATATATTATATAAATAGAATTGAAGACATTCCTCTCAAGGAAGGTGTACGTATCGGGAAGAACAGAAGAGCAGGTATAAGAAGGTAAATCTGTGTGTTTAAAGCAAGATATATTTGTAAGGATCGTTCACGATCAAGAACATCTATCCAATCCGTTGGGGTAGTAATGGCGTGAATATGCGCATCTACGTATATGTGTACGTCTCCTCAGTAATTAAATCGCAATGCATGTATAGTTATGGTCACATTTATGAATTTCATTAACTTAAACTTGAACATAATGTTTATTCTGGAGTATAAATAAACAGAATTCAGAAATGTTAGGTTTAGACGAAGGCGGATATTTAATTTGATAATGGAGATTCTTTTCTTTTGTTAACACTGGGAAAGCTCTATGCAGCACTCATGTAACTTATGTTAACTTCAGTAAAGAGTTTGGAAACATCGAGGTCATACTATGTTCATACAACTTTTAGCTACAGATGGTACCAACAATTTGCATCTACGAACGTATGATCGGAAAAGTTCTGGCGTCCATATTTCGACATTCTCAAATTCATCGTCTTGGTATAAACACTTTAAGCTACATTTTGTAAGTTAAAACGAAAGACTCAATAATTTATGACACACAATGTCTTTGTATTATTAATAAAGTGTCAAAAAAATGTGTTTACGTGTTCCCTCATTTCCGCGCTCTGTTGAAATATTGATTTGACGCTCGCATCGAACATAAAGCCTTTAGATCCCGTCTTTCCATTTTGACATCATTGGAAGGAAACAATTTAATTATCTTTCGGTAATCTTGGGATCGACAGAATTCTTAGAACTAAGATCTCCAAACATAATGGAATGTGCAAAAGAAATGTAATGAAAAAAAGTTTACGATTGGAATGGAATTTCTCTCAGTGTCATGTCAAAGAATCTAAGGGTGACTCTAGCGACAATCATATTATTTATAAATTTCCTTACAATTGCTTCAAATATTAAAAGTTGTTTTAAAAGGATGGCAAAGTATGTAAAAGCTCGGACTTCGTATGAGAAAGGTCCTAGGTTCGAATCCCGACTCTGGCATGTAGCAATGAATGAAATTTAAATACGTGTTTTTCATTTACGTACATAATTTACAGTCGCTAACGATGAGGGAAAACATCGGGAGGAAACCTGCCTATCCCTCAGGATAGGTAATAGTCAGTGCCTATATACGGCGATACGGTTCACTACCTATCACGTTGGGTGTTGTCTATCTAGTGATACGCGGCCTTGGATTAACCCATACCTAACAGGCTTCGAAATTTCGGAGATGGGTATTCCAGCCTCTGACTACCCCGCCATAATAAAAAAAAGGGAGTGTGTATATACAAGTCGTGAAGCGTATGTTATGTTGTTTATGTATGTTAATATAAAAATTAACAACAATGTCATTTAAATATATAGAAAGATAAAAATATATAAGGACCACAGAATTAAGGTCCAATCATTTATTTAACAGGGGTTTAAATGTATTAATTGTACCTTGTGTTTTTAATGTTAATTAAAACAGAATATTAGGTTTATGTAATCATAGAAAACTTAAAAAATCAAGACTGATATTTTTACTATAAAAATAGCAAGTTTATTTGTGTTCTGTAATTTTATAGCTTTTTAATAACAGCATCGGATCGAATTAACAAATTCTCGTAACACCTGAAGTAATTTGATTCTAAGATTTATTTGAAACGAAAATCAACGCAGAAAAGCATCGAGATAAAATAAAAGAAGAAACAAAATATCCTTAATTCTTGTGCTCTAGTATCATCTTAAACCTGATACTTTACAGGTAAATGCACCTTTTTTATTGCGAGTGATTCGTGGAATGTACACTTATCTATCCAGTAATAAAGGTTATTGTAAACCCACCTTAATACAAGTGTACTAGTCTGTGATGTATAAAGAATGCTAACTAGTGGTCGCCCCCTTGGCACGTCGTAGGAGGCGACTAAGAGACTAAAGCTAAATGGAATCAATTTCGCGATAGGCTAGCATTCTGTCAGCTGGAGTGTGACCTTGGAGATATTATCGTGTTTACGAGGTTCTGGCCACCACAAAAAGAATTAATGGACATGAATGTATATGTATGTACTTTATACGAAATTAAATATCGTATTATTTTTTCTATTTGCTTGAAATATTGTCTCATATTTAGAATGTTTTATGACAATAAAGCTCTGCCTGAACAAAATTAATTCCCAATGAGTATGCGTAGAGCGTTGCATAAGGGTGCTATTTAGGAATATAAATGTTCGACAGACTTCATTACTTTTCGTATAATGGATCTCTTAGTTCATTAATTAATTTCAGACTCAAATTGAATAACTTTGTTTAGTTTTTTATAACATTTTAAGGTACAACTTGTTGTTTAGCAAATTGAAGATATACAACTGAGAATGAATAATGCACTTAAGAAGATTCATTAAATACGTACTAATTTGTAGTATTGCGAGTGACGAGTTTTACTTTTCATAAATTACTCGCATCATAATATAAAATATTATAAAATTTACTTTAACTACGACTTTGATATTTCGCCAACCCACAAACAGTAAAATTTTAGCTTATCCATTTTTCACCTGCAACTTAGAAAACGAAAAAGTACGAATAAGAGGTGTAGAGTTAGAGATATATTCATGAAATTTGTTTCTCAATATCGTACGAAATGAAAGCAAAACACTTTGGCCGTGAGCCAGCGTTTTGCCACGTAGCACCACGAATAGAAGTTAGGCATATACCGACAGATGTTTGACAGTGTCCTGAAATCAAGTTTACCAGTGTAACAGTGGTTCTGCTTTGCAATAATGGAGAATAAGCTAACTTGCTAGTTTTATTTCAATTGGTGCTACGAAAAAAGAACTTAACCATTGTTGTATTTATGTTGTTTGTCTGCTCAACTCAAAGTCAATGGTTGTGCAAATCAAGTGTGTATTATTCATTCTAATTTTTAGTATTAGCTTCTTCGAGACCGATTCCAGACATGCTCGTCAAAGATAATTTAAAGTACTAACAAAAGTTTGGAACATTATATTAATTTACAAAGTTAAATAATTTATCAGATACTTGGGAACCCGGTGTTGTCTAATTAAAATCATTGAAGTTCTCACACTTCATTAATTATAAAAAGGGTTTGATTGGAAAAGGCTTATAATTGATTAATTTTCCAGGAGAAATACGGATGCATGTCATTATACCTACTTCCATTTTATGCGAAAGTTAACGTAAATTGAAAATCCACCTGAGCTATGATAACACATTTATTCGGATGAATAAAAATAGAACAATGCAATATCACGCTAAGAGAAAAACAGTCAAAAACCTGCGTATTCTGCAATAAAGACAAAAGTTAGGGCTTCAAAACACGGCAATTCGGAAAACTAGCCATATACCGTAGTGACAATCTGATTATATTTTAATTATTGGACTAGTTGTGCACATGAAAACACGTGTGTCTACTAGTAATATCGTTGTGATGAGCATGTTGTATTATAATATACTATTTATGTGTACGTTTCCCAAATACGTTACAGAGAAAGAGATAATTTATCGACACGTCATGATGCACACAATGCCTCATAAAGAAGTAATAAGAATACGGAGTTGTGTATTTGGGCTGGAATATGGGAGAGAGATACCCGCATTATACCAGAAATTCTATGAGGCTATTCATGGTGCTGAGTAGTCGATTTGTGTCTCAATCGCAATGAATGGCAATTCTAAGGGCTTAAGTCGGTTGGTTTGTTGTGTATAGGAGAATAAAAGGAGAACCAGATCAATGGCTTTGAAGTGCGCTCTTTCAAAAACAAAAAAATGGAGTGACATTTGAAAATAATTCAGTGTCAGAGTTTGCAGATCTTTATATTTCTGTGGCTCTCGTAATCTTTGTTACATCTATTTTGCTATTGAAAATGTTAGTTTTAATTATAGTAAGATAACTATCGGGTATATGTTATTTGGTTATGAAGAGAAAGATAGTTGCACACTTAAA
Source organism: Leucoptera coffeella (assembly GCA_030578115.1). Classification (NCBI taxonomy): domain Eukaryota; kingdom Metazoa; phylum Arthropoda; class Insecta; order Lepidoptera; family Lyonetiidae; genus Leucoptera; species Leucoptera coffeella. The sequence goes on from JAMBLF010000162.1 coordinate 258,177, forward strand.
ATTTATTGCATAGTAAATATATCATATTCGCATAAGTTCGATCGTAGATTTAGGAGTGAAACGTTTCGGTCTCAGCTGCATTATCTACGTAAACAATTAATGCAGCATTTCCAACCCACTAGATCTCGAAATAGGGGTCACCGAAACGTTTGCTACAGAATCATCGCATGTCTGAATCATAAGGTTGAGCTAATCGTGGTCATAAACCAGAAGAAAGATCACCAGACCAGATAAGATAACAGTTCTGGTCTTATACTAAATTAGTGCGCATAAATAAATTTTTCAATAATTTTATCTTAAATAAAACAAAGTAACAAAACCGTAATCAGATTATGAGAACCATCTGTTTCCGAGAATACTCCAAAAGACGAATCTCCACTAATAGTTAATTTTATTTTCTTTTCAAAAGCTCATTGAAATGATCTCTGGTGGAATACAATTTATATTAGTACTTATTCGTGTAGAACTAATGTACTTTACTAATTCATTCACGTTAAAAATATCTTCTTATATCAAAAGTAAATAGTAAATCAATAATAATTAATTTCCGTGAATTTGGTATTTCGTTTGTAAATTCAATTTAGATTGAAGATTTATTAGAAACTAAAACCTTTTGAGGCTGAGAGGTATTGAGCAGTACTCGTAATTGATTAAGAAAAAGTAGCTAAATATACAAGACTCATGCCCGCTGTACGAGAAACAGGTTCACAGATATTACTAAAATTTCTTTTTTTTTGTTACGTCAGCGATATTTTCTATTATAATTGTGATTGAAACGTATACTCACCAATTTATTAGTATGGTGTAATACTTTATCCTTAATAACCCAAATACCGATAGTGGGTCATGCATGAGTTAAGACCCGATTTTCCCTAACATTATATTCTTCTAATATCTTGGTTTACGTATCTAAAATGTTGTGTGATTGATGTGATACTATGATTGGGAAAATATGCAGTTGTTGATAGGCTTCTCTCTTAAATGATTTATGAACATAGTGTAAATCGTATATTTATGTAACGTTAAAAACTAAATACAAATGCAAAAATATCTTTCGTTTTATATTCCGCCTTGAAATCCAGGTCGTATTTATTATCAGATAAACTTATGGCCCTGGCAACCCGAGAAAAATTAATTCAAACATTTCGGCGTCAAGCTTTTCAGATGGTGACGTAAATATAAATGAGTTGACACGTGTTCCAAGATTTTCGGAAAAACTTCTACATGAGTCTGTAAGGGTGCGAATTTTCCTCAAATTAATAAACAGTAACATAAAAATGTTGGTGATTCGTCTTTAAATGTATGAAACAGAACGAAGAAAAGTTGAAGCTAATATTTGATTGCATTATATATTTTCAATTTGTATTAATATTTTATATTTCTCGACGATTTTATGTTCCACTCAGTCATGGAAAAGAGAGCTTTCAGGAAGGTCACTAAACCTGCATTTCAGACATGGACACTTGCTTCCTTGACTACACCCTTAAGGTTAATGGTTTGAATTTTTAAGCTAAGCTATTTAATTGGCATTAAAATATTAGGCATAAATTACCTTAGAATGAACAAATTTAAGAACAATTCACAAGAAAATCGTAAGTAATCTCAGAAAATCCTTTTAAGTTAAAGTATGCATTTTCCCTGAAATTTTGCTTCGCCATGACGATCAATAAGGCTCAAGGGGAATCAGTCAAGATGGCTGGCTGATCTACGACAGGACTATTTTTTATAAAAGCCTTACGTAACGTATTGTTCGTAGCTTTTTCGTAGTAGGTAATGTCCATTGACTTTTAATTATTTTTTGTTGCATATAATAATTAATAGCAATCTAACTAGCTGCCGTTCTTTCATAAAGTAAGAGGTCACTAACTCATTTAGGCTGAATTAAATTTATTGAGAGATGAGATCACTTATCAAGGACATCGGGATACCAATGCTACAACTGACCGAGATGCTCTAAGTGTGTGCGAGGTTCAGTTCAATATTAATTATTTATTTTCATTAAAATTGATTAAAGTACTTTTATTAATAGATTTTACCTTTTAAGGTTCTATACTATTTTAACTAAACTATTTTCATGTAATGAGCTTTCAGTGAATTCAATAGGCATTTATCAATAAAAAGCGATCCTATCTGAGTTCCAGACGATGTCAAACTAACACAAAAAGTCCAATTGAAATGAATGCGTTTTGAAGCGTGAGTGAAGCCGAGAGTAAAAACTAATTTATTTTAGAAATAGGGCTTAATATAAACGTTTGCATAGAAAATACATTTACGATTATTGAATTGTGATCACCTGTCTTTCGAATCGGCTTGTTACAAGAGTCGACAAAGGGACATGGGATATTTTCAGCATTCATGGGGCTGATAATTTTTTCCTTTATAATAAACGTAAGTTCAGTGCATCATTACAAGTATTTATCAACGTAATCCAAATGTTACAATGAGAATAAATTATAACTTTCCAATTCATTATTGAACTAAGTTCATAAGTATCTACATAAATCAATATTTATAAGTATTGTAAATGTATTTATTACTACGTTCTATCGGGAAGCTCAATTTCATCTAAGAGATTAGAGTCCGTGAAATTGGACGTCTCGCCTGTTTATCAACTCGCTCCAGCCAGTAGGATATTGCATTGACAACAGAATTGTTTGTGTGGACTTCCCAAAATCAATTTGGTGCTGCTCTAATCCAATACTAATGTCGAAAGCATCCGCCGGGCGAGAGTCACGGGAGCAAAACTTTGTAAAAGTACGAGTGCATTTCTCTACTATACTTGCTATGGTACGTAACTACAGTCGTACTAGTGAATGACGTATATAGATTGAATAGCTGTCGTTCTTTTCACCATATCGTAGAAGGCGAATAATGAGTCAATTGAATTTATTAATTAAACAACATTCAAACATTTGGAAATAGTAACTACCTTGGTTTGCGCTAGTGAGCGTTCTTGGAGTGGCGTTATTACGTGTATTTAAAATCTTTTTAGGTGAGGCTAAATAGTTCAACATCTAATACACTAATGAATGCTGACTACTTGGTTAAAAGTAAAGGTTTACGGTCAGCGTTTCAAAGTAAATATCCTAAATAGGACACTAGTAGTAACCATATCTTTTTAAAAAGAAATAAATATATAAAAGGTAAATAAATAGCCATTAAGTAAATTTAACTTATTGTGATTTATAATGCATCCATCAATTAAAATTACTTGAAAAAATATATTCATTATAACCAATACTGCACACAGTATAAAACTGTAAATATAGTGGTTCAAATTATAATAAAAATAAGCGTTGAAAGCATGAATTTCAAGAAGTGTCCCTGGGGTCCCGTTTGGGTTGTCTGGAATAAATTGGTTTTTATTGATTACGTCTGTTGCTTAATACTTGTAAAATACTTACAATATTTTCAATATCTTAAAGTGTTTGTACTTATACCTGTTCACGCTCGTACTTCCCAATCGTACAGGTAGACGCTATTCATTGCCATGTTGAAATCAATCTGACAAATCTCTGTTTTTGATTTGATGCTATTTACGCTAAGAACCTTTTCCTTTTTTAACAATAATTATTGCGATACCATCAAATTTTAATGATTCTAGTGAACCTTATTTTGTTTTTGTACGACACAGTTTGATGTATTTAATAGAATTTAGTTATGATAGTAAATTATTTGAAACGAAGGATTATATTAGTATTTTGTTAGCGTGGAGATGATCGATGGCTCTGGAGGGCTCTCGAGCAGACCATTAATGGAAAGATGGCTGCTCCTAAAGTTACCAGATTATATAACTATGAATCTGATATCAAATGGAAATATATAAAATTTCCAATTCGGAGGGTCGGTGTTTCATTTACCCAGTTGAGTTAAGTTGTATTGCTTGTATGGTAAATACTAATATATAGAAAATTATTTATTGATATTGTTTACTATTGTAGTGTGTAGTTATAGATATAGTTTAGAAATGGTTCATAAATGCTTAAGTAAAACAAGTAAATACATTAATAATTTTATTCTATTTTTCTTAGAACTACATTTACTAAGATATAACTTTGGCATTAAAATCATAGATTTACATAAGTTTATATTTACAATTTATACTTAATAATACAACAAGAAATAAAATAGCATAAATTATGATACATTATTATTTCCAACAAATATTACGATTTAATGTCTCTTCACTAACTAATCAAAATAGATTCTGATAAGATTTATTATTATGAATAGTCTCATCACATTTTTATTTTTGTGTACTAATCACAACACTAAAGCTCGAGAAATTCGGTAACATACGGATGAGTTCACTACGTTCAATCATAGAGGTCCTTTTTGGATATAGTAGATATGGTGTACAGGCCGCTGCTGTCCGTCACCTCATCCGTACTCTCTGTTAATCATGACGCGTTGATGGTCTCCATCCGGTACAGGAACCGGCGGCGGCGCATTACTCATAACTCTCCATTGGGAGCCATGGTGACCGTGCTGCAGTTAGCCCTCGTAGACCGAGTGGAGCTCCTCCTCAACACGCCACCCGCCACAGGATTCATTATCATGATATTCTCATTCTTGCGCTTACTCAGACAACAATAGAACAAGTCCCTCATGCCCTTGCGAAAGTTTTTAGACAGGAATGCGTAGAGAAGTGGGTTTATACCGGAGTTGAAGTACGTAATGAGGAATGTTAAGGGCGTGAGTAGCGCACTGAAATCGCTGGAGCCTTGGTACCCGCTGGACCAGTACTGCCACATTTTCCTCGCGTGGAAGGGCAAATTACAAATGGCGAAGATTAGTACGACCACGATTAGCATTCTGACGACGCCCCGGCGGGCGCGGAGCACGTTCCGCGACAAGTGGCTCAGATGGTGACAGCTGCGTGTATGGTCGCAACTACGACATGTTTTTCTAAGCGGATCTGTGAAACTTTCGCTTTTGTTCTGAAACAGATTTAAAAATACATTTTACACTACACGACCATAATCCTTTAGTAAGAGGTTTTTGTGATCAGCATCGTGATTGGGAAGGATTTCATACAGAAATTAGCAACGTAATGCTTTTTCTAGTTATAATATCTTACATAATATAATTTACTCTAAAATTAAACAATGTTTAATCTCCCCGTGTAAAGTAAGTTACCTTTCAAGTTGGGTGCTGACTGCCTGGTATAACGTAAACTTTGAGTAGCTGTAGATCTTTGTAGATATTACGTAGATTAAAGCCTCATGCTAAAGGGTTAATGGTCGTGAAACTTTCAATATTAAATTTAGGGTAGATAGACTTGAGAAATCAAAGATATTGGCGATACGATAGTATATTGATAGTGATAGATAGTGTATAGATATCGGATTATCTAACATTGAATTACTCCTAAGGAATCGAAAATGTTTGTAATATTTTTTTCTACAATTAGAAAAATGACAACGTCAACTGACTAATCTGCGAGCAATCGTGATCGCGAAGTGTCATTGTTACGTCACAGTAAATGTTTTATTATAGATATACGAGTGTAAAAAAATATTAATTGTAGCGTAATATCATACTACTATTTCGATCAATATTATTAAATCAATATGAATATTATATCAAAATAGTATTATCATATAACGCTGCAATTAATGTTTTATATATATTTATAATGTAAAATACTACGGTGAGGGAAAACATCGTGAAGAAACGTACCTGTTCCGCGAACAGGTAATAGTGCTTGTAAATGGCGACATGACTTACCACTTGTCACATTGAGTACTGACTATCTGGTCAACACGTGGATTCGAGGTGTCCATAGAATTACTACCTTCGCAATTGCGGAGATGGCCACCTAAACCTCTGACTACCCCGCAAGGGTTAATGGTCGTGAACGCGTTTGTCTTTGTATATAAAATATATTATATGTAATATATCTCTAATAAATTTATCAACTCAATATAAACAAACATTTACATCAGATGAATAATAGAGATGACCGATGTCAGTCCTTAATGTTTCTCCTATACTTATGACTGACCTGTGCCTCAGTGTTGCCAACAAACTTCCTTTGAGGCTCGTACATGGTGAGCGCACCCTTGTCACCCCGGTGTCTGGCTCCACAGCACTCGTTTTGACTAATCTTCTGCAAGCCACGGGAACTTTGCCACAGGCCGATTGCTATACGCGTGTATAGAACCTACAAGAGGTTTAACCATATATATATAAATGCATTCATAGTAAGATGTTATGGGGGATTGTAATATAGAGCTCTAGAGATTTAATCATTATTTACATATACTCGTGAATTCATAAAATGGTGTTAGTCTGGGACGATATATAGAGCGAACTACAAATTGCTAATCCCATTACGTCTTCGATACTAATGCTAAACGTGAGCAAGAACATTATTAAATCACGACTATTATTTTATGGCAAAACCATAGGATGTTCATGACAGTGTTATAGAAATAGAGGCACAAAGTTTCAAGCGAAGGATGAAATTCATAATTTTATAAACCATAAACCATTCATCCCTAGTCACTAAGTCACTTCCTACAACAGCTAAAAGAATGGCAGCTAGTTAGCATGCTACGACGCCCCAGTTGCACACTTAATCTCATTTATACTGCGAATGAAGAGATAAAAAGAAGATTATTCATAAACTTTACATAGAGCTAACTAGTTGTCTTGTTTCCTAGCATGTTGTACAAGGAAACTAAAGAACAAAGGGTAAAAGATATATTATATGTCAGTGTGTAATCATACACTTCCCGGAATGGGAGTTAAAGTTTTGCATATTGTTAACTCTTAGTTGGAAACCGCTGGGTAACGTTCAGTTTGATTGATTACTGGGCCAAATAGTTTGACATATTATATCCAATAACAAGTATTGAGGTTATGGTTACGTGACTGTCGGAAATATTAACTTTTGTTCGTGACTTTTCCATTCTATAGAAGGACCACATACGTTTTAATTATACTTTAATTTAATTTTTAATCACGTATTTAATTCCCATTTATGCCAAACTGAATGGACACAAAACATGTCTTCATTAGCTTAAATATCTGAGTCGTCATGACATTGTTATAAAGTATCACATTGATGAGTTTTCTAGCCGATCAGTCGATAGATTCAATTGACCCTTAGTACTATCTAGTAGCCTTCTAAGATATTCCGGGAAGTAAGGCAGCAATTTGACTCTGTTTTTTATTCCAACAACAAAAAGAACATTTATAAATCCTTACCGTCATGACACACAACGGAGCGACGTAGAGGAGTCCGAAATTGACCATATCAAATATCTCCGAGTTATATTTCATTCTGTGCTGTATACAGATAGTCTCTACGCGTCCGTTGCCAAGGTTATTTGTTATTGTCTCCACCCAAATGAATTTGGGGGCGCTATAAGCAGCGCTGGTTATCCAAACTCCAAGTATGACGAGCTGGAAGGAAATGGCGTGTTTACTCTACTTTATAAATTGCGCTTGAAATAGCTACGCACTTGTTACATTTCATTGCACAGCTGTTATATTTCATGGGGTTTTTCACGCTTATAGTACGAAGAAAAAGTTTGGTAATTTATTTTATGAAAACCTACATCGAAGGTTATGGGAAGATACTAAATTAATTATCATTATATTTATAAAATAATCGTCTATATATGATTTCTATTAATAAACTTTTGACAATCCAATGCTGAACCTCGAGGGTACACCAGAAAACACGGTCACTCGTGGCCTCCATCCAGTCACAGCTGGCCACCTTTTTTAAGTCATTGGTTCTACACAGTTCAATATATACACGACACTTAAAATTATAAAACATAAGTTACCATACTACGTATTTTATTTACTATATGAGACCGGGTCGTATCAGGATAAATTAAATAAAGATATTCAATAATTCCTTTGTAATAATACCTTTATATCATGTATGTTCCAAAATAACTAATACTACGTATATCCGAATACACCTAGTATATAAGTAAGGTTAATCCACTCACCCTGAGTCTACTAGACGTAAGAATCTGTTTGCAAGTAATGGGGTGTATGATGGCGAAGTAGCGCTCCGAACAAATCACCACTAAAATGAATATTGATGCCGTGTAGCTCAATGAGTGCACAAACTGATACATCTTGCAGAGGAAATTGCCGAATATCCAACTGGAACAAAATGTATTGGGTAAAAGATTGAAAATACAGGGTAGTTGCATTACATAATATCACTCACGTAGGGGCCGGCTCAATAAGACATATGACAGTCAGACGATTTATTGTTGAAAGAGAATTAAAAAGTAGCTATAATCGCCGAGGGTGTATGAGAAGGTAATTGGATGTTACTAAAGTGAAAATAGTTTGTCAGGGTCGAGACAAATTAGTATCCTAGCCTTCTGCCTGCCTCTCTGTAATGGGCGTAATTTGTATGTCAGTAATATCTCAAAATATTCATCAGTATCAGTAATCACAAATTATATTAAAAATAAATTTGTTAAAGAAGGTAGTTTAACATTTAAAAGACACACGACATATCTGTTCCACCATGTTCCTATCGCAGGCAGACATTATGGATACCCGTACTATCTGAATTTCTAGAAAACCACATTCTCTCAATTGACGACTATACACATTCTGCGGTTATCGATACGTCGTTATCGATATCTGAACGTCGTCGTTTTAATATTTAAGTACCTCATTTAAGTTCCACATTATCACTAATAGATACGGAATTAAATTTTAACATAACATATGCTTCACGACCTATGTATACATACTCCCTTTTTTATTGTGGCGGGGTAGTCAGAGGCTTGAGCGCCCATCTCCGAAATTGCGAAGGCATGTTAGGTATGGGCCATTCAAATACCGTGTTTCACTTTATAGACAGCACTTAACGTGATAGGTAGTGAGCCGTATCGTATTATTATTCAATATTTGACTTAAATAATTGTTATACAGATCTAATAACTGTTACATATTGTCCCATGCGTAAAAAGAATTCTAACTAACTGCCATTGTACCCGGCGTGTCGTAAGAGGCGACTAGGAGACTAGGAATCTAGGCTTAATGGAATCTATGGCGCGATTTCAAATCCCAATATTAAATGCTAAAAAGTGACATAGGAGATGTTATATCTCCTAAGTTCTATCCACCCCGAAAGGGATAAAAGAACGTGAATGTGTATGTACTTGTATGTATATTTACCTCGGTATTAGGTATATTGTCAAATTCTGTAGAACGCAGAAAACTCCGACGCAAAGATCGGCTACGGCCAAGTTGGCCAGAAAGAAGTTTGTGATTGAACGTAATCGCCTCGATAGAGTCACCACCAAAATCACAAGCAAATTCCCTGAAAAGAAAAACTATTTTAGTACAGATCTTAAGTACACTCATTTATGTCTATAAACTATTTTGCACAGACACATAATCATCACTATCATCAGCCTGTCTGAATCCACAGTTGGACATAGGCCTTCCCCAAATGACGCCACTTTTTCTTGTCAGTGGTCGTTCGAATCCATTCGATGCCGGCCAACCTCGGGTCGGGGGGACGGACACATAAAGGCCGATTTATTTGGGCTGATAAAATACAATGTTCCGAAGAATTTTTGTTCACATTACAATTTAGCCTCATAATTGTATAAGAATAGACCCTTGTGACATCCTACGAAGAAATTTACTCTTTATCCTAATACTTCTAGTACCTTTTACCGCTGTCTATGCGGAGGTGCTTGGATGAAAGTGGTTTGTCAGGATTGAGACAAAAGGCGTCCTTGCTCCTCTCTGTAGGGAAAAGGGCACGATGTGTATGTATGTAATCGACTGACAAACAAAGTAATTTTTTTAAAGATCATTACTGACTATATGATGCTGCTGATATGTATGACGTATCATTGCTAACTTACCAAAGAAACAACAGCAAAACACGAGCGTGTAGAGTGTTATAAAAATGGCCCTGACATCAGTTCTGTCGAAGATATAATCATCGTCCTCGAAATACAGGGCACTGTTATTTGTACTTTGATTCTTCGCTATCATCGGATCGCTCCTATCTGAGGAATTGGTGAGCCACGAAATTGTAGGCATTGTGTCTATTCTCTTTTTTCTTCATTGGAATCAACTAATTGCTCTCGTCGTCTGCAACCAAAATTACAACTTAGATGAAAGTAGAATACAAGTTAGCTGAAATAGTATTAGAGTAAAAGAATCCCTTTTGCTAAATATCTTTGGAAATTATGTTTGTATCATTGATAGACGATTGGGTAACTGTAAAAGTTCACAAGTATTTTTACATCTCTAAAGTATTTGCTTTACAGGGCTTTTTTCCAAATAATTACTGCTATCTTGTCATACATTTTTATAGATAACATATACAACAAGGAAATTTAATTAATAAAAGCCAAGGCATGACAAACAATTCCCATTCTGTTTAAGCGGTGCTATCCAAAATCTCGTTATTTCCCAGAATGGGGAACTGTAACTAATTAACTGCGAGTTACAATGCAGTCATTAATTTTAGTCTTTTGATGCCAGTAGGTGGGTAATTTCTCGCATGAGTGATTACGTAGGTAAGTCACATTAAATTGAAATTTAATCCCATTGTGAGATCCTTCACGTTGTTTCAATGTAGACAGTATGTAATTATTAAAGAAAATGTTGCATTTTCTTTGACTCACACCCATTAGAAACGTTTCATTTTACTTAACTTTTTCATCTGTCTTCTACTAATACACATTTATTGACGGAATCTATTTTCTCTTGTATTAGGTTTGTAATTATGAAATATAGTAGTTAGGTGTAAGATGGTGGTGGCACGGTGAATTCGTAAGAGAAAAACCACAGTAACAATTAATACAGACCGAAAGACATTTTTGCTGATACAAGTGTATGTAGTGAAGAACAGAAGAGCTTGTATGAAAAGGTTTATGCTCGTTGGGTAGTATATACGTGAACACATAAACTTAATAGGTATTTATTCTCGTAACAACAGCTGCCGCGAACTTTGCCTGTTTTGTCTGTGTAGCTTTAACTTAGTAGCTTGAGTTAAACTTAAAACTCGTGTTTACAAATCCGGGTTAACCACAGACCTCTATAACCTAGATACCGCAAGTGTACGTACTTTGCGTGTCAAAAAGATTATAATTGATCAACCTTTTGACTGCGATCATTTAGTTCCGTCCCGACCGTCATCGTTGGCGAACGTGAAGTGCTCCTCAGAAAAATGCCTAGTTGTGCCGTAATATCTTGTAAAAATGATTCAAGAAAAGTAAGCCGAGATCATGGAAATATTTCTTTTCACCGGTAAGTAAATTTGTTATTTAATTGTGCGTATTTTATTTATAAATCAATTATTTTATCTTATTTGTGTCTATTACTATGTAAACCACCAAAATACATGTGAATGTGTGCATACTACGTGTTCAAATTACATTGCTGCATTTAGTTCCAAAGGTGTTGTATCAGTTCATATAAAGCAAGCAGTGAACACGGAATCGATCGATACTTTCAGTGGTAGTTACGCTTCGTGGTACAGAGGTTATTCTCATTAATTTTACCAAATAGGCAAATAGTGTTGTGCACATGCATCGATTCCAGTTATGGTTGTCGATTCGAATCGATTTCAAAACTACAAATAGGTACTCTAACTGATTAAAATTATAAGAAAATTATGTTTGTAAAATTTGTTCATGTTGTATTTATTTGTTAAGAATTAGAATAACGTAAAGTAAATTTTCATTACAGGTTTCCAAGCGACCCCTATATTAAAGAAAGGTGGATTGATGCTGATGATGATTAATAAAGGCGGTAGCAAATAAATATATTGATATTCGGTTTCATTATTTAACCAAACACATAAAATCTTCAGTAACCAAAAGACAATTATACAATAAGCTTATTTTATTTCAGGGAGAGTAATTAGAGATATTCTGTTTTACGAAGTCCGTTTGATTATGAATGTGTGCCGGCATGCACGTGTACATTGTTTAGTGTAGGTAGGTGCCAACGATCCCCACCTTAACGCACACAATCGAACTACTTGTATACACAACTACAACCAAAGTTAAATGGACTTCGTGAAATATAATATCTGTAAATAGTATTTATTATAAGTAATAAAACGACGATTTGATTTAAATTTTTATTATGTTTTCTAGTCAAAAGAATAATTAAATAAGTCTCATTAATTAGATAAGTCACTTGTGTGTACCACTAAGCCAATCATATACCTACTTAATAGTAACTTTAGATTAACTTAAAACTATATTATATAACATAACAATATCTTACATGAATAAACTTTTCATAATCACATTTGAAGTTTTATTTGGCACCAATAATTTGTAAGTACTATTATGCGTCGCACTCCGTTGAATCGTTTTGATGCGCGAGTATTTTCCCATCACTAAATCGCCGCTGTGACGTCATAATACCTACGCATATTTCGGCACGCGCGGTTTTCATAGAAATGAGTGCATTTGCGGCATCTAGGGTTATAGAGGTCTGTGGGGTTAACGAAGCAGAAGTTGAGAACCCTATTGATTGTTCCTGTTAATGAATCTCATCCCTATACGGGATTCAATTTATTAGGAGTTTACCACTCATCAATTACCTAAACGATGCATGAATTTCATTTGCCTTCGTTATGTAAATTTTCCCGTCCTTTCATGTAAATAAAAATACAACCTCTCCTGTTCCTAAGGTATGGTAAAAAGTGGTTACAAATTTACACGTTTGCGTCATTTGTTTTTTTAATTTGCTTAATACCTCTCTGTAAGGCGTTTAGAGATTTGATTTATATCAAGACTGTATACCAAATATGAATACATTTAATCCGATGCCATTATAGAATTTATATAGAATGCTATTAACAGTCTTTCTTACTGACTACTGGACAGGGACTATGGGACTAATTTTTATATATTATAGAGATAACATTATTATCCCAGTAGTCATATTAAAGGTTGTAAAGGGTTTATGAGCATATTGTAAATTACACATACATAAGACTATTAATCAAAGCAGCTTTTGTAAGGCTTATCCCTTTTACAAGCAGATTCACAAACGTCAATTTTTCTCCGATCCTAGCTTATTAAATGTGCGTTAGTAACCCTTAGACCCATTCACTGCGTATACAGCTAACATATTTTTTGTAATAGACTAGTAGTAGAGGTTTTCCATACATAGAAATATTAAATGGGAATTCAAATCAATATCATTGCAGCATGCGTGATGGCCTTTGAGTTTCATCGCGTAGTTAAATTACATTGATCTAGTAAACAAATTAATGTTCCTCACAGGCCGATGTACGCTCGAAAGTCTATTTTTGCGTCAAAACGCAAGCGGATGAAAAAAACATACAAAAGTTATCGAACGGCCAGTCGAGTGCTTTATTGAATAATATTAGAATCAGGTTATCGTGACAGTTTTGTCATAAATTGATAATAACTATAAAAGCAAACAGCCAATATGACGCTACTACCTTTAGATTGACATAATTAGATATTGACGTATTAACACTCCAAAATTAAGTATAGATTTTGCTTGCTTGTTTGAAGAGCAAAGTACAAGCTTTTACTTATTATTGATTTTTCTTGTGATAAATGAGTTTAATGTCATAAATAACAAACAAGCGGTAGGCACGTGTATGTCTAACTGCTCCGTAAATAGTAATGGTTGTAAAGTGTATGTTTTATCTTAGATTACATTTCTGAGTTCTGAATGGAGCATTTTGTCACGTCCGTAATGCTTTAACTGATTGTCAGGATATGACAGAGCAAACAGCCCCCCTCATCGGTTTTACCAAATAACAAATTGTTGAGTTTATTTGATGCAAATCCTTGTAATATGCAATATAGTATCCACTTCGTATATGAAATATCTTCTCAATGTTAAGAGTCGAAACACAACATACAAAACTATATTGTTTATCAACTGAATAATAGTTTCTCTGTCACAATATACTTTGACGTGAGTATCCTTGTTAGTTCAGAGAAAACAATGAAATTATTATTAACAAGTCACGAGATCTGCAAGCCTATTTATTATTTAAATATATTCACAGAAGGGTCACGAGTTACGAAGTGTGTCACAAGGAGCGTCCTCGTTCGGAAACCTTTGTGCCGAATATGCAGAGTAACTCCAATAATTTATTCTAGATAATCCTCGCCACTGATTTATTACATTTTGCACGTGTAATTGAAAAAAATCTGCCGATTCGAACCAAAGTTATGAGCTTTACGTGACTGCTCTTGGGAGACATACAGACGTAAAACAATGAAACTTTCTCGCATAGAAAACTTTTCTGAGACTTACGAATTCTAAAAGAAAAGTTATTCGGAAAGAATTCTTGAGACGAAAAACTTCTGTGTGCGTATATCTCTACGCATCATCTGAATTAAATGAGCATGACAAAAAGTTTGAATCATCATCCATTTAAAACAGCTTTTGTGTACGTAATATTAGTTGATATAACAAAAGCCAACTAAAACATTTTACATTGACATTGAAAAGAGCCTTTTGTGACGTCTTTTCAGAATTGATGTGAGGTGAAAGTCATCTTTGGTCTAGGCTATTTCGGTGTGTACCTGTCTGACGTGGCTTTCAAACAATAAACCCTCTTGACCCGGTGTATATAAAAGTTTACGAGCGCAGCGTAGTGTAGGTAAAATAAGATGCCAAGGGTAAATTACATGAAAGTGATCGGCTGCAGTATTGTTTCAAAGAGATATCGATAGCTACATTATACTATGTTTGTACATAGCTAAAGAGAAGAGAACCAACAAAGAAATAGGATCTAATAGAAGCCGTATATTTCAATTTGAAGACGTAGGTCGACCTTTTCTGAATTATTGCCCTGAAATATTCCAGCGTTTCCTGTTAATATTTGTTTGTACGAGTGGCCCTTTATTCTGATAGAACAATTGGAGGAAGAATATAATTTATTGAAAGTAGGTAAAAGCTATAACTTCCGTAAAAATCGAGTTGAATTCGCTGTTTACCTTTTCAGGAAGCTACTTTAAAGCTAACTATGCAATACTTCTTTAACGATGTATGTAGAGATTTCTCTTCAAATCTCAATAATTAAGGAATACTAAGAAATATACATAATCATTATTTTCATGACAAAAGTGATTTAAAAACCTCAAGAATATTTTAAATGAGTGCGTTAGTCGTAAATATCTAATGCCTGAATACAAAACAGTCAATAAAAAGACCGTAATTTATTCTTTCACATTCATACTTCAACCGCCTGAACAGTCGTCGGATTACATTTTTAAATCATCATAAATCACACGTACTCTGTACAAAGTATATACCAGTATATACCCGTGCAGTGACACATCATCAGCCCTTTGCAATTTACTGGCTGGAGCTGTCTGGCAATCGTGTTCAGCCCTAATTGAGTTGTGTTGTTCGGCTATTTGTGCGTCGTGTGGAGGCGGAGTTACGCGTAGTGTCATAGACAAATTAGAGCGTTTTAATTGATATGGGGTAAAGAGTAAGAGATATTTTCACCTATTTGGTAGGTGGAAGAAATCGATAAATAAATGTTCATTCAGTATTGTTACATACATATACGTATACATTCCTTTAATACCATTAGAGGTGGAAGGTAAAATCCAGAACTTCGGACACATTAAAAACATAATAATAATAAAATGTTGCTAGCCTCAATAAATTTTATTTACTCCTGAACCCTTAGTCAACTCCAAGGACATGCAAGTAAGAACGGCAGATAGTTAGAATTTTTTACGTCCCAAAATAGCATGGGTCATTTTTAGTATTCTTATCATGATCTACAACGCGCTACTATTATAATTGCACCATATTGATCGATCCAAAATTGGAGAAATAATTTACCGTAACTTCAATTTAGTAAGGGTCAAGGTAAGGTAAGGGTGAAGGTATCAAGTAAGGTTTAAATTATTACACCTGTTTTCTTGAGATTAAGAAATATAATTTATAATGTACCGTGGTTAGTCTCTTTAATCTACATTGTTTATTGAAGATTATTCCGTAAAACCACGTGACTTGAAGTGGCAATAGAAATTCATGTATATAATATATAAATGCTTATCAAACGCTATATTAGGTATGTATATTAAATTATAATGCTATAGAGCCACCTTAATGAAAGGATTATCATTGGTTAACGAGTTCTAAGAAATTCTGATGATACCTTTTGTATTTATGATGAATTTCCAAGTGTTGATTGAATGCTACTTCATGATGAGCTCACATTATAATGTTTTAAGGTCTTTTGAAAATTCCCGATACAAGGAAGGAGGCAACATTTTAATTAATCTAAAACCGTTCAATGTAAACAGAAACATAGAGCTTACATAATACTGTTTTGGCTGATCATAACAGAATCTGTCGGGGCTGGATGTTATAAATATTTTCATTACCTCGTGTACTGATTGATTCGTAACGGAATATTTACGAAGATAATATTCATCATTTCTTACATCAAATTGAACGTCCAAATAGCTTATTATGAAATCAAGTCAATATAAAATAATTTGTACGAAGAGATGAAGAATAAAGATGATACTTAATTTTTAGTCTTTGATACATTTTTAATGAGAAAATTTGAATCAACGAAAGGAAGCTTAAAATAACCCTTTTGAAGTATTGTGTATTTTTTTAGCTTGTTCACAAGATTAAAAATGGACGAACAAGGAATGAAATACACATCACATGTACTCAGCAATATTTATTATTATATATTATTTTGAATAACATTCGCTTTACAATCCATCACACGTTCTAAATTCCTTCAAACATCAACTATTTGATAGTTATAGTTTGAAAGAGATTGAATACTGAACTCAAATCGATAGCTGAAATGATAGTATGCAGATGGCTAATAACAGATTAACGCAGATGCTTGTTCATACTCGTACCTATCTCCATATTTAATAACATCGGTGGCGGTTATGCAAGGTCATTGTAGACTTAAAGACTTATGGAAACTGTATTCATAATAGGTTTACCTCCAACCACTGCTAACTATTTATGCAAATTTCTTGTACACCGTTGGGTCATAGTTTGTAAGCAACAAACAAAAGGAGCTAGATTCCTGTTTATTAATCTATTGTATACCTTTGCTTCCCAACGGTATGGAGAAATACTATTGATCATCTTTCACGACCCTAACCAATCTATCTTACCTCAATCACAACAAACAACCTCATGCCTTAACACTTAATAATGTATATTACATGATTTATCTTGACAGGATCTGTCTTGTTTTGCTGGGATGTAAATAGAATGCTAACTAGCTGCCTTTCATAGCAGTGTGTTGTATGAGACGACTAAGGGACTAGGGGTCAATGGAATACATTGGCCGTTGGGCTAGCAAGGCGTCAATATGTTAATATTCTATATAAATTACGACGCCCGTAATTGCTAAAACTGATTGATATAATAATATTTTAAATGCATAGACCACCTCGAACGAGGTTGGAGGATATGAACATGTATGTATAAGTATAATATGTATGTTGTTCAAGTTCAGCTTCCAGATACAATATTTCGAACCTATCAACAAAACATTGAGGCCAGATGGACTCAGATATGCCTAGTACGAGAGATCTAAATGGCGCCTTGTGGGAGTATGCCAAATTGCCGAATTGCACGACCGCCATTTCCAGTGCACTCTCTTCCCATTTGTGTCGAGGTAACGTGGATGTATTGCTGATACGAGCACTTGTTTGCGACGAAAGAACTCTATTGCACCGCGAAAGTGCAATTAACTAGTGTATTGTTACGAATGGTCGACCTGGTTCAACAGTTGATTACTTTATATGATACTTTTTGAAAAGATACTTCTGACAGACTGATTTATTTAAAACGATGGGTTTAGTATTTTTAGAAATTACATGTGTATTGTTTTAACAATTTTCAACTTAACAACGCGCTAGTAAAAAGTGAGCTTTATGGCTGTTATACAATAGTTGTAGGTAGTATTGATATATAATATCAGTGACAAGTTGTTAGGCTATCGACCAATAGATTCTATATACCCTAAGTCGCCTACTACGACTCACCGGAAAAAACGGCAGCTAGTCAGCGTTTTATATACGTTACAGACCAGCACGGAACAAGCGCAATTACTGGGTGCATTGTTATAAAATTGACCGGTCAGGTATAAAAAACTCGATTATCTTTGCCTCTGACGTGACGTAGGTACAAACATACGAAATTTATGAAGAATATTAAAACACAGAACGTGATTACGTGTTGTTATCGTCAATATTGGAGTAAAGCTAATTAAAGTGATTATAACTGAACGGTCTCGTTTGCTTTTTGAGTGTCTAATGAAATACGCTTTGTTGAATCTCGACGTCAATAGATATGAGCACTCGAATTCGGTGTAATCGAAATAGAATGTAATATACATATTTTTATTTTAACTTTGAGCTACAATATTATGACAAAAGAGTAATGATGTTGATTTGATAAATGTGATTATCTTTTTTAAATCATAATGTTTATTGCAATCAATTATTGTATCATACACACAGGTCAGGTTTTTTTTCTTTTAAGGATATAACAATCAATATAACAAACTTAAAAGTTTAGATAGGTATGAATATTATATATGAATAAAATGTGTTGCGCGTTTGCAACTTGGTTAGATCTACGAAAATCGGAATCTATCAGCTAACCCGATTGATACTTTTCATTCGGTTTAATACAACAATTTTTTTACTTAGTTTATAGATGGTCGTAAAAGAATTCAGAATTTTCACGTTAATTTAAACAAACACTCGAGGATCACTTTACTCCACAATCACTTAAAACTAAAATTCTTTTCTGTCTCAATCCTTCACAGGTCATTATCATCCAGTGAAACCAAACACCTTTCAAGGTAAAGCTTATCATTGTTTTTGTACACAAAGCATATTTAAATACATCCACATATTGCTTGAATGCCTTTTTCCTAAAAGCGTAGGACCTCGTAGAATATGTCTTCAGTTACTTGAATCATTTAATAATGATAATATAATATTTGGACATTATTACACCAATTGAACTAGCCCCTTGGTAAGTACATTTAAGACTTGTGTTAAGGGTACTAGTCAACATATATTTAAGAAATGTAATCATATTATATATAGATAAATACATATATAGCATATATAATCAGACAACAACCAGACTGGCAACAGTACATAAGCGTAGTTCTTAACTCTCCACCGGGAATCGAACCCGGGACCCCACAATTAGCGTTCAGGTGTCTAACCGATCGCGCAACGGAGGTCGTCAAAATCATTTTTATTTATCAAAAAGCAGAATTTATATTATATAATATTTTAATTAATACTTTTAACTAAAACAATTTACTTAATAATTAGTACACTAAACTTCCAAAAGCAATATTGGTCGACATAATTTTAACATATATGCTGCAAGTTTAAAAGATACATGGACATAGAAATTCATAGTATGCATATTGTGCAAGTTGCATAGAAATAATTAGTAAAATGAACTCTTTGCATATTCATATTCAAATCCATCGTTATGCGGGAACAATAACAGCTGATCATGTCATCGATATTCACGGTCACGATCATATGGTAGTACTATATTTATGTAGTATACAATATGGCACGTGATCCTAATTTCGCGTCTTTGAAAAATATACCATATTTTTTTATTAAATAGTTACTAAAACAAAACTAAGGTGTGAGATTAATGAATTTAAACTTAAAAAAAACGGGCTCATAGTTTGGGATAAGACAGATAAATTAGTTGTTCAGTTGACAGCGTAATTCTTTGTAGCCCACAAAGAAATCTATTTTAATTTACGTGATTATTTTTGTCTGCAACAACAGATAGTTAGAACTTGTTTACATAAATAAAATATTAATTTATTTATGTTAAATATTAATTTCTATATACACATTCAAAATACATACATAATATCCATTCTATATGAAATAAAACATATTAAGGAATCCTCTATAGACTCTATACATGGGCACTTTTTTTTGTAATTTGATTAGCTTATTACTAGAACAATGCATAGCATTGCCTATAAGTCAATGAATCCAAGAAAAACCACCGTGTTATTTTGATACATTTTCAGGTCTACATTTTTTTGTATAAAATGTTAGGTGCTACTCTCTTGATTGCTAAAAGATGGATCATCGAATACCCGAGGACTCTTTTCTTTAACCCTATTGGTATCGAGTAAAGGTAAAACCACTTAACGAGATTGAAAAGACTTTTTTCTAGAATATTCCTTTACTGAGTCAATATAAGAAAAATCATTGAAATGACAGATAATTAAGTTTAGTATTAGCTGGTCGGCCGCTTAAGCATTCAAGAGGGCGAGAAATAACATGGTGGTATTTGAGGAATGTTGACGCTTCTGGATGGATATTTCCTCGAGTGCGTACTCCATGCCTTATTCATTAGCTTAACTATTCTTCATTAAGTTTACCTAGAATTTTATAAACTCTATCAGATAAATAATTAGTTAATATGATGAAAATATCTAGAAATTTGTCCATATCATTCAAACTGGTGATCAATGAATAATGTTTGCCTATCACGTGGCGTGATAAATGTGTACAATAGTTAGTTCAAATTTTGGTAAATTGTTTTCACTGGTAAAGATCATTAAAAAAATATTTAAATAATCGTATGTCACGTACAAACATAATAAGCCCTGAATACCGCCGTTTACCGAATACCTGCACATCAATTTCCAATTAATTGAACACACATTAATATGTTTACTCTACTGGACGCTAATAATAGTGGAGCCTCGTCCACGTTCGCATAACATCTATCATTAATACGTCATGGTTAGGCAATTGATAGACATTTTTTTAAGTGTCATCAATAATGCATTATGTCTGAAATGTATGAAAAAAACCAAGTGTCTTTCCTCCCGGTGTGTCGTAGGAAGTGACCAAGGGTCTAGGGTTAACGTAATCTATAAAGCGATGGGTTAACTAGCAGTCACCAATGTTACAATTTAATTCAATCATGATCCCGAAACTAAAAGTATATTATCTCTCTAATGATCTGTTCATCCAAAAGGCATACAAAGTGTTTCTACGTCTTTATTAAAATTAGCTAATTAATCTCTAATTGTATTGATACCCAGTGGTGGTATTGATACTTAATAGTCAGTGGGTCAAACTGAATCTGTAAAAGTATCAATAACAATACTTCAAAGAAATACAAACAAGTGCTTTTCGCGTATTTTTCTAGCACGTCTTAATTTTGATGAAAGCCGAGTCTCGTTACAAAAAGAATGATTTAATCTGGAGGTTTGACTTTTTAACAGTGCTCCTTGCAAGTGAACAAATAAGAGACTTTTTGTAATTACTCTGGTTTTCTACAAACTCAGAGTAGCATATAGGCATTTTTTGGTGGTAGGCACTAATCTAGAATAAAATAGTAAAGTATGTACAACAACTAATGCCATCATAACTCATATACGAGCAGTAATACTGAAGGTGATCTTAGACCTCATCCCACCAGTGATTAAATGACGTGAAAGTATGTATGTAGTTGTGCAAAACTACGAGTATTTCTAATCATGGAAAAAACAATTTCTTAAAATTGATATTCATAAATTAAAGCATCATTTTAGTAACCTCCACACGTTCAGTAGAAATCAAATATTTTAGGCTACCTTAATTACTTGGATGCATACTATAAAACATGTTTGGTAGCTGATTATTATATTACTGGTGATTATATGTAGAAGATATTAAAATGGGATACTCATTCGGAACATTTTTTATCTTTTAAGAAACGACAATAAAATTATTGTTTTAATTCTGATTCAGCATAATTTTCTGTCCACGAACGTTAGATGCTTTTTCACCAAAATGTCCACGACACTTTTTGCGTAAAGCAGATATTCTAATATAACCAAAATACGGTAATTTAAAAGCCATTGGTGCTCCTGATTGCCTCACTGCAATGTTTTTACCATTGAATGGAAAGATCAGGAGATAATTGCGTACGTTTCCTCTCTGAAATGTTCTTTGGGGTAATAACGGCTTGAACCCAAAGTCTTTACGTAAACACAATTTCGGCCTCAGTAGATTCATGGGTAAGCTTATTTTAATCTTCCTTTGCCCGACTGCACAACTTTACTTTAATCCAATGATATACGGACTAATTTCTCAACTGGGATATACATATTTTAACAATAAAAACTGACATAAATTTTAAAGTCATCGGTTTGCTGATAGTCATAAACGTGAATTTAATATTAATTCACTTCGTGCCCATAATTCCTTACGGGGTAGTTAGGAGACTAAATGTTTTCTCTCTCTGAGGACTTGATGTGCTACGCCATGATGAATTTAATTTGCAATAATTTAAATTAAATTTCAAAATCTTTTGCAGCACCATAATACATACTAGTAAGGCGAATCAATATATATTTTTTTAATATACATAAATTGTAACTAGTTTTAGGTAAACATGTCATATTTTAATTCTTTTTTTAATTTAAATTAAATTATATGGCTTAAGAATGTTCACAATGTACATACATAAATTTAAAATGTTGTAATTACTAAACATGCAGTAATAGTTTATGACGCATTAACACTTGAAATGAAATTTTACCTCCACAAATTGCTTTGCAACTTTCTTGAAATGCACGTAAAACTTTTATGAACTTACCACTTTTAGCGCATTAAAAGTAAATTGGACAACACAAAGTTTCACATAATTTCATCAAACACCTTAGTTAATTGAAGCTTGAACCTGATGACAGTTTCACATGATATTCACTGGCACAGTACTGCATATATCGCACTGAAAAGTCAAAGTGATAAAGCCTACGCGGGATGAAAGGAACCTTCATTCGCGCCTCTTGAATTACAACTGAATCTGAAAGCGATTCTCACTATCCGACTTTCGCGCGCAAGATCAACTCCGCCCTGCCTACCAGCTAGGGAATAAACACATCCAAGTAATTTAACACTAGATGCTGTAACATAGATCTTCATTTACCATTGAAAATATCTTATATATAATAATATACTCTCCGTGACTTTAACTTCAACCCAAATAAAAATGCATAACCTAACGATGTTAATTGTCTAGTTTTTTATTGGTCAAGAGATTTCATTATTGTTCTTGTTATTTATATATCGAAATAAAATTAAAATATATAATATAATAAATATATTATATTAAAATAAGCAAGCAAATGTTCACTGTAGCACCTATTATACGGAACTAAACTTAGAAATAAAAATACACATGTTTATCTCTGTGCTCTTTTTTTTACTCCCTGCTTTTAATTTCATAGTTTTAAATGAGCATCAGCCTGTGCAGGCACGATTTAAAACGTTCTAAAGTAGCACGAATTTCTCCAACTCTTTAAGTCGTCTCACGAGGGATATTATTAAACTGACAGCAAAAGCTAATATTTATTTCCAGATGTGCCTACTAAACTTGTTATTGAAATGGAGTTTGTACTGTGTTGTTTGCTAAAAGGACCTAAATGAATATTCCAAGTTTCCTTGTTAAGAACAAAACGGTATTAAAATTAACTTTGCTTTAAAGTTACTTTTAGAACTTTCATTATCAGTACTAATATAAAATATTGATACTCGTAACTTATAAGATTTTTTATTGTAATAGAAATTAAAATTAAGATTCGTTTAAAGAGATCGACTCAGCTATAAAGACAGTTTTTTTTAACTTTAATGGTTTTTTGAATTGATATCAATCAGTACATTATACATTTGATTTTTGATGGAGGTCCAAAAGTGAACAATGTAACTCCGATGTATACCTATTGCTGCTTATACCAAAGATTAGATTTTTTAGTACAGTGTATGTTTATATACTGATTGGACTCAGGTTCTGTTTACGCAGCTGAAAATGACAATGGAAACGCAATATTTATTTTTAATTAATTGAATCAAATATTTGCACCGAACCCCATATCCCATGGGCTTAGATGACCACATATGAGTTTTCCTGTTTATTAAATCGAATATGTAATGAAAATCCTTTGGTGTAAACGCTTATTTGAGTTCGGCATAGAAGTTGCCAACATACTAGATTAATCCCTACTGAACTTAGTCGTTCTCTTACAGTATGCCAAGAACAAGGAAATTGTTACATTCTCTCACATTCACAGCTTAGCTGTTAGTGTAAGTCTAGTACTTTTGTGTTTATCTCTGATTGATTATAAAAAATACGAAATCAGCACGAGTGTGTGTTTACAAAACATTCGAACTGAAGACGGATTTATACGCTATCGCTTGAATACAATCACAAACTTTAAATCTTTCGTTTTAATACAAACAACAAGATGTGAAGACT
The DNA here is from genome assembly GCA_030578115.1 of Leucoptera coffeella. NCBI lineage: Eukaryota > Metazoa > Arthropoda > Insecta > Lepidoptera > Lyonetiidae > Leucoptera > Leucoptera coffeella. The sequence continues at coordinate 282,468 of JAMBLF010000162.1, forward strand.
GATAATCAAATTTACTAGGTAAAGTTTCATGTTATTGAAGAATTCGTAGCGATATCTTTCACGCATAATAGTTAGTAGCGCCTAAAATACTGAATTTCAGAAAAGAACTTTAGTTGTCATTCACTTTGGGCATACGAATTATGATTGAAGTGGATTCATTTTGTAATTGGTGATAAATATTTGTTAATTGGGTAAAACAATATAATATATGCACTGGTTCAACACGTATATGTTATACTATTCTATATATATATATATATTCTATGCTATTCTATGCATAAAAATATTTTATAGGCATATATTAGTAAACGTTCCATGCCTTTTTTCAGGTAAAGATTTCACAATGTATTCAGTTCTGATGTTTCCACAATTATTCTTTCTGTGCTAATTTGGCAGCAGTAGGGTATTTTGCAAAGAGCATGACATCCCTACGATTATTTCTTCATACGTGAACTGGTTTTAGAATACGAAACGAGTACTTACAAATAGGCACTTTCTGATAAATACAGCTTTTGAATTGCGAGCGCTCATATTTGCAACTTCCATTTCTTCCCGAGAGCGCTGCTATTAAGGATTTCTACCAACGTGACTTGACAATTGACAGACTCCATTGCACTAGACGCTTCCGTGATTGAAATGTAGTAAAATGAGATTCCTAGAAATAGAACGTATTCACTTCGTTGTATGTTAGTCATGATTGCAATTAGGTTGTTTTTTTCCAATAAGCAACTATTACCCAATAACGAGTCGTTTGATTTTTTTATTATTATAATATCTCTTTTTACGAAGACATACGTGAAATGTTCCATTTTATAATAATAGTTGTTTACTGTTTCGATCTCGATCCGTCTTCCTCACTGCTCCGATTACCATAAAACACGAGCGGAAAAGATATCAAAAAAGTAAAAGCTATATAATCATAGCGCTGTTTTCCCTATGGGTGATCGCAATTTACCAAATTCATAGCTTGCTTATCTATTCCTTGGGGATTCACCTGTGGTTTTGCGTCGCCAAACGCAACATCACCTGTCATGTCGGGTGCTACCTATTTCGTAAAATGTAACTTCGATGTAGCATTGCACGAGATACTCGATTACAAATAGTAGATTCATTTATATCGTATGTTTCTTGTAGATTTTGTGAGTTATTTTGAGGAAGAATATGTTGATAATAACCGCATTTTCTTTTTCTTCTACAAATTTACAATTTTGTGTGTCCAAAATGGTAAAAAATAACTTTTGATATCTATTTGGGAAACGTATTAATTTTTCCGGCGAGGGAATCTCACCTTATCCAGAATACCTGAGATCCATATAAAGTTTAACAGGTCGTAATGCTTTTAATTTGTTTTGAGAAAACCCATCTGATATTTATAACATTTAGAAATTAGCATACTAATTGAACAATTTACATAACATTAGGCAGCTATTAGGTATGCAAAACCTTTCCTTAATTACATACTTAAATATCAGATTTCCTAAAAATAATTATACGTGGAGATATAATTTCTAACACCAGTGTTAGAGATATGTACGTACGTATATATCTGTATTAAAAAGATATATGTATATTGAAAGAGTGTTGTTAGTGATGTTAGATGTACCTATAATTATTATGCTATATTATTTCAGGCTAGGCCGGCCATGGATCATTCTGTTAGTAATTACAACAAAACAATACTCTTTGGAACTGCCTTCCTCCTTCTTTCCTTAAAGATAAAAACAAAAGAGATAAAATATTTAAAGTCATATTATTACAGGCATTTCTTTCCTGTCGGGGGATTATATGCCCTCAAGGGAGAACGTCATTAAAGAAAAGTAATAAAGTACTGGCGGTACCTTGCACGGGATAAAAAGTCTGTAGCTATGTACGGAGATTGGTATAGGTCAGTGCTTAAGATCTCTTCGCTTTGGAGTCAATAGGTTTCAGGTTCCCCGCTTGAGAATGTATGGTCAGATAGACTTTATAATGAAAAAGGGTAACATTAGAAGTACTTATAGCGACCGAGTATGATGTGAATGAAACGAAAATGGTTTGGTTTGTCAGGATCAAGACGGATGGGGATCAGTGATCTCTGCATACACCCCTACAGGGAAGTAATGTGTATGTGTGAATGTAACGTATGGTTACGGAATAAAAAATAAATTGACAAAATGTGTTACATGGAAAGGGAAAACATAAATGGTGAAACGGTCTACCAACTAAGTGTTGATTATCTGATTAACACGTGGATGGGCATAGAATTACACACTCCGCAATGACGCAAATTTCTGACTATAACTTAATGGAATAATTGTTGTCAAATGTATTTATGTACAATGTACTATCTATTTACCGAGATAAGAAGCTTTAAAGCGTAAACGATCTCGTTCAATTATCGCAAAGTGATTAGGAAGAGACGTAAAAGGCTTTCATGAGATCATGTGTCGTGTTCCAATATTAATTAGTAGGAGATCAATTGACGATACTAAAATAGAATTTAACGTTTTACGACAAAAGTTACATGTTTTTTTCATGTAAAGTCATGTCAAATAAGGATAACAAGAAGTTATTAAAGTTTCTTTTCGGTTTTTGTCAAACTTGTATACTAGTGTTATGCTAGGATATGGAATAGTCACACCACAACCTTAAATTATGTAATGCCCGAAGTGATACTATTAATATTTCCTAGAAATTTCTTTAAATTATTATTTAAGCCATAGTACTGGCGACATGATGTACCACCTTTCACATTCAGTACTGACTATCTGGTCAACAAGTGGCTTCCAGGTGGCCATAGAATTACTACCTTCGCAATTGCGGAGATGGAAACCTGAACCTCTGACTACCCCGCAAGATTTAATGGTCATGATCGCTTTTGTCTTTCTTTTAATTAGGTAAGATGACGTAACAGGATGTTCAGTGCTAATCTTTGTAAGATTGTTTTATGTCTGGTTTTTTAAAGTGTAGGTTACGAAAACCACAACTTTATGACCTTGGCCGCGTCATATTTGCCTAACCAAAATTCAGAGGGAAAGGTTCGCCGAAATTTGTTTCAAAGGCGAATGTTTTCGTCTTGTTAAGCTTTGTAACAGGTTTTTGGAAACATTTTAGAACCTGCGCCTGTACCTACTACACTACAATAATATCATTGCTTTCCAAGTGAATTTTTATTTCTAAGAAGTTATGTTACGTTATAAAGATTGAGTTACCTCATAAGAGATGAGAATCATGCAAATCCTTTGCTTCTTTGTAATAAATTTCTAACTAGATGCCTTTCCTCTGAGATTATTATTGTAGGGGTGGTAAGGAGTCGAGATAAATTAAATCAGTACTTTTTATTCCATATGAAAGCTATCACAACGCAGATAGTTTTAATTATAATAATTATATTAATAATAATTACTGAGAATATAATGTTTTATTGTTGGTGTCTTCTGGAACAGGATAGAATGACGACATAAAATAAATCTATGTATTTTTTATTTGTATAAACGAGAATAAAATTAACTAGGATAACTAATTTAGTATATCTGTTTAGCAATAAGTCAACATCCGCAAGAGCAGCGATTAAATATTGTTTTCCTAGAGAATATTAAGTTTCTTATTGCTTTCTCCTCCTTGATGGATATTTTCACTCTGTTATATTAGTTCTTTTTTATCTCAGTGTAATCATAATAATGAACTTTGTTCGTCGTTGGGGATTTTGAATTTAATTCAGTAGGTTCAAGATTCAACACACATTGAACATCTATTGAGAGGAGAGTCAAACATGAAACTAAACCTTTAAGATAAATATTTCTTGCACTATGACATTACTACGATGATTATTACTTACGTTTAAAACATACATACATATACATAACGCCTGAGAGTAGATGCCTGTAGAGGTGTACGCAGATATCACGGTTCCCCATTTCTCCCGATTAAAAGTAAGCCATTAAATATAATACTCTATATTATGATTATCTACAACTATTGACAATTATGTAGCTTTAAGTCTCGATCACTATTGATTTTTTATCATCTAATCCATTATATTTGAAGACGCTGGATTGAACACGAAAACAATGATTTCCGATGAGCTAGCAACCGCTTGTTATGTTGGAAAACCCAAAATTTAATTTTAAATGTGACTAAAACCTTAAATTTTAAATAGTTAATTATGGATAACCGATGCACATTTAACCTAAAATAGCTTTGCCCTTACCACAGATAATATAATACTATACAGTACCCTTACAATTTAACCTGCAGATGGGTTGGCAGTGATCCATATTTGATTACGAAGCCTTTACTGAAATGCTTCAGGCTTGATCTTGCGGAAGATTGCTAATATGGAAAGAAGGGCTCTTGAAAATCACATACCTAATTTGCCGGTAAATCACACACTGGGTAGCTTAAGTATGGGAAATCAAACTCAGGCTGGAAACAGACTGGAATCAAAATATTCATATATATTTAGTTATTTGTTTTAAAGTAATGTTATCACCCTGTAAATAATTGAGGCCCCAAAAGAGATTTATTAAATATGGTATTATTGGACACAATATATTAGTGTAAATATACTGATAAGGTACAGATTTAAAGAAAGAAATGATATATGTATTTGTTCAAAGATATATTGGTTTATAAAGCAAGAGGTTCTATACAGGGTGGCGCATTCAAAACGGTCAGTATGGGAAAGTCTGAAACTATAAGAGATACGAAGATTTGTTCTTAGGAACCATGTCACCGATTTTGATAAAAATAAAAACTGCATTCATACTTTCTTTGAAAAAACAACTGTATCCAGTACGGGAATCGAACCCGGTTGCTTTGAAAAAATATTTTGTCTTTTTTGACTTTTTCTTTTTAAATATTGATTGTGTAGGTCTTAAGCTGTAAATGTCTCTATGAAACATGGTGTCGAAAATGAATAAAATGCATTGTTTTGGCATAGTTACTTTAGTTTATCATAGTAGTTTACATACTCCGTAACAATATTCAACAGACATGTAAAATTGTCTCTATGGCTGTTTGTAGTTTTGTACTTCCCTTCTTGTTACATACACCATATCATGTGGCATTAGCATTGCATTAATCCTTTAAGGAGGTTTTGTTATCTACAGTAATCAAAAACTAACAATCTATTGAAAAGTCCACTTAAAGTGACGTGTTAAACCATATTAGAAAATTTCTTGTGGGATTACGTTAAGAATGAATTTTACAAAACAAGCTATGACTCCATTGAAGACGTAAAAGTAGAAAGAAAGTAGAAGTAACGCAAATTCACCACATGAAAATACGAAATTAAATAGTAAGATCGTTACCTAAACGTGTTGAATATTGTATTGAAAACAACGGTGGTCACTTAGATATATGATAAACTAAAGTATGCCAAAACAATGCATTTTATTCATTTTCGACACCATGTTTCATAGAGACATTTACAGCTTAAGACCTACACAATCGATTTTTAAAAAGAAAAAGTGAAAAGGGCCGAATTATTTTTTCAAAGCAACCGGGTTCGATTCCCGTTCTGGATACAGTTGTTTTTCAAAGAAAGTATGAATGCAGTTTTTCTTTTTATCAAAATCGGTAACATGGTTCCTAAGAACAAATCTTCGTATCTCTTATAGTTTCAGACTTTCCCATACTGACCGTTTTGAATGCGCCACCCTGTATAGTCACACTTATGTAACTATAGAAAAAAAAGAATAATCTTACTCCACGTTACGTTACCAAATTTTCTACCAATAACCACACAACAATAAAATGACAAAACCACACAACACCACATGTTTAGTAATCAAATATATACTTGTACCCTGATCATGTAACTTAATAATTGCAACAGCCAGATCGAAACTTGTAACGAGCGACTCCATAAAGGCGGGACAATCAGCGTCCCTTATTTAACTTAGTTTCCGAAGTCGTTTCGGTGGGTATTTTATGGCCAGTTTAGATATATCTGCTAGGAGTAATGTTTCACTTGATTTAGTCGAGACTTAGGGAGTAAGTTTTAATTATTATATTCTAAAATTCGCTTATCCGTATCTTATTTTATCAAAGAAGTGTAATAACGTATCACACATCTAGATTTTCGTGAGTTTGAATCTTAGTGGAATATAAATCTTATAAATTTGAAACATTACTGTTGTTAATCCATTTTTTTGGTTACTGTAAATCTTCTTTTCCTCCGCAAAACATCAAGAAGAAACCTAAATATTTCTTCTGAACAATTCATTTTCTTCGCTTGTTAATAGAGACACGTTTTACCACTATTCATATTTATCTTAGACTTTTTGGTCAACACGAGAGTTTGAAGTGACGAAAGAATATTTCAGATGTACACGCGAATCACTGGCTACCCCGTAAGGGATAATAGTCTTGATGTGTATGCTATGTATATAGTAGTCCGCACTAACGCTGTCGTATAAGAGAACAAAAAGGTGGTCCACCAAAGCCCTACCTATAAAGCCACAGTCATTTAAAATGGAACAAAGGCTGTGTTTTTCTAAAGTTTCTCTCTAAGTAAAATGGAAAATGAAGCGAAGGCTTTCGTAGTGCAAGTTTCTGATACAGCTGTTTCCCTTGATAGGAATCTGATAAACTGCTTCTGTAATTACGCTTAGAGTTATTAGTAAAATATACATTTACGACAAAAGGAACCAAAACACGGTTCCTTTTGTCGTAGACAGAATATCTAAGCATAATATTATATTATGTCTTTGGTTACTTAGAAAATTACTATTAGGTTGGCTTTATTGTATAGTTCGTTTATTTGGGTAATTAAAGTTACGTTGAGAGTCAGTGACTAAGAAAAGGAAATTTGATAAAATTTGGAATTTTGATAAAAAATTCTGAATATACTTTTTGAGCAAATCAAAATAAAGAAGTAAAATTGAATATGTGCAAGTTGAGAGATTTTCAAATATTTTAAAAATGAAACCGCTACTCTATGTTTCTTTTTCAGATTTTTCTCGATATACATTGTACTGGTTGTAGTATTTACTTTTTATTACCATTGTAGCAATAGCTTAAATGCAGAACTGCGTTCATTCTTTTAGCGTACGAACAAAGTCCTAAAATATATTCATAAATTTTTGATCATTTAAAAAAACATGTTTAAGAGATGAGCTAATTCTATAGATTACTACCTCCATAATTGAGGAGTAAGACACGCGATCTGTTACTTACGCGCACGGGTAAAGTTACCATGAAAGTGTTTGTTATTTTAAACAATGAGAGAAATCGTACAACAAAAACTTTGTTCTGATTTCAAACTTTTTGAAGACAGTACAGCATGTTAAAATTTGACACTCAATCCCTTGGCGAATTATTTCGTTTGTTATTGGGCAAACTTTATTGATTCCTGAAATATTCAATCTACACTCAAACTTATAATTAACGCCCACCAAAAGGTTTTATCAAAGTTCTGGTCAACCCACCAGTTACAAGAATAATCGCCATTATTGGTTAATTAAGGAAAATTGGTACTAATTCATGACGTGTCTGCACTTGCTTTTCCTTTCCCCTGCTTATTAGTATTCAAAACATCAATTTGCACTTGCAGTCAATTAAATAATTAATTCATATAGAATCCCGAATTAGCTGGGATCAAATATAAATGGCTAACGAGATTTCTAAATTGCCTTCCATAGGAGGTGAATAAGGGACTAGGAGTCTACGGATTCTACTAGGCGAGGCACTACATATGTGTGTCTGATACCTTTTAATAATGTCATCGTAACCCCGATAATAATGCTAAAAATAACTAAAGAGATAATCCAAGATTAATGTACGTCGATAAGTATGAACTAGTTTTTATAAGCTTAGTTTATATTTTTATACATCTATTTGTTTGCATGAGTAAATAACTCTGTTATTCTATTTTTCCTACACATTGAACCGATTTGTCGTAGTAGACAAACAACATCGCCCTCTCAATGTGTACTCACAAGACGACAGTATAAACTGGCTGGAATGGAGGGCTTTACAAAGATACTTTGTTGGCGAGGCAATTCTGTCGGCACGCTTTGCAATTCATTTGCCGGCGACCGACTATTTGATGCATCGATTTCAGAAGCAGCTTTGAGTCTCCATTTTGCCCTTCTACCATGCAGATAGGATTGGTTACTTGTGATTGGGAATGGGTGAGTGCGTTTTAATTTTGAATGAATAATGCATGATTATAATTCTAGGGTTTCATCTTTTGCCTTTAGCCATCCTAACACATTTTTTACTAAACAAGTCTGGGATGTAAATTAAATATGAACTAGACGGTGTTCGTTCTGCAAGTCGTAAAAAGTGACGGTGTGTGAATTGAATATTGGGTGCTTATTATTCTATCACAAATTACCATATTAATCCAATTGCAACCCCGTTAATAATACTAAAAATTGCGATATTATGTATCCGAGATTCTGTACAAGCCGAAATGATTAAAGTACGTGAATGTATACGTATGTCTTTTTTCAACCTAGCACCATTGTAGTAAGGTCAATATTTTTCAAACTCTAGCTATTGCTTATGCAAGTGGATTTATTAGAGTTGTTTTCCTTCAGCAACTCACACCATAAACAACGAAACCACGGAAATCCATGAATAATTCGGTTGTGAAAGTAGCTTAGAAACCTTGGGTTTGTCACCTATTACCATGGTCGGTGAAACAATACATATGGTAGTTTATTTATTTGTAATAATCATAGAATAAACTTTAATACATATTTACATTAAAGATTATAAATGATTTAATTCTTAAATTTAACGAAATCGTGATTTACTTTCCCTTTATTTCACAGCTACATTGCAGTTATTATTAGTAAATAATATTTAGAACAACAGCCCCTTGGTAAAATCAATTAAGAATTGTGTTAAAAGGAATAGAAAACGTATAATTAAAAAAAATAACATATTATAGATAAATAAATACTTATATAGCATATATCAACGACCACATTGGAAAGTAGTAGAAATAAAGTTATTTTATTTTCCAATTTAATTTTGTATCTTTTGTATATTAAGTTGTTTGTTTGTTCATTGATGCTGTTTTAGAAATCTGTGTTAATTAACGTAGTAATTACTGTACCCCATTAATATTAATGACGTAAAAAACGTTCATTGCCATACTTCCATATTATAGTTATGATAAAGTTGATTGAGACATTCAGCAGCTTAATCACGCAGATAGCAGACTAATAATTTCATTATCCAATAACTCTTTCTATACTCCAACATATTATTCAAAACTCCAACCTTCTTATATAACTAGTTTTTTTCTTCACAAAGTTACCCCTAGACTCTACATTAACAGCCACCACACCAGGCTCAATAAATAAATTCGAACGGTCTGCCACACTATCATTTGTAAGGGTGTCTCACGCTGGAGACAGTTTATAGTTGTACGAGATGGAAAATGTTATGTTTGTTCAGCAGTTGAGAGCCATCTCTCGGATGTGGACTCATATCTAACACCTGTGATATAAGATTGAAGGAGTTATGGCGGGTCATACGTTTATGAAACGAAACGCAGTTTGGCTGAACGCGTGAAAATCAAGACCTATATTTTTTTCTTTTATAAAGATCATAAACATAAACTGTTAATCAATTTTGTAGTAGCAAATTTAATGGAATATTACATAATACTACTATAATGTTCTTTTCCTCCAGAACAGTTGCCAAATGTTTCTTGTCGATCAATAATTAATTACTCAAACATTTTATCATAAATACTTCTTCTTGATCCTGCTTTGAAGTCTGATGAACATGACTTTTACAAATTAATAGTTTCATTAAAAAGTGGGAGATCTCATTCATCGTCAAGCGGAGTGGAATCTCTTATAATAACAATTATAATATAGATATTCCGTACGCGGCTAGTCTGTAAATATCATATAACATATTTTGTAAGTATATACTCGTAAAATGCTACTAATTTATAATAAAGTGCTGCAGTCTGTCTGCAGCAGATGCTGGGGCATTTTACTGCACTTTTATGGTCTATTTGCAGTGAATAAATATGTGTTTCCTTCTTTTTAATTGCCTTTAAGTGCGGCATAGATTATTTTCAGAAGTTACATCTGGATCCTGCAGAAAATACTATGCTACGTAAGAATAAAATATATTATATTAATCCTATCACAACCCCGATAGTCATGATAAAGCTAACTCGAAATATCCTTATATTATTTTTCGACTAAACTATATTTAAAGACTATGCAAAGCAGTATATAGGTCTGGAAAAAAAATCAACATTATCAAATATACCGATATCAAACCAAATGACGAAGTACATAAACATATTCGTAACCCGACCAAGTTTTTTATTTGCGTTGTTACTAAGAAAAAAATACGAGTGTTCAGCGAGTTATAAATAAAGTCGAGTGAGTTCACCCGTGTAATGGGGTGGAAATTGTTGAAAATTTATTACACAGAATTGAATCAAATCTAATTCAGAGAGGCAAGTACATCCTCCATACTTATGTATATGGTGAGGTCTAATGAAAAGAAGATTTCAGCGTACTCATGAAAGTCAAATACGAAAATTGTTTATTCATGGAATCATTCATTACATTTCATATTTATCTGCTTTCGTTCCATTCGGGAGTGTGTTTAGTCCAGAATTATTAATTACTCCCTGATTATAATGCAACCTTTATTCTAATCAGTTTTAATCGAGTTTCAGATTAAATATATTCTATTTCGCTTTAAGGTTAAAATATATAAATTAAGATAGATTAGAAAATTCTACCAATTGTATTTTATGTATTAAAATAGACGGCAAACAAATGTGCTTAATTTTATGTTATACCATTTAAGTTAGTGCTACGAAAGATTCCATCCGGACAAAGTTCTTTTACTCGATTTTAATAAAGTGTTTATTAATGTATCAACCTACTTTACAAAGATTGTAGAAGACCATTAAAAGTTTAAGAATGAATAGAGGCTGAAACTTTATATACCTTTGGTGCGTTACTAAATATCAGTTATCTCTTTTTTATTTGTGTTCTCTTTGTAGGGAAAGAAGAATTTATGAGTCAAATAAAGCATCGTATTAAAGAATAAACTTTTTTATTCTTTTGTCGTTGAACTTTCTATGAAGTATTCTTTTACAATTGTATAATGATATCAATTGAAAGTAGTTACAGAGTTTAGAAGTCTCATATAAACTTATTTACATGATTAATTGAAAATTTATGACATTTAAATATGTGTTTTCATTTACGTACATTACGTAACATAATTACAGTCGCTAACAATGAGGTAAAACATCGTAAGGAAATCTGCGTATCCCTTGGGAAAGATGATAGCCAGTGTCTTTATACGTCGATACGGTTCACTACCTATCACTTTGGGTGCTGTCTATCTAGTGAAACGCGGTCTTTTAGTGACTTATACCTGACATGCCTTCGAAATTTCGAAGATGGGTACTCAAGCCTCTGTCTATCCCGTCACAATAAAAAAAGGAAGTGTGTATACACATTTCGTGAAGCGTATGTATATATGCTAAATCTGGTTAAAACATTGTTTGCATCGCATGTCATGTAGAAGAACTTTGAGGATTCTAATTGATAATAATAATTGGGATGATATACTTCTCCTCTACTTGCGACATACCGAAAAGAAAACCAGCTTTTATCAATGTATCTACGTCACCACTGTAGTCTAGGACGCATTTAGATCCTAATAAAATAATAATAAAAAGCGTTTATTCAGAGTCACAAAAACATACACAATACAAAACTTTTACAAAAAAAAACTTGCTAACTAGGGGGTATAACATGTTATTCTCGCAGCAAAAGGGTTCTAACTCAGCTGTTTGTTGCGTCTGGTAGCAAACGCACCGCTGGTCTTATGTCAGAACCACAATGTATGTACATATATACATGAGCATCAATCATGAACACTGAAACTGCTTGATTTACAGATTATAGCAACTCGAAGGGATAGTTTACTCTTCGCCTTTTACTTGAAACTCCTACGGCTGGTTACGTAGGTGTTCGAGTAAAGTTTACTTTATACCTACGTAATACGTTGTTCATTTACTATTTGGTTCAGCTGTGCGTATTTTATGCGCATTGGTAATAAACCCTAGTTGTTTATTTAGCTAAGTTTCGGTATTAAACATCTTTCATCTTATGAAACCTTTAAGACCATTCTAAAAATACACTTATGTATTTGGAATCTTTAGCAATAGCAACCTTAATAATAATTTCGTAATATTTCGAATTTAAAAATAAGATTTTCTGTATTGTATTGTTTCTTTGTGTTTTTACTTTCCTGCCTTTATTAGTGAGCTCGTATATCTTATGCTTGACCTGAATAAACACAGCCCTAAACTATTTATAGGCTTGGAATTCGCGGAAAATGCATTTCTTCGTATTTCGTAATTTTATTCCTAGGCAAACGGTGCTTCATTCTTATCAAAGGATCATGTTGCTATCATTATTCTACGCAAATACAAAGGGTATAATATTCGATGCGTAACGGTTTTTGCTAGATTGGGATTAAAGGCGTCGAAATAACATGTAATAACACAAATTGTTGCAGATTAAGTGACAAATGCAGATTAGTTCGTAGATTCACATAGAACATAATAGCAAAAACAAAAATTCTGAGAGAGCGAATTAAGTAGGGGTTACAAATACGTTTTGTGGTACTAGCAACCAGTTGCCCTGGTTTAATATGACATCACATCCCCAATATTCATGCTAAACGTTTACATGATCAAGGAATTGAATGTATCTGAGGTTCAATCCACACCTAAAGGGATTAAAGGACCTGACATTTTATTTACAGCAATTACATTAATTTTTAACTTTCAAAGTGAGTTGAATCTTGCCCAGCGTGAAAGCATTTCTTACTGAGTTATAGTTTGATATAATTAAAGCGATGCGTACAAGTCACCGTAGTTATAACTAGTTGCCTTAATCCAATTTTTCAAAACTTTTGCACAGACGACGGCAAGTTATCAAATTAGATTGCAAACAAAGATTTATCAGCCTTTTCTTTTGTGAGCGAGAAATTAGATTTCATGTTCAAATTTTCCACATGGATGCCCCTTTGCCATGATTATGAGAGGTTCAAATGGCTTATGGTAAGTCTAAGATGCTGTAGTAAAAGATGTAAAGTAAAGAATTTATATGCGTTTTTGATTTATTATATACAATACAACAAGGAATTAAAACTATAAACCTAAAGAAGAAATAAAAATATACGACTTGTGTTTGATAAAGAAACATCTTGGATAGATAGATAGTAGTGAGTACTTTTTAATAGTACATAACACAAATACATTTATCTTCCGTAACAATGGTAACTAATTACAATAATGATCATAGGTAAGCAATGAACTTAATTTACTACTAATATATAACAATGGTGGTAACGTTCATCACTTAATTAACCTAATAGCACGTGTGGAAACACAATGTATCTCCCGCCTGTTTACATGTTCAAAATAGTTCAACTCACGCTTTCGGCTTTAAATGTGGGTTTCGGTTTACTATTTGCTACAAAAAGCAATTACTATAATAAGCCCATGACAAACATTTAAATTCGCATTCGGTGCTACTTGTATGATTGTAATTAAGGTTACGTTACTACATCCTTAATCAATAACTACATATATGATAGAACGAATACGAAAATGCCAATGGGAATTTTCTGTATTTCAAATAACGGCATGTTCACAACTTAGTTTTCTAAACATTACTACGTAGTTCATCATGAAGGAATATAAAATCTTCAGATCTTCGGCTACTAATCTGCTTGTTCTAAGTTTTGTTATAACTATTCCATGTAGTTAGTGGCATAAGTAACTATCATTAATCAATTTCTATAAAAAATATGTTAACACAAAGTATACGTTTCCCGTGATAATCAGTTAAAACTGTGTCGTTAACTAAAAATACTCGTATATGTATCTTTCACATCTGAAAACGACATTGTAAGTACAGGTGCATATTTGTTAAAAGTGGCAAGATGAAAATCAGGTCTCAGAAAAACGAGGGCTGCTTAGACAAATGCAACCATTTACGAGACATGAAACGTGTGATAAGTACAATTTGCGAAGTTGAGCGTATAAAATGTGTTTTTCGCGTTTTGGGCACTTACAAAAAGTGTCATGTTACATACATTTGTCATACACGTTGTAAGTTAAGATTGTATTCGGTTTTTGGAGTAAAAATGCGATGGGCACGTTTGTTTTTTTTTTTTGCATTACAGTAGTTTCGTCGTGATTCATACTGCTTGCAGGTCAAGTGAGCTATGCGTATATAATTCTTGTACATATAACATATTAACAAAAACCCATTCATAACAATTCATACCTAGAGAGCAAAGTAGTCAGAGTTTACTAATGTCCATTTCTGAAATTGCAATGTTAGTGTGTAGCCATTTCGATTCCACGTGTTATCCGAATATGCCAAGTAGTAAGATATATCACTAAATAACGACACTTACTATTATCTATTATGAGAAAGTCTACGATATTTTCTCTCGCCGTAGAAGGCATGCAATTTGCAAATTTTCAGTTGCTTTACATTTCTATATGTATCTGGTGTAGTGTAAGTAGATAAGGAAAAACATCGAGGTCAACCTCCGTAATACGCAGATATCATTAGGGAGTCTCTGAACGGTGATAGGTTTTGCACACATCACAATTTATTGGCGCTACCTTTTAAGGTTTAGGACGGTAGGTATTTTTCTCGAGCATTTAGCTTCTTAGAACATTTTCAATCGCCGCCGTCGCATAAATTAAGTTACGCTGTAAGGGCGAAGACAGATAACTGGCAAATAAAACTTTGTCATTTACTTCATTTGCAATTTATGTGCCGCCACTAAACTTTCAACATTTAAGATTTTTATCTCGGATTTGTTATTGTCTTTTTATTGCTGCATTTAAAAGTGTAATGATAAAAGTCATTTTGTCCATTTGATTATTTTATATCGTCTTTACTTGAATTAGGAAGTGATTTCAAAAATTCTTTTGTAACGAATATAAACAGAGAAAAATAAACAGCTGCAGGCATAAACAAGTTTTGATAAATTCTATAGAGATCCCGCCACATAAGGTGGCAGTAGCCAAACTTGGAACTAAATTTGACGTTACCGCCATTGCGTGTTATTTTGTATGAAAGGTAAATTTAGTATTACCAGCGTTGTGTTTTTTGCCCACTCTTTGTAATTTTTATGTTTGTTAAGGGTGATTATAATAAATTGATTTCCGGGGTTTCTTGTTAGTTCTTCTCCAAGCTAGGGTCTCCGCTGATCTAACCTCGGTAAAAAATATGTAAAGACAATGCTCAGTGCCATGTTTGAAATAATAGTTTTAAGATATTCGCGATTTATACTCATGATATAAGATATAAGGGTGTGTATAAGATTGATTGCAGCTGTGGGAAATCCTACGTCGAACACACTAAACGGTCTATTGCGGACAGAGTGAAGGAACACATAATATATGTAATATATAATAAGAAGGATAAGTCCCGTTAATTATTAATCATGTTTGAAATAGTTTAATAAACATATTTTGACTTTGATATATTAATTTGTTTTATTTGAGTTTATAGCTCTGCAACCAAAGACCGTTACAAATGAAACCTATAATGTATCGAGCCGTATGGCACAGTGAGTGCTAGTTTTGGCGTGTTTACTGGTAACACTGAATTACGCGACTGTGACGACGCCTCCAACTGCCACCTTATGTGGCGGGATCTCTAATTCTATTATGCGTTCACTGAATGAATGCTCGCTTGTCTATTACAAATGTTTCACAATGTTGACACAAAAAATATGAATTCATACGTCACCCAAAAAATTAAGTAGCCAAGTATAAAATTACAATATGATTAATCGGAATAATTTAATTGTATTTTTTCTAGACCTAATAGATCATTTTAACAATGGATGATACTTTTGCGTTTCATTCTCGAAATGCTTTTATATAATAAAAAATGAAACTCGCGCACATGCTGAGTTAACGCATAATATAAAAACTTATTTTTTCCTTAAAATACGAGGACATATCAAATAGTTCAATGTCTTCCGTGAAAAATTATTGAGTAAGGCTTATAATATAATACTTACGTCATGACACATTTTCTGTTTACTACGAAAAATCAGTTCAAAATAAGTAAGATGTTACTTAAAAATCGATAAAAGTTCTGAATGGACTAACTAGGAACATATGTATATGTATTCACCAGATAAACAGTAAACCGTAGGATAGACAGTTCACCACACAGCATTATCTCATACTGTAATACTATAATAGTATTTAGGAATTAAAAATTAATAAGATTTTTTATCATTTGTACCGGGTCCTCACTGGTTTGAACACGGAACTTCAATAAGAAAGGCAGCTTCTTAGAATAATAGTTACGTCCCAGCTTTATCATCGGGTTCCTAAACTAGCTAGGGCTAGAGATTAATAAGTTAGAGTTTTATCCGAATTTTCATTATTCGCATAAATCTCTCTTTTGTAAGACCGAGAGGGCGCTAGAAGGTAATAAAACTGAAATTCAGTATCTAATTTCTAAAGCCATTCACTCCGCGAACAATCTATTGAGAGCAAAGAACCCTTCATTTTTGTTGAATTAATTTAGTTTTTGTTGTGCGTAAGAGAATATTTTTCAAGTTGTTGCTTCGCGAGAAATCAAATCTTTGTAAACAACTCAAGTAAATCAGTTTCACAGCATTCCAATTAGTCCCAACAGAAGTGTTAACGACTTTATTTATAATTTGTTTTATTTCCTTCTTAAGAATTATTCGTTATTGTAAGGTATTTTAGGCACTGTTTTTTGTTTACTTATAAAACCATTCCACATATTATAATTACACATTATTAGTTATACAGGTTTTAGTTATATAGGTGTATAAAGTAAACCACACACTAAATTTGTAAAAACACTAGACTTTATTGTTACCATATTATACATACACAATTAAGCTACTCGTTTAATGAAAAACATACTTAATAATTTAATCCTCATATATTAAGAATAATGTTCAATGACTTTATTGAGTTGGTGTTGTAGTAAGCGTACTGAAGTTGTAGTGAATAATGCCACTAACTATCAAATGTAGATAATATTTAGATAAATTCTATATTTTGATATTCAGAGTTCTGTGCCCTTTCTTCTTTGTTGTTAGTAATATTGTCATGAATACTACGAAAAATATGATCTCCTCTGTTGTTGAGATTTCACGCATAGTTAAAAAACGTGTCCAGGCTTCGGTCAACGACATGCCCGTAGTTTTATGAATAGGAATCTTTCAGGATTACGACCCATTTCACCGGAAAATATCGCCTCTTCAGTTGTATGACTACTTTCCGGTTGGCTAATCTTTTCACAAATAACATTATAGAAAAATATGGTATATATAGATAGTAGCGGCTGTAACCTAGTGGGTAATAACTCTGAGTTCTTATGAGAAAGGTCCTAGGTTCGAATCTCAACTCTCGCATGTACTAACGAATGAAATTTAAATATGTGCTTTTCATATACCTACGTAATTTACAGTCGCTACCGGCGGTGAGGGAACTTGACTAACCCTTGGGATAGACCAATACCCATATACGGCATTAACGTTCACTACCTATCACGTTGGGTGCTGTCGATCTAGTGAAACGCAGGCTTCGAGTGACCTATGACTAAAATGCCTTCAAAAATTCGGAGATGGGCTTATAAGCCTCTCACTACCCCGCCACAGTAAAAAAAGGTTCATAATAATTCATTACATACAAACGCAAGAATGACGAAACTTGATTACGTCACTTCATCAGTACGCAACAATCAATTTAAATGATTCGTAGCGTTCATTAATAAACATTACGTAGAATAAATAACAAAAAGTAATAGAGATTTTTATGTTGGGCACAACGCATCGAAACAATCAAATAGACCTTTTCACATCATGTTATGAGTGTTTGAAATTGAATAAGGGTTTTTGCGACGTTTGTAATCAACCCCGAGGCTTAATTACAATTTTGGATATTCAAATTTGAATAAATAACTTCCCTCCATTTACCTACATTTCCATTAGCAGAGTAATGTACCTACGTACTCTGAAATTAATACTTGTACCAACTTGAGGTACGGTTTTGTACTAAGTTTGTAGAATTATTTGAGAAACAAAATATATTTATAAATACAGCTTTCAGTACTTATGGACAATTGTTTTGACATTTGGTTTTACCATCGATTTAGGTCACGAGATTGGAATAGGCATTCCATATTTGGCCTTAATCTGAAAATTGTAATACTAACTATAGATAATATTATACTTAATGTATACATTTTATATGACTAAATCTCCAATACTCATTTACGAAGATTAAATAAACGTGGTTAGAAAAGTTTAGTAAGTAGAGCTGATTTTCTTTCTCTTTTTGTCATGATTTCTTTTTTTGATTTGGTAGGAATTTTGATGGATTGCTGAATTTTATGAACGTGGTTCATGTTATCGTATGAGAAAATTTAGAGCACCAAAATTTAACCACCTTATGATTAGGATAGGAAATACCAGGCATAACTCATTGTTTGTGAACACCGATGTACTCACTACCTGTCACGCTAAATATTGACTATCTGGTGATAAATGAGTAGCCAATTTTCTTCGCAACGATAATGCCATGGTAGACAAATTGTAAGTCTAGACGCTATATAGCTGTGATGCTTATATAGGTAATGCTACCCATATCCATTATTTAATAAGTTTCCAAGCCAGTTTGTTTTTATCTCCGAAATTATATACCATATTGTTCCGTGTTGGTTATTTTACACCGTATAAGTGATGTGTATTTTATCAATATATAAAAATATTATGTTAGTTCATATAAAACTAGAAATCAGATGAATTTTTACATGTATTAAAAAAGTTACTGCTATAATATAGCAGTTACGATTATAGTAGTTCATACGATTATAATTTATTACAAAACCCACTAAACTGGCATTCCAATAAAATCGATAATAGATTGTTACAATCTTTTATTTGTGATAACGTTGCTAAGTTCTATTGTTACTAAGCTCCCTAATATATTGACAATGGATCAAAATAATGGCGTCTCCATTGTGTGACAGATCCCAACTGATTTAGGGAAATGTTATCTAATGTGTAACATAAAACCCAGTTATTCTCGGTTCTATGATTAAGCCATTGGTGTCCGAAATCAATAAAATAAAGGACTCTTTGAATGTATTGAATGTGAGTGAGGGGAGAGCGCGATCAATAGTCACTGGCTATCCCGTTAGAAAAACAGTGACGTGAATAAGTATGGATGTCTACAATTTTCAGTAACAATAAAATCGTAGGTTACAATTTATAGTCAGAAATTCCAAAATTGTTAAATATCATTTATAGATTATTATTATAGTATATAGGGATATTGGTATTGTAGAACAAAATATAAAAAACCGAGTGTGTATGACGAGGTGTATGGATAATAATGAAGCTAATATGGTTTGTCAGGATCGAAACGAAAGAGGATTCGTAGTCTACTACTTTGTAAGGGTAAGGGCGTGACGTGTAAAATGCATGTACACAAAATATCACCAAAATATCTAATAGAACTTCTTTCCTTTCAGTCGTTTTCTAATTCATCTAATCAATAATGAAGGAAGTTGCGACACATTGACTCACTCTACACATAGAGTATAACATTACGACACAAAGGAAACGAGTTACATTTAAGTTAGTTGAGTAATAGGAGATAGCAAACAAGCCTCATGTAATTGGGGAACTTTCCATTCCTAACCTCAAAACATTGAATGCCAAGAAAACAATTCAGAAATGTGAACAAATAAACCGCCCCCAATTACTTAAAACAACTCTTTGCTATTCTGACATTCTTTTATTTAGACCCAGTTTACTTTGTACATTTAACAAGATTTCGGCCTAACTAATGTCATGTAAAAAGAAAAAGGGACTAGTAGCTAATGGAAGCTATTGGGTGATGGCCTACCAGCCTGTCACCAAGGTGCTAAAAAAGGTCTTGGAGGTATTATTGTATCGCCAAGGTTTCGTCTACCCCGAGGGGTTGACGGACGTGAATGTTGTATATATTTAACCCCTAAACTAATGTGCCTTTGGTAAACATTAAGCATACGCAAATGATCAAATAGAATGTTTAAATCAGGGTTACGCAGCAACATATTCATTTAAAGCAGGAATATAGCTATAATTTGCGAGCACGCCTAAATAATAAATTTATGTAAATACATAAAAAGGTTATGGTTTACGGCTGAAAAATGTACACGGCCTTTATGAGTTTCCTTCTCTAGAAAACATTTACAGTCTGGCCATTATCTCATGAAATTTAATGATGTCGCTAGTAGGTTTAATTACGGTATCACCATAAAATGAAAAAAACATTTTGATACTTACAAAGTTTTAATAAATTCGTACTACTATGCTAAAGTTAAAACATAAAATTATTAAAAATCAAAAAGTTTTTATTCCATATTGACATTTAGAAAATACTCTTACAGCAAGTTTAAGCCAAATTAAAAGGCTTTGTTAACAAAAATGTAGCGCATCTGCTACCTTTTTTTAAAGACTATTATTAAGAAAATACCTATCTGTCGTTATATAAAATGTATTTCTAACAATACTGTTAGTGTCTAAAAATTTAATTCTTTTATTTTGCACTGACAAGGTCTGCATATTATTATACATATTTGATTCAAATCTAACCCTATTCTACTTCGTCTTCAAGGTACTCTATGTCAGTGTACTCATTTTCAGCATGCCCCAAAGATCTACTGCAGCCTGGTTCATCTGAATTATTGGCTTTAGAAAAGTCATTGACTTTTTTTTTTGACTATTATGAACCTCTTGCCTTTTGATACATCATTTGTTACACCAGTAACACTGATTGATTGCCAACATTTCTTGATTTTATACGATGAGTGGATATAGTTTTCGTCCAGGTAAATTATTGGCTTTTGGATTTCTACGGGAAGATTACGGTTTATTGCCTGCAAGTAGAGATCAAGTATTAAAATGGGTCAAACCTAGCTTATACGATGTCAATTTGACATACAAAATTACAATGTAAACATAACCTTGCACACACAAAAAAACTCCAAATAACTGGATGTAATGGTGTTGAATTAATAATATCTGTTACAAAACTACTTGATTCACACAGGAACTTAATCAATCAATGCAAGCCACACAGTACAAACCTGTATAATCCGCAGTTATTTGAAAAACATCTTGCAGATCGTTCAAAGGCTTTCCGGCCTGAGATTCTGCCAAACATCTCAGGAAAACCTGATAAATAACCTGTCGGGTTCTACTCCGAATGGTTTTCTTCCCTTTTCTTTCCCGGTTTTCTTGCATTATTCGTTCGCAAAATTGATTAAAATCTCACAAAAAGCTCGCAGGATCACTTTGTTTACAGCGCAGATACATAAAAATAAAAATAAAAGGGTTGCCAGGAAAATCCTATTAATTTAGTTCCTCTTTAATTAATTTCATCAGTTAATGGCCAAACTGTACAGTGACGGAACATTCCTTGTTATTGTTTACGACTTTCCGTATTATTAAATAAGTAACATGATTCTAACTGAATAATTTTCTAAATTTGTACAGCTTGGCAAAAAAGAGTAGAAAATAATGGGGGCGCCACTAAGTTTTTTCATAGCCACCCTTAAAGTGGACAACCTAGTCTTGGTACTTAGTACATAGAAGTATTATTTGTGTAACATTATGGGCATTTGCTAATACCATCTGTATGTAATGTATTGTTAATCTTCAGGCTTTGATTAATATATGTACCAAACTTCAAAAAAAATATCCATATTTTATTCAAATAAATTTTCTTCCAAAAATAGTTAAAAATACTCAAAAGTATCAAGTTCATTAATGCGCGCCACAGTACTGAACAAAGATGTAAACATAACCCTCGTGTTCGAAGTTTATTGTATAATATTACACTTATCTCGTATGCAAGCATTTCACAATGGTTTATAGTTCATCAAGTAATGCATTTACCAACTATATACAACAAAATAAACGTTCAGATACCGGTCAATTTAGCAGTTCTTTGATAAACATCGTCCACATCCGAAAGAATAGATTTGTCCTTTTTTTCCGCCAGACATTTATTATTAACTTTGTAAATCACACTCCTGGCATCACTTCGGATAGTCTTATTCGTTTTAATTAACTTTCTACGTATTTAAATAACCGTTTTATGTTAGAGTTTATTTGAAACAAATATTTGGAAATTTGACATCACTTTGTTTACATAATTATTTTTTATTTTTTAAGGTTGCAAGATCACAAATAAAAGTTTACGTTTCTAGACGTTTTTGCCAAGCTGTAGGTATTAACGGAACGGGAAATGTCATTAATATTCGTACACGTTGTACACTAAAACCAAATTAAAAAAATCTACTTATTTATCCAGAACTAAATATTGCTTATGGTTCTTTGGGATCTCTAACAAAATGGTACCATATTTTATTTTGTAAAAATATTTATATATCTATAGTGAAAGGATACTTACGCCATAACGCCATACGTCACCATATAACTATGTATGTTCGAAACTCAATTTATGAGTTAGGTAACATACTAAACAAGGAGAATAAATCACTTATAAACGCAAGCTAAGTTGTAAGTCTGACTCATACCAAGGTGACTCAGCACAACAAAAGAACCCAACACCCAGCCGCTTTCAGCTCTCCTCAAAAATACTGGTTTTGATTAAAGCTCCTTTTTACGAGAATATTACTACGTAATATTTCAGGAAAGTTCTAATACTTTACCAACGTTGTTAGCAGACACTTTCTCGGGATTGGATAGCGATGGATTGTTAACACAAGTCATTCAATATTTAAGAAATGTCTACTAATTATATCAACAACTTTTAAGTTTCTGACTAAAACTCAGGTGCTCTAAGTTGACTTTTAATTAAAACTGTTTACGAGTTTCGCTTAAGGATTTTATTAATTAGCTGAAAAAGTTCTTTGTCATCGTATTGCCTATTCGTATATTGTCTCTTAGTTCTTTTGGACAATGAAATATTTATGCTATTAGCTTTTCCACAAAGACAATAACAGAAAAATAAAGGACATAATATACTGTCGTTATTTATAACTTTGAACATCCGTAAGCTTAGAGTTATAGTCGAAAACTACGATAAGTACATACCTAAATGTTCATTTACCTTTTTTTCAGAATTTTTTTAACATTGCGGTGTTCGACATGGTAAAATGGTATTTATTGTTGGTTTATTATACGTCATATTAATGCCATAACACCCGATATTAATGATAAAGGAGAATAATAAACACATAAGGCCTACGCAGACAGGTTTCTTGATCCTGGCTAACCATTTTTGCTTTACTGACTTCATATTTTAAAAGACGCTCTTTTCGCCTATTTGTACAGTATCATTATCATCTATTTAAATAATGAACGTGATCTATTTATTATTTAGTAGGCCTCCGCAAGTTTCGCTTTCGAATTTGTCTTGTTTAAAAGCATTGCCTTTGTTTAATTGCTCGAACCAAGAATAATAGTTTTAGTCATTAAGAAAATCTTCATCATTTAGCGGGCCTCGTAAATCGCGCTCTAGGAATGCTCTTATGTTTCTAGTGTACGCGTGTTTCGGAGAATAATTAAAGACCTCGGCACAATAACAATTTTCACTAAACACTTATGCTTAGATAGTGGTCTATATGGAGATAATGATGTTAAAAGAACTTATAACCGCCAATGTGGTATAGGAAACGGATGTGACATGTATGAGATCGGGACATCATAATTGTTTTTTATATAAGTTATTTTGTTTGTGTTAGTAAAAGAAAACGTATGTGTTTTACGTTTGTAAGAAGAAATTGTAATAAAAATAATAAGTAGTATCATCTTATAACGTTGAATAAAGACAGTGAAAGATGTTTTTAACAGAAGAAGCATTAAATTAAAATGAATGTGATCGAAATGGGGTTTAAAATATTATCTTATGTGGACAAAAATATTATTCATAATTCGGGGTATGAAATGTAACTAACTCCCTTTGTCGGATTTGATTATAATTAAAACGATGTTTTTATGATTTCCAGTATTTGTTTCACAATGTTTAGGCACAATTTAGAGCTTACAGGGATTTGAAACTGTGAAAAATCCCAGCCGGTGACTTACTCCGTTAGGACTTAATCATATTTTTAAGAACCTTATTTTGTTTTTCAAGAATCCGTTTATTTTTCAGGGTCTTATTTTTATAATAATTCTTTATATTTCTCAGTATAACCTTATGACGTCACACAGCCTGCGAAAAGACGTATTTTTACTTATCATCTCATATAAAATTTGGGCTTTACATTTTACGTACGAACAAACAGAATTATCCATTAAAGGCTTAATTGTACAGGTGGATTGTAGCGTAAATAAAGCATTGTAAATTTTAAGATATTCTGATTTCAAGATTCCACTTATGAAAGCTTAAAACATACCTTCCATTTCCTAAGAAGCGCCTTGCCGCCGAAGTACTTGTATATAAAACAAAAGACATTGTCAGAATCCTTAAGCTTAAGCTTCAGTGACACGTGCCGTTATTTCTGCTTATATTATTGTATTACTCAATGATTTATTACATAATAGGTGCTAATGTACTCTATTGGGTGAAGGCCAATCTGTTACGAATATTCACGATCAGTAATCCAGTTCGGGGTGGGTAGATCTTTGGAGATATTAATACTTGATCAGTCTTAACACTAGTTCATATTGTGATTGCATTAATATGAAGCATTGGTGAGTTATAAATCATGTGTAATAATAACTGTACTATTAACTTTAGACATGATTCTTGAAGTTTAGGCCTTCTCTTTTATGAAGATCCTTCGTAACACTTTTCGGATACTTCAATAAAGAACAGAGAAAAAGACATGCGCGTTCACGACCATTTGACCCTTGGGGGTAGTCAGATGTTCAGGTTTCCATCTGCGTTATTGAGAAGGAGTAATTCTATATCCACCTCGAACCCAAGTGTTAACCAGATAGTCAGTATTCAATGTGATAGGTGATAAGCCATGTCGCCATTTACAAGCACTGACTATTACCTATTCGGGGAACAGATAATTTTGCTCAAGATGTTTCTCCTCACCGTTATATTCGATGCATTTCGTAAATGTATTTTTATCACATAAATGT
This sequence comes from Leucoptera coffeella, assembly GCA_030578115.1. NCBI lineage: Eukaryota > Metazoa > Arthropoda > Insecta > Lepidoptera > Lyonetiidae > Leucoptera > Leucoptera coffeella. Next base: position 307,605 of record JAMBLF010000162.1, read on the forward strand.
ACATATAAATTTATAAAACTTTATTTCCATTGGTACATGCTCTAGCGGGATGCGAACCCTGTGCCCACTGATATAGAGTCAAGCCTCAAACAACTGAGCTACGTGGAATTTGAGCTACGTCGAATTAGATAATAAAGGACTGTTTTCCCAACAATTTGCTACCTTTATTCATTAATTGCCTGTCATAGCTGGCTTTGCCGAATTCATAAGCCTAAAGCTTAGAGCCTTGAAAGATTGATACATGTATGAGTCTGAGGAAATAAGGAACAATGAATTCTATAATATTCTGTTCTTAGCTACATGTAATGACTGAATCATATAATTTTGTAATTATTTAAATTAATATTGATAAACTATTAGTTTGAGCTGCCATCATTATCTCCGTAATTTGGGATAGGGCTACAGAACTCAATGCAAGAAAAAAAAAAGATCGTTAATACTTGTCTTTAAGAGAATTGTAAATATTATTCTGCATATATATTGAATTGTCATTTTCAGAACCATGTTTGTTAGAGAATTGTCATTTTCAGTACCATGTTAGTTCGAAAATAGTCCTTTTCAGGACCATTTCTGTTCGAGAAAAGTCCTTTTCAGGACCATGTTTGTACGAGAATAGTCCTTTTCAGGACCATGTTTGATTGAGAATAGTCATTTTCAGGACCATTTTTAATTGAGAATAGTCCTTTTCAAATAATTTTTTTCGAGAAAAGTCCTTTTCAGGACCATGTTTGTTCGAGAATAGTCCTTTTCAGGGCCATATTTGAAAGAGAATAGTACTTTTCAGAACCATGTTTTTTAGTGAATAGTCATTTTCAGGACCATGTTTGTTAGAGTATAGTCCTTTTCAGGACCATGTTTGTTCGAGAATAATACTTTTTAGGACCATTATTGTTCGAGAATACTCTTTTTCAATGATTGTTTTCGAGAATAGTCCTGAAAAGACCATCATCCTTCAAGGATATTCCTGAATGAACTATCGTCCTTCAAGCGCAGTCCTGAAAAGGATTGTCTTCCTTCAAGGATATTTCTAAAAAGGATTATCGTCGTTTAAAAATATTCCTGAAAAGGACTATCATCCTTTAAAGAAATTCCTGAAAGGGACTATCATCCTTCAAACGAAGTCCTGAACAGGACAATCTACCCTCAAGGATATTCCTGAAAAGGACTATGGTCTTTCTAACGTAGTCCTGAAAAGGACTAATATCCTTGAAGGATATTCCTGAAAAGGATTATCGTCCTTCAAACGCAGTCCTGAAAAAACCATCATCCTTCAAGGATATTCCTGAAAAGGACTATCATCCTTCAAGGATATTCCTAAAAAGGACTTTTATCAATCAAGGATATTCCTAAAAAAGACTATCGTCCTTCAAACGTAGTCCTGAAAATGACTTTTATCCTTCACGGATATTCCTGAAAAGGACTATAATCCTTCAAGGATATTCCTGAATACGACTTTTATCCTTAACGGATATTCCTGAAAAGGACTATCATCGTTCAAACGTAGTCCTGAAAAGGATAATCATCCTTCAAGGATATTCCTGACAAGGACTATAGTCTTATTAACATAGTCCTGAAAAGGACTTTTATCCTTCAAGAATATTCCTGGAAAGAACTATCGTCCTTCAAACGTAGTCCTGAAAAGGACCATCCTTCACCAAGGATATTCCTGAAAAGGACTATCGTCTTTCAAGGATATTTCTGAAAAGGACGATCGTCCTTTAAGGATATTCCTGAAAAGGACTATCATCTTTCAAACGTTGTCCGGAAAAGGAAAATTATCCTTCATGGATATTCCTGAAAAGGACAAACGTCCTTCAAACGTAGTCCTGAAAAGGAAAATTATCCTTCACGGATATTCCTGAAAAGGACTATAGTCCTTCAAACGTAGTCCTGAAAAAGACTATCATACTTTAAGGATATTCCTGAAAAGGATTATCGTCCTTCAAACGCAGTCCTGAAAAAACCATCATCCTTCAAGGATATTCCTGAAAAGGACTATCATCCTTCAAGGATATTCCTAAAAAGGACTTTTATCAATCAAGGATATTCCTAAAAAAGACTATCGTCCTTCAAACGTAGTCCTGAAAATGACTTTTATCCTTCACGGATATTCCTGAAAAGGACTATAATCCTTCAAGGATATTCCTGAATACGACTTTTATCCTTAACGGATATTCCTGAAAAGGACTATCATCGTTCAAACGTAGTCCTGAAAAGGATAATCATCCTTCAAGGATATTCCTGACAAGGACTATAGTCTTATTAACATAGTCCTGAAAAGGACTTTTATCCTTCAAGAATATTCCTGGAAAGAACTATCGTCCTTCAAACGTAGTCCTGAAAAGGACCATCCTTCACCAAGGATATTCCTGAAAAGGACTATCGTCTTTCAAGGATATTTCTGAAAAGGACGATCGTCCTTTAAGGATATTCCTGAAAAGGACTATCATCTTTCAAACGTTGTCCGGAAAAGGAAAATTATCCTTCATGGATATTCCTGAAAAGGACAAACGTCCTTCAAACGTAGTCCTGAAAAGGAAAATTATCCTTCACGGATATTCCTGAAAAGGACTATAGTCCTTCAAACGTAGTCCTGAAAAAGACTATCATACTTTAAGGATATTCCTGAAAAGGACTATCGTCCTTCAAGGATATTCCTGAAAAGGACTATCGTCCTTCAAGGATATTCCTGAAAAGGACTATCGTCCTTCAAACGTAGTCCTGAAAAGAAATATCATCCTTAAAAGATATTCCTGAAAAGGACTATGGTCCTTAAAGGATATTTCTAAAAAGGACTATGATCTTTCAAACGTAGTCCTGAAAAGGAAAATTATACTTCAAGAATATTCCTGAAGAGGAAAATTATCCTTCAAGTATATTCCTGAAAAGGACTATCGTCCTTAAAACGTAGTCGTGAAAAGGACTATCATCCTTCAAGGATATTCCTGTAAAGGACTATGGTCCTTTAAACGTAGTCCTAAAAAGGACTATCATCCTTCAAGGATATTCCTGAAAAGGACTAATGCCTTCAAACGTAGTCCTGAAAAGGACAATAATACTTCAAGGATATTTCTGAAGAGGACTATCGTCCTTCAAGGATACTTCTGAAAAGGACCATCATCCTCTAAGGATATTCCTGAAAAGGACTAACGTCCTTTGACTATATTCCTTAAAAGGACTATCATTCTTTAAAAATATTCCTGAAAAGGACTATTATTCTTCAAACGTAGACCTGAAAAGGACTATCATACTTCAAGTATATTTCTGAAAAGGACTAATGCCTTCAAACGTAGTCCTGGAAGGACTATCATACTTCAAGGATATTTCTGAAGAAGACTATCGTCCTTCAAGGATAGTCTTGATAAGGACTATCGTGCTTAAAACGTAGTCCTGAAAAGGACCATCATCCTCAAAGAATATTTCTGAAAAGGACTATCGTTCTTTAAATATATTCCTTAAAAGGAGTATCATCCTTCAAAGATATTCCTAAAAAGGACTATTATCCTTCAAACGTAGTCCTGAAAAGGACTACCATACTTCAAGGATATTCCTGAAAAGGACTAACGTCCTTTGAATATATTCCTTAAAAGGACTATCATTCTTTAAAAATATTCCTAAAAAGGACTATTATCCTTCAAACGAAAAAGGACTTATATCCTTGAAGGATATTACTAAAAAGGACTATCGTCCTTCAAACGCAGTCCTGACAAGGACCATAATACTTCAAGGATATTTCTGAAGAGGACTATCGTCCTTCAAGGATACTCCTGAAAAGGACTATCGTGCTTCAAACGTAGTCCTGAAAAGGACCATCATCCTCTAAGGATATTTCTGAAAAGGACTATCGTTCTTTAAATATATTCCTTAAAAGGAGTATCATCCTTCAAAGATATTCCTAAAAAGGACTATTATCCTTCAAACGTAGTCCTGAAAAGGACTACCATACTTCAAGGATATTCCTGAAAAGGACTAATGCCTTCAAACGTAGTCCTGAAAAGGACAATAATACTTCAAGGATATTTCTGAAGAGGACTATCGTCCTTCAAGGATACTTCTGAAAAGGACCATCATCCTCTAAGGATATTCCTGAAAAGGACTAACGTCCTTTGACTATATTCCTTAAAAGGACTATCATTCTTTAAAAATATTCTTGAAAAGGACTATTATTCTTCAAACGTAGACCTGAAAAGGACTATCATACTTCAAGTATATTTCTGAAAAGGACTAATGCCTTCAAACGTAGTCCTGGAAGGACTATCATACTTCAAGGATATTTCTGAAGAAGACTATCGTCCTTCAAGGATAGTCTTGATAAGGACTATCGTGCTTAAAACGTAGTCCTGAAAAGGACCATCATCCTCAAAGAATATTTCTGAAAAGGACTATCGTTCTTTAAATATATTCCTTAAAAGGAGTATCATCCTTCAAAGATATTCCTAAAAAGGACTATTATCCTTCAAACGTAGTCCTGAAAAGGACTACCATACTTCAAGGATATTCCTGAAAAGGACTAACGTCCTTTGAATATATTCCTTAAAAGGAGTATCATCCTTCAAAGATATTCCTAAAAAGGACTATTATCCTTCAAACGTAGTCCTGAAAAGGACTACCATACTTCAAGGATATTCCTGAAAAGGACTAATGCCTTCAAACGTAGTCCTGAAAAGGACAATAATACTTCAAGGATATTTCTGAAGAGGACTATCGTCCTTCAAGGATACTTCTGAAAAGGACCATCATCCTCTAAGGATATTCCTGAAAAGGACTAACGTCCTTTGACTATATTCCTTAAAAGGACTATCATTCTTTAAAAATATTCCTGAAAAGGACTATTATTCTTCAAACGTAGACCTGAAAAGGACTATCATACTTCAAGTATATTTCTGAAAAGGACTAATGCCTTCAAACGTAGTCCTGGAAGGACTATCATACTTCAAGGATATTTCTGAAGAAGACTATCGTCCTTCAAGGATAGTCTTGATAAGGACTATCGTGCTTAAAACGTAGTCCTGAAAAGGACCATCATCCTCAAAGAATATTTCTGAAAAGGACTATCGTTCTTTAAATATATTCCTTAAAAGGAGTATCATCCTTCAAAGATATTCCTAAAAAGGACTATTATCCTTCAAACGTAGTCCTGAAAATGACTTTTATCCTTCACGGATATTCCTGAAAAGGACTATAATCCTTCAAGGATATTCCTGAATACGACTTTTATCCTTAACGGATATTCCTGAAAAGGACTATCATCGTTCAAACGTAGTCCTGAAAAGGAGAATCATCCTTCAAGGATATTCCTGACAAGGACTATAGTCTTATTAACATAGTCCTGAAAAGGACTTTTATCCTTCAAGAATATTCCTGGAAAGAACTATCGTCCTTCAAACGTAGTCCTGAAAAGGACCATCCTTCACCAAGGATATTCCTGAAAAGGACTATCGTCTTTCAAGGATATTTCTGAAAAGGACGATCGTCCTTTAAGGATATTCCTGAAAAGGACTATCATCTTTCAAACGTTGTCCGGAAAAGGAAAATTATCCTTCATGGATATTCCTGAAAAGGACAAACGTCCTTCAAACGTAGTCCTGAAAAGGAAAATTATCCTTCACGGATATTCCTGAAAAGGACTATAGTCCTTCAAACGTAGTCCTGAAAAAGACTATCATACTTTAAGGATATTCCTGAAAAGGACTATCGTCCTTCAAGGATATTCCTGAAAAGGACTATCGTCCTTCAAGGATATTCCTGAAAAGGACTATCGTCCTTCAAACGTAGTCCTGAAAAGAAATATCATCCTTAAAAGATATTCCTGAAAAGGACTATGGTCCTTAAAGGATATTTCTAAAAAGGACTATGATCTTTCAAACGTAGTCCTGAAAAGGAAAATTATACTTCAAGAATATTCCTGAAGAGGAAAATTATCCTTCAAGTATATTCCTGAAAAGGACTATCGTCCTTAAAACGTAGTCGTGAAAAGGACTATCATCCTTCAAGGATATTCCTGTAAAGGACTATGGTCCTTTAAACGTAGTCCTAAAAAGGACTATCATCCTTCAAGGATATTCCTGAAAAGGACTAATGCCTTCAAACGTAGTCCTGAAAAGGACAATAATACTTCAAGGATATTTCTGAAGAGGACTATCGTCCTTCAAGGATACTTCTGAAAAGGACCATCATCCTCTAAGGATATTCCTGAAAAGGACTAACGTCCTTTGACTATATTCCTTAAAAGGACTATCATTCTTTAAAAATATTCCTGAAAAGGACTATTATTCTTCAAACGTAGACCTGAAAAGGACTATCATACTTCAAGTATATTTCTGAAAAGGACTAATGCCTTCAAACGTAGTCCTGGAAGGACTATCATACTTCAAGGATATTTCTGAAGAAGACTATCGTCCTTCAAGGATAGTCTTGATAAGGACTATCGTGCTTAAAACGTAGTCCTGAAAAGGACCATCATCCTCAAAGAATATTTCTGAAAAGGACTATCGTTCTTTAAATATATTCCTTAAAAGGAGTATCATCCTTCAAAGATATTCCTAAAAAGGACTATTATCCTTCAAACGTAGTCCTGAAAAGGACTACCATACTTCAAGGATATTCCTGAAAAGGACTAACGTCCTTTGAATATATTCCTTAAAAGGACTATCATTCTTTAAAAATATTCCTAAAAAGGACTATTATCCTTCAAACGAAAAAGGACTTATATCCTTGAAGGATATTACTAAAAAGGACTATCGTCCTTCAAACGCAGTCCTGACAAGGACCATAATACTTCAAGGATATTTCTGAAGAGGACTATCGTCCTTCAAGGATACTCCTGAAAAGGACTATCGTGCTTCAAACGTAGTCCTGAAAAGGACCATCATCCTCTAAGGATATTTCTGAAAAGGACTATCGTTCTTTAAATATATTCCTTAAAAGGAGTATCATCCTTCAAAGATATTCCTAAAAAGGACTATTATCCTTCAAACGTAGTCCTGAAAAGGACTACCATACTTCAAGGATATTCCTGAAAAGGACTAATGCCTTCAAACGTAGTCCTGAAAAGGACAATAATACTTCAAGGATATTTCTGAAGAGGACTATCGTCCTTCAAGGATACTTCTGAAAAGGACCATCATCCTCTAAGGATATTCCTGAAAAGGACTAACGTCCTTTGACTATATTCCTTAAAAGGACTATCATTCTTTAAAAATATTCCTGAAAAGGACTATTATTCTTCAAACGTAGACCTGAAAAGGACTATCATACTTCAAGTATATTTCTGAAAAGGACTAATGCCTTCAAACGTAGTCCTGGAAGGACTATCATACTTCAAGGATATTTCTGAAGAAGACTATCGTCCTTCAAGGATAGTCTTGATAAGGACTATCGTGCTTAAAACGTAGTCCTGAAAAGGACCATCATCCTCAAAGAATATTTCTGAAAAGGACTATCGTTCTTTAAATATATTCCTTAAAAGGAGTATCATCCTTCAAAGATATTCCTAAAAAGGACTATTATCCTTCAAACGTAGTCCTGAAAAGGACTACCATACTTCAAGGATATTCCTGAAAAGGACTAACGTCCTTTGAATATATTCCTTAAAAGGACTATCATTCTTTAAAAATATTCCTAAAAAGGACTATTATCCTTCAAACGAAAAAGGACTTATATCCTTGAAGGATATTACTAAAAAGGACTATCGTCCTTCAAACGCAGTCCTGACAAGGACCATAATACTTCAAGGATATTTCTGAAGAGGACTATCGTCCTTCAAGGATACTCCTGAAAAGGACTATCGTGCTTCAAACGTAGTCCTGAAAAGGACCATCATCCTCTAAGGATATTCCTGAAAAAGACTATCGTCCTTTAAATATATTCCTTAAAAGGACTATCATCCTTCAAAAATATTCCTGAAAAGGACTATTATCCTTCAAACGTAGTCCTGAAAAGGACAATCATCCTTCAGGGATATTCCTGAAAAGGAGTATCATCCTTCAAGGATATTCCTGAAAAGGACTTTCATCCTTCAAGGATATTCCTGAAAAGAGCTATCGTCCTTCAAACGTAGTCCTGAAAATGAATTTTATGCTTCACGGATATTCCTGAAAAGGACTATCATCCTTCAAGGATATTTCTGAAAACGACTTTTATCCTTCACGGATATTCCTGAAAAGGACTTTCACCCTTCAAGGATATTCCTGAAAAGGACATTCAACCTTCAATGATATTTATGAAAAGGACTTTCGTCCTTCAAACGTAGTCCTGAAAAAGACTATCGTCGTTTAAAGATATTCCTGAAAAGGACTGTCATCCTTCAAGGATTCCTAAAAAAGGACTTTCGTCGTTTAAATATATTCCTGAAAAGGACTTTCATCCTTTAAACGTAGTCCTGAAAAGGAACACAATCCTTCAAGGATATTCCTGAAAAGGACTTTCAACCTTCACGGAAAAGCACTGTCATCCTTCATGGATATTCCTGAAAAGGAGTTTCATCCTTCAAGGATATTCTGAAAAGGACTATCGTCCTTCAAACGTAGTCCTGAAAAGAACCATCATCCTTCAAGGATATTCCTGAAAAGGACAATCATGCTTCAAGGATAATAGTCCTTTTCAGGAATATCCTTGAAAGATGATAGTCCTTTTCAGGACTACGTTTGAAGCACGATAGTCTTTTCAGGACTATCCTTGAAGGACGATAGTCCTCTTCAGAAATATCCTTGAAGTATGATAGTCCTTTTCAGGACTACGTTTGAAGGCATTAGTCCTTTTCAGAAATATACTTGAAGGATGATAGTACTTTTCAGGAATATCCTTGAAGGATGAAAGTCCTTTCCAGGAATATTCTTGTAGGATGATAGTCCTTTTCAGGAATATCCGTGAAGGATAAAAGTTATTTTCAGGAATATCCTTGTAGGATATTAGTCCTTTTCAGGACTACGTTTGAAGGACGATAGTCCTTTTTAGGAATATCCTTGAAGGTTGAAAGTCCTTTTCAGGAATATCCTTGAAGGATTGTGTTCCTTTTAAGGACTACGTTTGAAGGATGATAGTCCTATTCAGGAATATATTTAAACGACCATAGTCCTTTTTAGGAATCCTTGAAGGATAATAGTCCTCTTCAGGAATTTCCTAGAAGAGTGATAGTCCTTTTCAGGACTACGTTTAAAGGACGATAGTACTTTTCAGGACTATGTTTTAAGGATGATAGTACTTTTCAGGATATCCTTGAAGGATGAAAGCCCTTTTCAGGAATATCCTTGAAGGATAAACTGGACCTTCAAGGATATTCCTGAAAAGTATTTTCATTCTTCAAGGATATTCCTGAAAAGGGCTATCGTCCTTCAAACGTAGTCCTGAAAATGACTTTTATGCTTCACGGATATTCCTGAAAAGGACTATCATCCTTCAAGGATATTCCTGAAAAGGGCTATCGTCCTTTAAGGATATTCCTGAAAACGACTTATATCCTTCACGGATATTCCTGAAAAGGACTATCATCCTTCAAGGATATTCCTGAAAAGGACTTTCATTCTTTTAGGATATTCCTGAAAAGGACTTTCAACCTTCAAGGATATTTCTGAAAAGGACTTTCGTCCTTCAAACGTAGTCCTGAAAAAGAATATCGTCGTTTAAAGATATTCCTGAAAAGGACTATCATCCTACAAGGATTCCTAAAAAAGGACTATCGTCGTTTAAATATAATTCTGAAAAGGACTATCATCCTTCAAACGTAGTCCTGAGAAGGAACACTATCATTCAAGGATATTCCTGAAAAGGACTTTCAACCTTCAAGGATATTCCTGAAAATGACTACAATCCTAAAAAAATAAATCCTAGAATGACGATGATATTTCAGAAAGGACTTTCATTCTTTTAGGATATTCCTGAAAAGGACTTTCAACCTTCAAGGATATTTCTGAAAAGGACTTTCATCCTTCAAACGTAGTCCTGAAAAAGAATATCGTCGTTTAAAGATATTCCTGAAAAGGACTATCATCCTACAAGGATTCCTAAAAAAGGACTATCGTCGTTTAAATACAATTCTGAAAAGGACTATCATCCTTCAAACGTAGTCCTGAAAAGGAACACTATCATTCAAGGATATTCCTGAAAAGGACTTTCAACCTTCAAGGATATTCTGAAAAGGACTATCGTTCTGCAAACGTAGTCCTGAAAAGGACCATCATCATTTCAGGATATTCCTGAAAAGTACTATCATCATTAAAACATAGTCCTGAAAACTATTATTGTCCTTTAAACGTAGTCCTGAAAAGGACTATCATTCTTCAAGGATATTCCTGAAAAGGACTATCATCTTTCAAACGCAGTCCTGAAAAGGACCATCATCCTTCAAGGATATTCCTGAAAATGACTTTTATCCTTCACGGATATTCCTGAAAAGGACATTCATCCTTTAAGGATATTCCTGAAAAAGACTATCGTCCTTCAAACGTAGTCGTGAAAAGCACAGTCATCCTTCAAGGATATTCCTGAAAAGGACTTTCATCCTTTACGGATATTCCTAAAAAGTACTATCGTCCTTAAAACGTAGTCCTGAAAATTACTTTTATCCTTCAAGGATATTCCTGAAAAGGACTATCGTCCTTCAAACGTAGTCGTGAAAAGCACTGTCATCCTTCAAAGATATTTCTGAAAAGGGCTTTCATCCTTCAAGGATATTCTGAAAAGGACTATCGTTTTTCAAACGTAGTCCTGAAAAGGACCATCATCATTCTAGGATATTCCTGAAAAGTACTATCATCCTTAAAACATAGTCCTGAAAAGTACTATCGTCCTTTAATGTAGTCCTGAAAAGGACTATCATTCTTCAAGGATATTCCTGAAAAGGACTATCATCCTTCACGGATATTCCTGAAAAGGACTATCATCCTTCAAACGCAGTCCTGAGAAGAACCATCATACTTCAAGGATATTTCTGAAGAGGACTATCGTCCTTAAGGGATACTCCTGAAAAGGACTATCGTGCTTCAAACGTAGTCCTGGAAAGGACAATCATCCTCTAAGGATATTCCTGAAAGGACTATCGTCCTTTAAATATATTCCTTAAAAGGACTATCATCCTTCAAAGATATTCCTGAAAAGGACTATTATCCTTCAAACGTAGTCCTGAAAATGACTATCATCCTTCAAGGATATTCCTGAAAAGGACTATAGTCCTGAAAAGGACTATTATCCTTGAAGGATATTCCTGAAAAAGACTATCGTCCTTCAAACACAGTCCTGAAAAGGACCGTCATCCTTCAAGGATATTCCTGAAAAGGATTATCCTCCATCAAGGATATTCCTGAAAAGGACTTTCATCCTTCAAGGATATTCCTGAAAAAGGCTATCGTCCTTCAAACGTAGTCCTGAAAATGACTTTTATGCCTCACTTTTATTCCTGAAAAGGACTATCATACTTCAAGGATATTCCTGAAAATGACTATCGTCCTTCAAACGTAGTCCTGAAAAGAAACACCATCTTTCAAGGATATTCCTGAAAAGGACTTTCATCCTATACGGATATTCCTGAAAAGGACTATCATCCTTCACGGATATTTCTGAAAAGGGCTATCGTCCTTTAAACGTAGTCCTGAAAATGACTTTTATCCTTCACGGATATTCCTGAAAAGGAATGTCATCCTTCACGGATATACCTGAAAAGGACTTTCACCCGTCAAGGATATTCCCGAAAAGGACTATCATCCTTCTCGGATATACTTGAAAAGGACTATCGTCCTTTAAACTTAGTCCTGAAAAGGAGCATCATTCTTCAAGGATATTCAAGGATGTTTCTTAGAGAATTTTCATTTTCAGAACCATGTTTGTTTGTGACTAGTCCTTTTTAGGACTATGTTTTTATGATTATAGTCATTTTCAGGACCATGTTTGTACTAGAAAAGTCCTTTTCAGGATAATTTTGTTATAGAATAGTCCTTTTCAGGTCCCTGTTTGTTCGAGAATAGTCCTTTTCAGGACCATGTTTGTTAGAGAATTATTATTTTCAGGACCATGTTTGTCCGAGAATAGTCATTTTCAGGACCATGTTTGTATGACTATAGGCATTTTTAGGACCATGTTTGTTAGAGAATATTCCTTTTCAGGATAATGTTTGTTGAGAATAGTCCTTTTTAGGACCATGTTTGTTAGAGAATAGTCCTTTTCAGGACCATGTTTTTTAGAGAATAGTCCTTTTCAGGGCCTTTTTTGTTAGAGAATAGTCCTTTTCATATCAATTTTTCGAGAATAGTCATTTTCAGGACCATGTTTGTCCGAGAATGTTCATTTTCAGGACCATATTTGTTAGAGAATGGTCCTTTTTAGGGACCATGTTTGTTAGAGAATAGTCCCTTTCAGGACCATGTTTGATTGAGAATAGTCATTTTCAGGACCATTTTTAATTGAGAATAGTCCTTTTCAAATCAATTTTTCGAGAATAGACATTATTTTCAATTCCTTATATTTAATTTACATTACAGTGTGTTATTTTTCTTCTGACTGAGGCCTAGTGTGTAAACAGCGATAGAATTTAAAATGTATGGTAATCGTTTAGAAAGACCCAGGTTTTACCGCATGATTATGTGTTTTTGTATTAGAGTGACGTTTCGTAACCTCGTTGCTCAATTAGGAAGAACTATTTTTCGAATGCCTTTAAATCGTAAAAGTTTCAAGTTCTAAGCAAAAAAGCATCAATAACAACGCCTTCAGCAGGTCGGAAAATTCTTTGCCACGAACATTTTTGTAAAGGTTGTAACAACTGGCGAATATTGTGAACTGACAACTCTCTTATACCTTAGTAATGTTTCAATATACCTTCAGTTATATGCCCTCTTCTCAGATGTATTAGAAAGTCTGAGCTAAGCCTGCGATGAGGCTTTACACGCAGTTCTTGACTGAGTGGGTACTTAAGCAAGTTTTATTCCAACATCAACATGGATTACGCTTTGCGTCATATAATACATAAAGTGCCTTTTGGAAATAACTCATTCTTAAGACGTTTTCATGGAAGAATGATCGTATCCCTTTAAAAACTCTTTTAGGAGTAATGGGTACGTTATACAGCTACGTAATTTTGAATTTAAAAAAAATCCATAATAATACTTTTTAAATTACGGGCAGTTACATAGGGACTGCCAGCCAGCCCTATAAGACATATGACAGACAGATCAATATCATATTCAAAAAAGGCGACGTTAGCAGTACCTATAATCACCGAGTGTGTATGAAGAGATGTATGAGTGTCAATGAAGTGAAAGTGGTCCGTCAGGATCGGGACAGATGGGGACCCGTGATCTCTGCCTTTACAGCCCTTTGCAGCCTTTAAAGGCAGCGGGGCCCTTACCCCTTTACAGTGAAATTGGCGTGCTGTGTATTTATTCATAGTAAAATAAAGTTTGTGTGGGGAAAATTGTGATTGAACAAAGAGTTATAAATTTAAGAACATTATGTCTAAGGTAAATACCATTGCTGAATTTTAGCAAAAATACATTAAAATCAAATAGAGGCTGAGGAATTTAGATATTTTTATACCAATGGCTCGTAAAATGTCAGCCATAAAAAATATCTAAGTAAAGAGGTTTTCATTTCGCTACATCGTAGTAAAGTAAGCTGGAGTAAAGTAACTCTATTAAGTTGATAGCCGGGATTTCAAATTCAAAGCTTAGTAAGTGAAAAGTGAGATTATGAAGGAATATTCATAAGCTGCAGTAGCAATGTTCTCGTTAAAAACTGCTTGTGGCATAAAATATAACAAATGGCACAAGATCAAATCATTTTATTTGTTCTCGTGTAAATATTAGTACTATTTTTATAAGGAACCTCAAATATCTTAACACAGTCACGCGCCCTAGTTCTCTGGCAAGTCTAAACCCAGTTAGCATGCTATCATCTCCAAAACTCACAAAACTTCATAACGTTTTAAGTGCTCGCCTATTTTCCGAAGAATGTGCTTTTTAACTCTTCTTTGAAGAACATTACTAACTTTTAGGATCAGCTGCCTATTAAGCTAAGTTAGTTCAAGCTGTGTTTGAGAAATACATTTTAATAAAGTCATTTATTTTGCAAGGACTTTATTGTTCGAATCTCGAAAGGTTTTTCATTTGAAATTGCAGATCTCCATCCAATATCTACGAAGCTCACATCCCTATATTGAGAACGAAAGACAACTTTTTTTGTAACAATAAGGCGTGGAAATTTCCGAATTCATTACAACACTTTGGAATGTTTTCAAAGAAAAATCACTTTATTTCAACCCTCGCTGTCTTGATCATTTACGCCTCTAAGATACACAAATGTATTAACAATTTAACACTTTTTAACAACTTTTTCTATGAAATAGTCAAATAATGGAGCACACTTTATTATCTACTAATAAGTAAACTTAAACTCCTGTGACAACCACTTAGCACTAAATAACTCATTTACAGATAGCTTGTGCGATCACGCAGTGAGTTCAAGAGATTTAGTAAGATATTCATTTAATTTTAGTTTTTACTAATGAAGTTGCACATAATATCTAATATAAAATGCAAATTTGAACCGTACAACAGCCAGTTAAAATTAAAAATATTCTAGATACGTAGAATGAAGTAAAAAATAGTTGTTTTTTGGTCAAACAATATTTAATTAAGTTTTAGCTTAAGAGATGTGACAAATACATAAATAATATAATAAAAATATGGTTATGGCATATTTCGACTTTCAGTGCATATTTAAATTTCATTTAAGGTCACATAAAATCAACATGCAGTAGCATATTCGGAGACGTGACTTGCCTTGGACGTGATGATTTTATGGATCACAAATTTATAATGGTACTAACGTAAATATATTTTACAGATCCTCTGACATAGAAAATACATTATGTGTTCACTGATTTTTGTATAATAATACTTATTGCCGTTATAAATTAATCGAATATCTCTTCTGACGTTAATTACCTCCCATTTTAATATATGCAATATTTTTTGTTGCACATTATACACAGCAAAAAACAGTATTACCCGCCACAGAAAAACTCCCATCCTATTAACAAACATTGTCAGAAAAGTAAGCAAGTTGCCGCCATATTAGATCTGTTTTTTAGAGCTCTACAAACTTCCTGTTCTGGGTTAGAATAGGCTGCAAGCACTAATAGCGTGCACTGAAGTGCCTATCTACAAACTTGACATGGCTTAGAGTGTCTCAAATGAAAAAAGTTTAAGTGGAGCTTCAGAGGCAGTGTTTGCGAATGCTGTTCCGATGATTGTAGAAGCCTTCAAAGACCGACTGAATCCTGTGGGAATATTGATCGAATGAACGTAAAGACCTTTTAAAATTGAATGAGGAAAAGTTTTTTGAAGTTGTATTTTAATGCTGTTGATGGCTGTAACCACTTACACCCCGGTTATTTGCAAGTTGAACAACTCTGAATGTTTACAGTGTAGATCATCCTATGACTGGTTGTGGTAAAAAAGATAAAGAAACGTTATCTACTATTGGTATGAGAAATAGTTGATTGACTCGACACCAAAGAAATGGCGGTTGCCAAAAAAAACACAAAACGGTTACCAGCTTCAATTATTTTTTTCATTATCTTGTACTCAAGGATGTATTTTTGTCTTAGATAGTTTCGGCAATATGTGTAACATGACGAATCATTACATTTCCTTCCAGGCAATATCTAGAAGTTTAAAATTTAAAATGGTTAGCTACTTGGCTTATGTCGCATGATAAGTACACTACTGTTTATGCTGACTTTGTTTCAAAAAAGGAAAACTTCGATACGCTCCATAAAAAACCGACCCATGAAAATGAGCATGTTTTATTAACGAATAGTTGAGGATTAATCATATTTTTAGCAGTGGCAAAAGATATGTTGCCATATTTTATTACAAAAATAAGAAAAAGGCTTTGTAATGGATTATCTTTGGGTTTTGTCTTTCATCTCTAGTTATAATAGCGACTTATCTTAGAGGTCTTTTGTGACCATAACATATGCACAAAAACTAAAGAGTATTACAAACCCTCAGCTTTTGCTCACCGATATAGGGATAGCCAAAGGTGACCTATTTACATAATATATGAATAAAATTTGCATATAAAGTTACCTTTCGGGGTTCATAAATATGCTACAAAAATTATTCTTGTCCCTTGTACAGTAAAGATGAATTAGGCTGAATGAAGTCAACGATTATACTTTGACTTACAAATAAGAACATAGGTAAATTGAAATGGAGGGATTATATATAGTTTATTTTGTATTCTTACACTTAATAAATTAATAAAATAAGGAACTTTTGGTAAGGCTAAGGTAATACTTTGGTAACAAAATATATGCGATAAGTCCTATTTTATTGTAAAATGAATAATAATCGCCAGTCTCTCAAAGATGAATTGAGTCACTCAATGAATAAATAAATTCTTTATAGTTCTTCACACTCATAAATTATTAATTACAATCAGTTGTAAATGCTAATGATACACTAAAAATACTACGAGTAGTAACACTGTTAATATTACACTAGTAATAACTATTTTTCTGCAAAAACGGCATACAGGAATAAGTTGGCAAATAAGCAAGTTTTTACTGTTTCCAAGAGCATAATAATTATGAGATCAAAGTTTACTGCCAACAGCCTCTCAGTTCATTTTACTAGTCACGTGGCAGGCTAGCAAACCTTGAATCAATACCATAAAATTCAACGTGATAAAGTGATTTTTACTGTCATGATAATGTACCTGTTTCATAACGTATACACGACTATTAACCTTTTCTAGATATACAGAGTAGGTATCAATTTTAACCTATTCATTAAGTAGATTTTTTTTATAAATTTCTTTTAGTTACGTTCACACCATAATCTATATATAGAATACTTAATAAAGATAAAAAGATGTAGAACCAAATACTAAATCGATTTTTTAAATGTTCGTAAAGATAAAAAGACAAGCGGGTCAGAGGTTCAGGCGTCCATCTCGGCAATTGCGAAGGTAGTAATTCTATGGCCACCTCGCACCCACGTGTTGACCAGATAGTCAGAACTGAATGTGACAGGTGGTAAGCCATGTCGCCACTTACAAGCACAAACTATTACCTGTTGGGGGAACATTTGGGTTTCCTCGTGAAGTTTTCCCTCACTGTAGTTAGTATTCGACGGATTTCGTACATGTATTTATGTATTATTTCGAAAATGTACATAAATATTCGTAACTCTGTGTTTATCCGACTCAAATGAGTATGATAAGGTGACAAACGATGTTACTATATTTTATTGCAATACTGGTCTTCACTAAAGTAAAAAGAGGACGGAAACATGGTAATCGTGGTTAAAAAAGTTCGCACAATAGATGAGTGCTAGTTGTTCCGGTTCATTCGTTGGCGGAAAACGACATTCCGGTACCTATAGTGCCATAAACATTCGGGAACTGTGACAGTGTTGATACTGTTGCTTTTATTTTTTCTATTTAAAAAAATACAATTTAGAGGCATATGCAAATTTAAAAATAGTTCCTTATTTAGCCATAGTCAAAAGACTCTGTTGCACTGTAGTTACGTAAATAAAATAAAAGACGGATGTTTTCTTTTGTAATACGTTTACCAAATTCTACAACATTATTTTTAATATAATTATTCAATTATTATAATTATTCATTAAAAAATATCCTTGTTACTTATGTATATATAATATACATAAGTAACAAGGATATTTTGCGTAATTTAGCGCACCGAAAAGAAAATTTTATTTTTTCTAGATTTAGATTATATATATATTATATATATATGTATATATATATATATATTCGTTTGAAATACTATATTTAATAAGCAAGTAAAAGCGACGAATTTATGACGGTGTCTTGCACACGTCATATATAAAATAAATTTTAGGTTAAGAGCATAAAAAGATTTGCAGTAAGTGCGACATTGTTGCAATGCACGTTCGGTGACAACAATTAAACAGTCACCTTTGAAGTCCACGTACGGTCACGGCCATGACCGCTCTCCGTTGAATATTTTATAAAAATAATCTCGACACAAGTTCAACCGTAACATCTCATGTAGGTATACAGCGAGTATCTTGTCTTAAGCCTTATAGAAGATTTATCACAAATACAAAACTCTACTATTTAACAGGACCAGTGCAGTGCATACAGTAATTGAATAAGTACATGTTAGTCAATCTCCTTTATTATCCACGTTCATAGCTTTATTATGATTACATTTGAAATATCAAGTCGGTTGGCCTTATTGCAAATTTTATTGCCAACATTGACTTATTATGTGGGAATGATTTAGATTCCTTTCATGAATCACACACAAACATAAATGTATTATAAATATTGTGAAACTATTTCAATGCACAACTCGATTCAGATTCCGTGAGTTACGTGAATTAGTTTACCGTTTGGAGCGGATGACAACATACATAGATTAGCTCTGGTCCCGTCGAGAGGCGGTGATGGTGTTATTGTATCGGAGTAAGAAACTAACATGTTTAGTTGATAACCGTGTGTTCATCTAACCGCTCGTCGTTCTATCTCCGTGGCGTTGCGTGTGAGCATTATCCTTAACCAAAATGACAGTGTTTACATTATCAGTGAAAGTGAATATCTTATAGACAATACACCGGATAAGAAGTATACCATGTAAGTCCATTCATAACGTTGGTTCAAGCTGAAGTTTACGTCAGGAAAGATCAACCAGCTTTGGTGATTTACTGTATAACAACTTCATGACATTGTAATTATAAAATCAATGTAAACAATCGAATGTACGTCGGAACAAAACAATTGCAAATTGTGTTAAACATTAAACTGTATGTGAACGCACGAACGACAATTAAAGACTTGCTTAGTTTAAATAACTTCGTGTCCCGCGAAAGTTCACACATATTTATTTTAATTATATTTACGTTTCATGATATTTTTATTTAGACTAATATGACATAGGTTGACAGACACAAATAAAATAAAGGTCGTATCTGGTAAACCGTTAATGGAAAAATAACTTTTCTTTTAGCGTGGTGTGGCATTCATATTATTCTAAGAAATCAAGCTCAATCTGTGTCGACGTGATTCTTATGAGAACATTTTATTAACGAGCATAAGTCTTACGAATTACGTCAGTGAAAGATGAAAGGTTAATTGAAGTAATGTTTGATCCTTTGACTCGCCCTTTCGTTAGACATCGGCGTTATACGTAAAATTTATTTATTGTATTTTTCCATTAAAATACACGTAAAGTACTTTTGATTTGAGAATTACATTAATAATACCTGGTATTCAGAATAGATCCACTGATTATTAGGACTCAAATGCTATTTAATTTAACTATGCCAGTTCATAGTTTAAGTGCTTATGTAGACATTTATTATTTTAAAGTATATAAAGATATATACAACAATAAATATTATTAGGAGGGCAAAGATAGGCAAAGAGGAGGACAGGGTAAATAGTATTAAAGACAATATCGCCTTGAAATTGAGCTTGTTGTTAGAGATAAATCCATGACTAAATTACTTATCAAACCCTAAACCCTCATTTACCTTTTACGACATATGGAACATTCCGAAGCTCATAAGTCACTGCAGTGATAATCTCTAATTAACACACATAAAGTCAATGTCATCGGTTAGCTATCATACCTGAAATGTGTTTTTAATCGATTGCACATTAGAACTCTTAATTACATGCCTTTCAGACAGCTCACTGGCTGTATGTAGTAAAACAACAGTTAACGCTTTTATATGTAATTCTTAGAAATTCCATTTAAGTTAATCCATGAATTGCTTAGAATTTTGAGACATATGAGAGGTTCTAATTAGCATAAGTAAACAATGTTAACAAGAGGTGCTGGAATCAAATTATTGCTGGCAGGAGCGGGTATAATAGGGATCCATGATGTCTGATTACCCTTTATAGGGAGAGAGGTGCAATGAAATGTGGTGGATGAAGAGTTGACTTTTATTAAAATTTACGACATAGATTTATTCATATTCTCGTTAGTTACTCATTTATGACCATAAAAATTACGGTATCACGACTTCGCAGTAATGGCTATAAAAATACATAAAGACAATGGTCTTCATTCCTTTAGAAGCTAACAGATTATGTTGGTTTTCCTCTTACACCTTCTAAATTACAATTATGGTGTTGTAAACTAAGTATTTAGTGTACATTTGTGGTCAAATCATTTTAATTTTGAGCTAAAACTCAGTCACAGAGCTGAGTTATTAAATGCTGCATATCATAGTAATATATATGTATATATATATATATATTACTATGACATGCAGCATTTAATAACTCATAATATATATAATTATATGACAGCGGATTCCAAACGCAAACATTATAAATAATGCATCAAATATGGGTAAAAATAAGAAGTCATTATTTTTATTAAGATTTATTTACAAAGTTAATATCAAAGTACATTTATTACTTATAAAACAGAGATTGTAATTTATTTAATTCATTATTTAGATAAAAATGACTTTGGGAATATTACATCCAAGATTCTCAAATGTTAGACGCTGATGTTTATACTGGAATAATATACATACAAAAGTCAATTAGTACCTATTGTTTCTTCTTGCACGTTTTGTTTCCTTTCTATCTCACCTTTATCCATGAATGCGTAGTATTTCGAGATGAACCAGATACAGAGCCATCAAAATGTCGTTAAAAAACCTTTTACGAGTAATGCTTACCGGCGAAAAATCTCTGTCTCTCTCGTTTATATATTTAGCACTGATAAGAACTGAGTGATTATGTTGTCCGAGAAGAATTTAAGCTAAGCATGCATAAAATACGTCACACCCGGTGACTTATCATAGAGTAGGTAGAGACTCCACACCTACTCCATACCACCATACTCTACTTTAAATATTTTCCTCTCACTTTACATCACTTATAAATAGTGTTCCTTAACACATAATATCATTCTTTATTCAAATACTTTAATTTGAAAAATAATATTTATGTAATTTAACGAGGTTCAAGTACGTTAGGTACATACCAAAAAAATCCTGAATATGATAGAATTCATTTCTCAAAGAAGAACAATATTAAGTTGCGATCCAATTTTGAATATTAAGCAATTTCTTACTGCTTTCGGCTTATTAATTTCTTGGAGTCGAATCGTAAAAATGATAAACGAGTGTATTGGAATTCTACTGTACATTTCCAGAAACGTTGAGAGGGTAATGAATAAAATACCACCTAGAGCAGTAAACAAGGAAAGCAGATTCGCAAATTGGCGAAAATTCCGGCAAGAGTAGTGACGGGAGTTGTGTTACTCAGAACACTATTCAATTAACTGCTCCCCTAAATGAGTAGCTCGAGTTAAAATGCGACATTACCTAAATTCTTGTTCTATTTAGATGTTTTTGTTTTCTAAAAGTTTCATTATTTAGAAACAATCGAAGAATACGGCTTTCTTGGATTCTGGGATATAATTCTAAATTATTATCCAGGCATTTTGTAAGGGTAATTAAGGGTAGGGTGTAAAATTGTTTAAGAGGTTGACTACCATCACCACTATTCCAAAACACACAAAATGACATGAATTTTTAGAACATATTGGTCTATTCATCACTTTGGGATCATAAACATGAGTGTGTAAATACGTATAAATGAATGTATGGGGGCGAATAAACACTACTTACGCAAAACGCTATTTGCTTATAAATCTCTATACGCTTAGCACGCAACTCACTTTGCAGAATATAATGCTGGGCTGTCATTATCTCGGAGAAATTGTAGGTAATTTAATATGATGATTGTTCAATGCCTTTTCCTAAGGAACATTTTATATATCCTGAGAGCTACACCATGCATAGGATTAATTGACGGCTCTTAGGAGACATAGATGTTCATCTAGACTTCAATATATGATCAGCGTTTATAGGCTGTTCCAATTTCAGTTACCTATTAGTTTTTTTTACTAAATCTATGATCTAACTCAAGAATACAAAAATTACCTTATAAGGTTTATGGTCACACTATTACATACTATAATTTGGAACCAAATCTTCCCCTAAAGACCATAAAAATTCAAATGTAACAGTTGTTGGCCATCATCATCATAAAATCGCATATTACACAAAGTCTTGAGACATAAAATTCTTCAATTTCATCAAATTAACTAAGATTACACATTTCAGGAATTCCCCTATTATTATCCGTATTTTTTTAAATGACTGAACATCCCTTCGATATCCTTAAGCCAATTTTATGGCATACGGTGGAGACAGATACTTTATTTCTTTTCTTAGATCTGCAATGAACAATAATACAAAAAGAAATGCTGTAATATATATATATATTATATAGTACATTTTAGCCTAATAGGTTCTGTTTCAGAATTCCACGAAAACTTTCATTCGTTTCGTTCATTTGACTAATTCTCGTATCTGCAGCTTGTGCTATCGATCGGCGCTGTAATTCATCAAGATACGATTCGATTGACGAATGCGAGTACGTATGGCCCATCACTTTAATCAGCCTTGGCTAAACCTCTCCAAGTGTATGCAAATTCATTCAAGATAAAACATGGCTTAGTTTGTTGGCCTTACTAATTAACAATATGCAATAAAAATTCTTTTGTTTTATGATTTCACTCTTTAGAACTAAACCACATAAAAACATAAGATAAGACTGAAAGCTCTTTTATCTTTGTAGGTCGATATTCAGATTAGTAGTTTGAGTAGGCTACAGCATAATACTAAACCGTGTAGTTAAAAGCTTGGTCTACATAAAATGCCTTTGAAAATAAACATAGCATAATCTACCTACTTATTGTAAACTTTAATGTACACAATTTGCGCAGAAAAAGCAATCTTTATTCTAGACTAATTGCAAAGATAATTAAGAGAACCGAGTGAGCGACCTTAATTGATTACTTAGGTTTTTGTTTGTTTTAACTGAGGTTAATTCTGATATTGTAAATTCAGATGCCGTCAATTAAGTTATATGTGGTTTGGGTGTGATTTTACTCTCAGTATAATACCTGCAATATTAAGCTGTAATAATACCTGCAATATTCCAGTATAACTAAATTTTATTGTTAGATGCTGGTCATTGAAATCCGTCGATCGAACCGTTCCAGTTAATTTGGGCTTTATGTATAATTTTGTACATATTCGAATCATGAAACGTGATTTCAAATGAATTTATGAATTATGATTTAATAAAGCTATTATTATGATTTCATTAATAGGTTTTACACATGAACCTTAAATGCATTTCAATAATGCAAATGTACCAGAAAACTTACGTGCTTTGGCCAGCATATCGTTACCACTTGGGGTGTCGAGTGTTAATTTGAGATAAGATACTCTAACAAAGGTCGGCGCAGAGCCTGAGCAGACCGCCTATTGAATTAATCGCTTTAGCGACCTAACATTTGCACCTAGCTATCCATTATACCCTTTAGTCTACATTCAACCTGGTGAGTTAATGCATGTTGTGAGCCCAAATTTGCAACCTTTGACATTATTATGCAACATTGCGGGTACCAATGTAGTAAGACACTTATAAGACTTTTATTATATCAAAACCTGAAACGTGAAGGTATAATGTATTCGTAATACATCAATGTGCCTAATACGTTTCGGAGTGGATAAAATCTTGGAGACAACATCTCCTATATCACTTCTCACATTAGTATCAGGCTGATGACAGATAATAAAGAAGTAATAACCGATTGTTTAAATAAATACATGATATAAATCACCTAAATATTATACCACAAATTAATATTTTATTTAATTGTAACCAAGTACAATGGTAACTAGTATATGTTATTTCTGATCCCGGGCATCACTTGGAATTTACTTAACAAAAGAAATATAATGTGTGTGTCAAGGAATTGTATCGAGGATTAGTAGTAAGACCCTACATAAACTCAAACGAAGCTCGCACACCAGCCAACATGCGTTCAGTGCGCTGTAGAAAGTTACAACCGACCCAACTCGTACATCAGTGAAATAAGTTACGCAGAAACAAGGCTTACCCTTGAGATAAGCCGCAAAAATTTACATACGTTTGCTTGTCTACAAATATTCAGACCTATGTTATTAAAATTTTTGGATTGTTGAAATTGAATTAGATTATTTGATTTAATATTTTTAATTACTGAAACGGTCTTCTAATTTAACTCACACAAATATTTTAATTAACATATTTGATATCTACCAAGTGAATATTATTTGTATTGCTCAATGTTTAATTAAGTTTTCAGTCATCAATATATGTTATGTTTTATTGTTTTGAGTTACTGGTTACTGCGAAGTTTCAATAACTGAACAAATCTCTGATTATAATTGAATTTTGCCCAAGTGTGATTACGAAAGGTAAACTCTTACAAGATTTAATTAAATTATGATTACTGATATTTCAAACCGTCAACTTTTGATACAATATCAAAACAATGAATTATACCATTCATTATTTTATAATAACCTACGCGGAATTTCTACTATCCATATTTAATTAAATACAAGCGCGATCCAAGTCCATCCATTAACTTGAAACTAGAATTTACTTGCATTGTTACGTGAAGCGAAGACATTGACGATCTCCTCCGTATGACGGATAAGGGCAAGCATTCAACACTGTCTAGACACAGCTGCGAGATAAATTGTATATTCTGACAATTGCGTGGTTTCATGTCACGTATTTTAAATTGAAATTGTTGCACGGAGAAAGTGAAACGTTCGTATTTTGCATCTAATAGGAGTGAATTGACAGCTTTGGTCATGTTGGAGGATTAAATAAAGTTTGTTTTATAGTTTGAATGGGTTTCTGTTTATCAGTTTTAAATGTGTAAAAATATCAAAGAAGGAAACATCTATGTTTTGTTATGATCTAAGTTTTATATTTTTCATTGTATGATTTTTTTATTTGTTATTGGTAATTGGGTAGTAAACATCAAATAATAATTTCATCAAGACTCTCGCTACCACAAAACGATTAACTTTGTGTTTTTTTAATATATACAAAGGAATAGTTATAACTTATTACCACAGGAATTTTGTGGAGAGCTAATACTCACAAAAAAATATTCTAAGACTCAGTTGATATTAAAAATAAAATCGATTAATATTATAAATTACCGATCACAGCAGATTATGCTGAGAATTTAATACGTAAGTGGGTCCACATTTACATAACTCCAGTCTAACGGGTATAACGACGATACAAACTTGAACTATCTGACGTGACTTAACCTTAAGAATTCATTCATGATTATGATTAATATACCAAACAAGTTATCTCTTAGACACGGTTTACACTAAGCTTCATACTCGTATGTTTACCTATTTTGATGCAGCCGCTTAGAAAAAGTTGACCTTTGAAAAAGAATGTAATTATATACACATATACGAGTATTTGTGGATTTAGTAGCACAATAATATATAGTATACTAGCGACCCGCTCCGGCTTCGCACGGGTATAAAATAAAATATATAGCCTACTGCACTATTTAATGGATGTTATTATACATATAAACCTTCCTCTTGACTCACTCTATCTTTTAAAAAAACCCCATCAAAATCTGTTGCGTAGTTTCAAAGATTTAAGCATACAAAGGGACATAGGGACAAAGAAAGCGACTTTGTTTTATACTATGTAGTGATGACATACACTATAATCCTTTTTATTAAAACAAGTAGATCCCGTATCTCCTTTTCCACTGTTAATAAAAATATCAGGTCTTGATTTGATATGAAATATTTATATATTTTTAAGACCAATGTTTTTGAGAGCAAACAGATTTCTCACTAATTGTAAGTCAATCACAATTTGTAAATGAAATGACGTGGTCAGGCATCTGATTAGTGCACTGGTTATGGTTGTATGCAAATGACAATTTATATTAGAACCACTCGTACTTATCAAAAGCGTATAAATTTATTATACTTAAAGAAGATACATATTACTGACGTTAGCATTTAATACAATTCTCTTTGATACATCAAATCCAATATACGATTTCCTCCTTTGAGACATTTGGAAGATTATATTAACTGCCGTGCCTTATTATACATCTTTTTCATATTTATATAGGTTTCAGCAAACAGATTATTATTTTTGCTTATTTTTATAAAAGTATGTCTATTTTCATAAAGTATTATTTGTGTTTCCGGGAACAAAATGAACACTAAAAAGATTGAAGAGGGTTTATTATATATTTACAACCATTATTAGGAAAGAAAATATTACGACAGAGAGTAGAGTAGAGTAGAAAAAGTATCGAAACAACCGGAGCATCATAATACTCAAAGTTGAGTGCATTCTTGCATAGTTGTGGGCCACTTTATCGATAGTAACGCATTAAAACAGTTATTTTTCAAGAAACAAGCCTTGGAATGCGGCACTAAGTAGACTGCTTGATAAAACCAGTAAAAACCTTCCCAATCGCGTATTATTTGGTGACTCTGTCATAAAACTTAATCTAATGTAAATAGTTATGCGTTATGGTTATTTTTAAATAAAAAAAAATTATTTGTAAAAATAAAGAAAGACTCATAAATGAAACTAATTAATACGACATCAAATTAGGAAAAATATCAGATGAAATGATTATGGGATGTTTGACATTCAGTGTTGCAAATATGAAGAAAATATTCATGCTAATCAGTGACCAAGGAGAAGTTTTCATGTAATGAATGTTCTGTCCACCCCGAAAGGGATAAAAGGATGTAAATGTATATGTATGTATGAATGTACATATATTTTATTTACATAGTAACATCTATACAGAGTTATCTCTTTTGTTACCATTATTAAGAACTACGTCGTTGCTAAGTCACGTTTTACGAGATAGTGCCTACAAAGACTACTCTTCAAAATTAGTATACTTCCGCTTACTTACTCTTATGGACACCTCATCTATTCATATTCACGTCCTTAATCTCTTTCGCGGAGACAGAACCTCGGAGTTATGATCGTCTCGTCTCGTTGGTCACTGTTAGCCTTCATATTGGGGTTGTTATGATATTTATATGGAAAAGTTGTTGACAGTGTGGTAGACTAATAGATAGATTACATTTGCCTCTAGTCTCTTTTTTGCCTCCTACAACATTCCGGGAAGAACGGCAGCTCCTAAACATTCTTGATAAGTCCCCGATTAACACGGGCATGGGAGGGTTAAAAAAACAGTTGTCTAATCTGACCACGTAGACTGGTATTCTTTATTTTGTCACCAATAAAAAACTAAACACGTTTTTTACACGTAATTTAGTTCGCTCAACTACTACCATATTTTGTCAACTGTTTGCTCAGTACTTCACATGAAAGACTTCAGTTAGTAGGAACAAGTTAACTAGCAACAGCCAATTACTCATTTTAGGAACACACGATGTGGAACATTTTATTAGACGTGTGAATAACTTGTACGTAGCTGTGTTTAATTTGCGGTAAGGTTTACACCTGTTTAGTAAACATTGGTAATAGAACTTACCTAACTAATTTGCAGTTACGAAAAGCGTGAGAACTAAATTATAACACATATTTGTAGATGAGTGCAAATTTCCTGTAATTGCATTAGATGTCATATTTTGACAAAAAGATGTCACTGTAATAATTGAATCTTGCCAGTATTTGTTTTGTACGAATATTATTACATACATATTTTCAGAATATGATCAGAAGGTTCAACTCTACAAAAAAATAGGATCATAATATATAATTTATCTTACCCTTGGAGACTGGAAATGCAGAATAACAATCTGGAACTAGGTATTTACCTGCGCTGCATTCGACATTTTACCATTAGGCTAAACTGTTCCAAGCAAGGATTATACTGTTTATATAAATTATTATTTTTATAAATATATAAAATGTATTGACATATTTAGCGGGCATAGAGGACACGAACTCATTTTTTTATGATCCATCATCACTCCAGGACATTATTGCTTTTATTGGATATTAACTGCCATTTCTAACGATTAATTAATACATTCAAACAATAGGTAAACCACAATCAAATAGAGTGCCCTTGACCCTTTAGCTTATAGACAGAGTACTTCGCTAATCTATATTCGAAGCATACGATGCATAAATTCAGACTAACCTGTGATCGAACAGAACTAAATTAATATGTAACAGATGATATTCTTCTTAAAAAGTCGTTAGATATGGCTAACACTCAAGAATATTTCTTATAAAATCGTGTTTTTTTATCTCACATATTTTTCAATCAGTTAAGGTTTATAATGTGTCATAAAATGTAATTGTTATTTTTTTATCTGTCAGTGGCTGGCTGAGTGTCACGAGTGATAGTGTTATGTAGCATAGCCTTGCGGAGGTCTATGTCTAACAGTGGAGTACTATAGGCGGATTGATTGTCTCTTGTATACTTTTAAAATTTTGATCATTTTTATATCTATGTATGTATGTGTGTATTAGAATCTATAAGTGTTCACTTAAAGAGCTAATAAATGGACCAAAGTCTCAGTGAAACCCGCAAAGCTAATTACGCCAATTTTCAGTAGGGCTACAGTCCGTAATCCAACACTGGAAACTCATTAAAGCGTTTGACCAATGAAAACGTAGTATTATTAAGCCTATAATAGTTGAGGACCACTTTGTTTTTGAGTACAGATAAGCATAACCCAACAAAGCTTTTAACTAGATGACCCGAGTGATGGAACCGTCTGATAATAATAATACCTACTCTATTTACACATTCTCACTATGGAAAAGGTTAGATGGGAACCCTGATTTGAGGAACTTCCTGTTTGGAACTTAAATAACATTTAATAAAAGATTATGGAAATGTTATTTTCAGCCATAATGCGTTTCATTGTATTCTTGAGTTCGAGTGCCGCATGACGTCCAAAGATATTTTCCTCTCCGAAAGCAATTTCATGAGATTAGTCTTTTGTAATACGCCGGCTCAGATACCATATGGTGCGTAAGTGATTGGGATAATCACGAAGTTTATTCGTTATATAATAGGGCTAACAGGTTTTTTTCTAGTTCTGATTATAATAGACTATAAATAATCAAAATTTATATATGCATCTGAAACGTGTCTTAAAAACCTTCCTCTGACACATCTGTAATTAAAATTTATGTTAAGGCAGATTGTTTTTGCATATATTAAGGGATTGCCGGATATTATTAGGAAATAATAACGGATTTTCGCTTGCCGCATTTTATTCAAGTTCCCGATCACGAAAAGACAATAATAATGTGTGCTAGCATTATAGTTTTGTCGTCTAAGATAAAAAAAAACTTATTCATCAACAGGATTACTTAATAAATTAAAACCGATCAATTATTATAATAAAAGTGACCTGCTTCTTAGATGCCTTTTATAAGAATATTCACATTTTAAATTATAATGATTTCGAAGAGATTTTTAACGAACCTTTTTACTATCATAGCAACTACTTGCCTGCATAGGAACCAGTTTAAGGTAAAAATAATAGCTTCATATTATTATTTGTAGTTACAAAGTTCAGGACTTGAAAGGAATTTCTGGCAAAGCTCTGACAGCCCGCGGCTCACCAAACCACATTGTACAAGTTCTGTAGAATTACTCAAACGTATCAACGTCTCTACATTAACATACTCAAAACTTCATTACATAAAGCTAAGACTTTTCAAAGCATTGAAAACACATTTATATTCTTAAATTACCTCCTATTATTATTATAACTATTAAAAGAATCATATCATACTATGGATCGTTCCAGGTTGCGATCTATAGTCTCTGCCTATCCCATCCCGTAGAGGCGTAAAAATATAAAAGTATGTATGAAAAAAAACATAAAAAACTAACTAGATAATGGACATAAATAAATAAACCACCACTTTATTGCTAGCACATATGCACTTACCTATTTAGAAGAAGTAATAAAACAAAAGACATTACGCTAGTGATCAACAACATGTGTTTACTGCTAGAAAAGAGCTCTTGATTAACAGGCCGACCATAAATTATCCCAGACTTTTGTTACAAAGACGCATAAGTCAAAATGCGAATAGTAAAGATGTTTATTGGACGATAGATAACCAACTTATGTATAATCAATTTAAAAGATGCTTAGCTGTGAAGCGGCCGGAGTATCATTAACTACCATTATACCACTTTCAAAGATAGACCGTTTTGACTACCCCGCCAGGGTAATGCATGTTTAAGTTATATGATTTATATTATTAAGAGTCGAGGCTTCAAGCATAATCTTTTTATCCCCTGAATGCCCTTTGAATTATTTAAATGTTGTCACACATGCGTTACCTGCATGCTCTTCCTCAACCGGGGTTATTTGGTATTCTGGTGGCGAAGCGCTTATCAGTGGGTAAGCTGATTAAAATGACAGGCGCACTCTCGCCCTCAATGCTACGATCTGCTAATGCGTCATGTGTTCCGATGCCTCACCAAACGGTTCCGGATAAACAGGAGTTTGTTTCCTAAAAGGCTTATATGTACATATGAGTATGTGTTTCGTATAAATGTATACTTTGATGAAGGTTTGATGATCATGGTTGCTGAATTAAGGAATAAAAAAATACGGGTCGGTTAGTTCTTTATAGCGAATTTCACAGACACCACAGAATTATTTTTTCAGAATTATTATTTCTTACGTACGTTACCTTACATTAAGCCCCAGCATATATACTTAACAGTTAAAGTACCCACATCTTACATCATCCTTTTTTAGTATGTCGAGTTTGAACGGCATTCCTAATTGTTAAGAACAATTTTATTGTTTTCTTATCTACTGAAGTGTGCCTAGAATCATAATTTATTGAAATGCAGTTTTAAATACACATAACATTCAGACCAAACGTTGCAATCAGTGGCAATTACTATCGAGTATCGATCGTATACCGCGCGTGTGTAGCACAGATAATATTTCCCCAAATTAGGCTGTAAAATGCTATCGCTCCAACTGGTATTAATCTGTACTAGGGACTCTAGGGTTACAAATAATATCCAATGAATAGGCTGCGTATTATAAAATCATGAGCATAACCTTCAAAATGCGGTTAAAGTAAATATGTAGCGTTTAATCATAAAATAAATCAAGCATACCTCATTGATGTTACAAAGAATAAATATGTAATAATATAAACGGTATTTTGTTTTCCTAATGGCAGAAATGTAGCGAAATTGCTTTTACTGTATTGGAAAATTCAATCCTTAACAGCCTCAGGCTGTAACGAAGAGAATAACATTCTGAACGCTTTTTACAAGTAGGTAACATTTTCAGCTTGAGGAAAAATGTATGATGTGTTTTCCTGATACCTATGTAATTGGCGAACTACTTCCCTTGGCATCCAATAAGATAGAAGTGATAATTACCCAACCACACAAGTGGTAACCCGTGTATTAGTGTGTGCTTACCAGGTTTCGGAACCTTCCCCAATCTAATAATATAATAGTGGTGACTTATCATCTCACTAACCTAATAAGGATTACCATTGTTATACTACTATCTCTTTCCTCTTCTAATGTTCGTTATAAATCGCATAGGCATGGAAAGTTCGTGACAGATTACTAGCCCATAGCTTAATAGCATGACATACTATACATACCATGAGATTATGTACATATTGAATTTATTAAATCTTTTCAATTCACTAAGATTCTTTCATCAAATCTATGTTGATAAAATTGCTATTCCCAGTTTGCAATTTCGGAGGGAAGAAGTCTATTAATTTCAAGGATCACGCTAACGCTGCCATCAAATTTTGTATACTATGTAGGTATAACTGTAGAAGTTATCTAAAAATAAGTAATAGAAAAAATATTATAAAAGCATGTAATGTTCATTATACTAAGAAAATACAAATAAATATTCACAGACTACAAGTAAAGATTGTTCTTATTTTATTTTACAATCTGATAAAGGTAAATCACCCGTCGAGAGCCATGTGAGCCCAAAGGGTCATGTGACTATCCCTTTTCGGAAAAGCTGTTTCATCGCGTTGTTTAAGACAAATAGTCCTTTCATCCTTTCAGTCCAGTTCGGTCCAGAACTTGTAATTAATCATCCGAATTTGTGCTTTAACGAAGTAGAAAATTCCTACCAAGCGAAAAGGGATTAAAAATGAACGCCTGTCTACATGTCTAAAACGCTGGCCCCTCCAGCCACGGACAATGTTCTCCCTAATGAACATTGAAACTTGATGTCTTCGATATTAATCGTAGGAGCGTGTGAAAGTAGTTAATCAAAGGTTATTTATTAGGTAGTTCATGGCTAATCATACATCTAATTGAATGACGGCTTACCTTTGACTTTTACGTAGCTGAAGTACGTATACGTACGTAAGTAGGAAAGTTTTGTTGCATAAAATACAATACATTTAACCAAAACCAACTTAGATAAGATGTTTATTGTAGTTTCGCATGTACATATCGTGTTCATTGTTAGAAAAGACAAAATGTCAAAAAATACCAATAGAAAATTAGAGCATAAACTGTATCGAAATGTTTTCTTTCACACTTTTATTGAATTGTGAACAATAAATCAATGATTCTACGGGTTTCACAACCCTTTTGTTCATATATCCTATTGTTTTAGGCTAATAAACCTCAGTAACAATTATGATTTTTAAACTAAAGTCAGACAATGTCATTAAAACGTTGAATTCATCCGTAATTAACTTAAACTAAGGTATAGACACATAGTAACCATCATCTTTTTGACGATCACAGTTCACGTGGTTATGGAATTAAGGAAAAACTGTTGCTAAGCATGTTGTTTTTTACCAAAAAGAGGAGTAAACATCGTAGTAATGAGTCAGTGAGTCCATGTGTCCAGTCGTACGTACCCCAATGGGAATTGAATCTTTGGGGTACGTATAATGGAATCACACATAATATTAATGTCTGTCACTTTTTTGAGTCCTTTGCTCAAAGTAATGGACTATACCCGGTTAAATAAACAATTTTTTCATTAGCTAGCACAACAATTACACTAATGACGTACCTTATTAATAATCAAGAGAGCAATTAGTCCTAAATGTTTGGCTGTGGAGGAGACGAAAAGTTCCATTAACAACCTTTTGTAAATCATATCGTATTCATTACATCAATGAAAGGTTATTTGTAAAACATAATCTTACATGTAATATTGTTATTAGATAAGCTTGATTTCTATCGTTGCTATGGCTTAAGTACTAACTTATGGAATTATAACTCTATACAACCACACTGGGGATTATTCATGGCCCAGACAGACCAAATCACTTTATATCGTACTCGGCGGTTATATAATAGAAGCTTCCCCTCCTTTCTGTATCACCTATTTATGTATCATACGTATAATTAAGTCAATCCTTTATTTTAGTATGTTATAATTGAAGGAAACAATTTTACACCTTTATATTAACATTTAAATTAACATATTCTTTATATTTAATTTTCAGGCATGTCAACGCATAGTTTATAAGCAAAGATGGAAGCACCAAAGATGAACGGAAAGATCTCAATTCTCGTAACACCTCCAGATTGTGAGGAAGACGATGATTTCGTTGTCAGTAGTCCCCAAACGCGTCAGAGGCGGAAGCTGAGCACCCCGCTGAGCGCACTACCTATTGCCACTGAAGGCCTACTCAGCATAAATGGTAATCATTAAA
This sequence comes from Leucoptera coffeella, assembly GCA_030578115.1. Lineage (NCBI taxonomy): Eukaryota > Metazoa > Arthropoda > Insecta > Lepidoptera > Lyonetiidae > Leucoptera > Leucoptera coffeella. The sequence goes on from JAMBLF010000162.1 coordinate 341,184, forward strand.
ACCGGCAATCACAAACATTGAAATCACTGTTAATCTTTTTAACGAAGAATTTACTCTTTTTATAGTACTTTCAATTTTATTATTATTAAACGTAGTTTAAGTATCTCTTTCGTGCTTGACTGCGACGTAATAAGGATGTTAACTAGCTTTCCATCCTCTTATCATGGTGAATGAGGTGAAATGGTGTAGGAACATAGAGTAAATATTGTTCCGTATTTTATTGTTGTTAAAACACTGATATTAATACTACAAGTAACAAAAGATATATTATGCCTCCGAGGTTCCGTCCATACCAAAAAGGAATAAAGTATATGGATGTATAAGTATTGAAAACATTATTTTATTGCAAATATGAGAGTATACTAACTACAAGTCAAAGACCAATAACTAAAGTCAGTGAACTGGTGTCAAAAATCATAAATAAACACGCTAATTAGGATGTAAGCAAATGCAGTTTCACAAAATATTACGATGAATTGTCTTCCTAATCAACTTCATTAAAACTAAAGGTCGCTACGAACGGTCTTTTTGTTTACTTACAACCACGTATATTTCGACGTGTAAAGTGTTCTTACACTGACGTGTTTTAAACCTTACAGGCATGAGAAGATCGTCTCCCGCCAGGTCCTTGTCAGCCCTTGATAGGACCAAAAGGCGGTTCAGTACCATGGTGACCAGTGCCGCAGCAGCAGCAGTTACCCGAAGACTGTCTGCTACTATCGGCTGGTGCCTGTCGTCTCCCACTCACACCAAACCTCAGATAGTGCGACAAGGTCGTGCTCTATGTTTGCAGTATATTCGGACACAAATACGACGGTCTAGCATACCTACTAAGAAAGTAAGTGTTTTAAATAAAATGTGTTAATGTGTGGTAATTCAATGTATACATGAAGTTGTGACAATGAAGTGAAAGTGATTTGTCAAGATAAGTACAGATGAACAGTTGTAATATATATGTACCCCTCTGTTAATCTCTATATGTATGTACAGTCAACGCTAAAAGTGCAGACCCAGTAACTTTTTATAAGGTTTACGTTTATTCGTTCGAAGCACGCAAACGTATAGTGGCCATGTCAATGCATAGTGACGCCAGTTATAAAATATTTATTATTGTATTTTGTTCTTATAAAATTAAACCTTATAAAAAGTTACTGGGACTGTACTTTTAGCGCTGACTGTCCATATGTCATCTTTATAAATATTTGTAGCTTTAATTTTCACTAACTAATTATGTCTATTTCCAGATAGTCATGAAGCGATTACAACGTATGGTGGAAACTGAATGTGGGGAAGACGCTGTATGCAACGTCGAAAGCGGAGTATTGACCGCCCTTCGAGCCCTTTGTTCGGCGCTTGAGAGGAAGAGACCAGAAGCCTTTAGGTACGTGGCCAGACAAGCCTCAAAATCACCCAAAACCGTGCTAAAGTCAGAAACAGCCCTCACCGAAATATGCCTCGCCTTGGGACGGCGGATTACACGGGACAATATGACGTGGTCGAAGGTAATCTCCGTTTATTAACACAATGGTATTACGGTACAATGGGTATTAATATATGTTATCTCTAGCGTCACGTTAGATGTGCCTATAATGAATCAGCGTGTATGAGGAGAAATGAATTTCTATCAAGCGAAAGTGGTTGGAGAGTTCGAGAATAAAATGTATCTGTGATCTTTGTCTACCCCGCCGTAGGGAGATGGGCGTTATGTATGTGTGTGTTATTTAAGCCTTTTGAGGTAGAAAGAAGCTTGAAGATATTAAAATATACTTTCTTTTCGGGCTTATTAAAAACATATAATAAAGTAAACTTGTTCCCCTAAAACAAACTTAAATCAACAATTAATAATTATTCGTATGTCATTTTTTTTATATATTTATACATAATTCATCTTCAACCATGACAGGTTGCGTAAATTTTTTTCTTAAAGACTCAAAACTTAGCAAAGACAATTAATTCAATAGAGAAACTCTTAATTCGCAGCATCATTTGTAGGGAACTGTACAAACTAGCAAAGTTGATAATTATCAAAGTTAGCGTAGTCTGCACGACGTTTTTAGCCTTGAAAACGTCACTAGCTCCTAAATAATGACTACGTTAAAAGGATTAGCCGGACGTTTTAATCTCAACGAGCAGACTTTCGCTGCCTTGATGGGGGCTTAGTAAGGAGTATGCTTTTTAATGGACGACAGTTCCCATCTGCTTTGACGTTGTCAAATCCTTGATGCTCTTATACTAATTCTCTATGGCTAAACTTTTTCCATTGTAGTTTTGAACCGAAAGAGCAGATTATAGCTTAGTGTGCCGATGTGTTCTTCTAAAAAGATAAAATTAAGATAAGTCAACAATACTGAGGCACTGGTAACAAATAAACGAAATAGAAATACAATGTATACTTAATAATAATGAAATGAACGAAAGTGGTCTTTCAGGATCGGGACAGATGGGGATCCGTGACCTCTGCCTACCCCTCTACAGAGAATCAGGCGTGATGTGTATGTGTGTAAATATAAATTCAATATTTAGTTGTGCGTTCGTCTTTATTTTAATTTAATTAACGGTTCTCTAATTTTACCTGTTCATTACATTCTTGTACGAGTATCATATATTCATATTACATTTTGGTCATCTACTTTACAGATGGCTGCAGTGTTTTGTGTCTTCGGTGCTCTAGCCAAAGAGTCTGCTGAGGTGGCCACGGGAGAGCCTCCGATGGAGCTGGTGACTGCTCCGGCTGCCGCTTTAGCTGATCTCCTGCACGAGGAACCTGGAAACTGGGTCGCAACACATGGAGGCTGGGTAGATATAGAAACATAATTATGAAACGTACATTGACACTTCTCTACGTAAAATATGTAACTACATACATACAAATACATACATACCATTTATTTCTTTCGTGAACTTTGGATAAATTTTAACTACTTAATTAGTGATAATATTAGTATCAGGGTTGATTATTAGCTTTTGATATTTAATTTTCTATTGATAATGTATCCAAATAAAAGTAGAAGAACGAGAACGTAAATTCATTGACCCTACTGAATTGATTAAATAACCCAGGAACCCTAAAACAGCCCTGTCTCAACCCATTTTGGATACAAAACCCCGTTGAATAGGCCAAATTAATTAGCCTAATACAGAGTCCGGAATCCTGATTTAAAGATTTTTGACCCCGAATTAAGGCTTAACCCAAAATGGAACGCAGACTGTGCAGCCTGAAAATCATTCCGGGGCACCCGAACAATATCTTTTTTTTTTGCGAACTAGGGATAGTAAAAAAAACACCCGATCTTTTCGAAAACCAGCTACAACATCCATAAGTATTTTTTTGTTTTCTCTATAGATACTTACGTATAGACTACTAAACTAAGGAATAAACTTAATCGTTGAATTATAATATTTACTTCCATACAACACATATTCATATAATTCACAACCAGTTCAGTTCATTTATTACAATTTCAATCACACTTTTCTTTAGTTTATCATGGTTTCAGCATATAATATGTCCGATAATTGACAAAATCCTTTTCCAAGAATATAAATAACGTTCCAGATGTTTTCCTTATCAGTGAGTTTCTATTGATACATTCTTCAATTAGCGTTGAACTTGGAATCTAAGTTTTCGAATCTTACATGCCATCCACATCCCTTTTTATACAGCAAAATCATGAAAAACGTTACATAGACGTAACATAGTCAAAGAAAGATATAGAAATGAGGCACATGCAGCGAAGATATTAACTTTTTTATTACACGCGTAGTTCAAGAAAGTTTGATTGTTCATTTTTCATTACAGAACGGCCTTATCGAGAGGCTGCGAGCGAGTGAATCCGACCAACGCACGGAGCGAACTCTGAGAATAATGATCTTTTTATTAATAGCTATGTGTCTTACCCTTTTTATACTGAGATGGGTCATTCATATTCAGCCCGTCCATATTTGATATACAAGACAAATGGTTAATTAATCATATTTGTATTAGGTATTATATAAACAATGGAATCACATTTAAATAATAACGGTGCATTTCTTCAGCGTCCCATATTTAAAAGTGTATTATACTATTTTAAGTGAATCATAGACTGTGTGCCTATAAATAAGTATGGTAATGTAATTCTTAAAATAAAACGGCTGTTATTTAAGCTAGAAATATACCTAGAATAGTACCTACATATTTCAATATATGTAGCTGTAGCTACCACTTTTTAAGTTTTACTGAATAAGTATTTAATTTTATTGTATTGTGCTATGTTAGTAAAAGACATTATTGTATTGTTGTACCGAGAAAATTTATATGTACTTACCAATATTACAACTAAGAATTCTGAGGAATGAGTGAACTGATTTAGAATAGGATCTTAAATTAAATATGAATGAGAATAAAATAATGAAATGTTTGGAAGCTTCTTGTGTTTTCTTTGATCACACTTAGGTAGATACGTTACATTACATGAACACACCAAAATTAACCTATAGGTGTGAAAGGAGGAGGTGAACTAAATTAAATCACGGAACGAGCATTTCAGTAAAAGCTTTGCCACCTACACAAATCCTTTAGCAACGTATCGTTTAGTAGTCTTGTATCTACGGCTACGTTAATATTTGTACATGTATATATATAGGCTGATTTGAAATGAAGCTTGGAATCCTAGATTTGAAATGAGCAATTTTCTCGTCCATGCATGGAATCTATAAACTAAAAGATCTACTAGAATACCTTTACGTCCTTTGATTACTTTTGGGATGTAGAGAAACTTGCAAACATAATATTTCCAAGGTCACTTTTATCATTTGTGTGGTATGATAAGTCAAGGAGAACATGAAACATAGGTTCCTAGTCCATTGCCAAATAGTTTCCCTTGCCTCTTAGTCACCTATACGACAAGAATGGAAGCTATTAAAGAATATTATAAACGTTTTTTTAACGATTTACACATACCTACGTTTTTCACATATTGTAAATTTATTCATGAGAATTACAAAGATATTTTATATCCTCACGTATGTGTACGTACGTATTATCCCGTGCGGGGTAGTCATGTGTGCATGTTCATACTTTTGGAGTTAATGATTCTGCGGCAACATTGAACCCACGTGTTAAATGGTTCTTCAGTATCTATAATGATATGTCTGCCGACTGAATATTATCAAGAGATTTTGTCTCACCTTACTTGTACTGAATACATTACGAATCAACTATACTGAAATTATAAATTTATTGTAAACTTAAAAATGTACTGAAAGTAGGTAATATAAAAAATAATTCTTACTCGTATGAAATCTAATAGAAAATATTATAACTTTTTTTAATATACTCTTTTTTACGATTTCGGGGTGGATCCCAGATTCAGTTATTCACATGTATGATACGGAAATAGCCTTCGAGTCAAAATCTACATAACACGTATCCTCCGTTAATGGAAGGGTGTTAATCGTAACTGGAGCCTCTAGATAATCATCTTACACGGGTTGCCATTATTTTAAGAGTTGATTAGCAATCATAACTAATTGAATCTCGGATCTAAAATAATATCAGTATAGAGATTAATAGTATAAAATGTACCTAAGGGCCTTAAAGTAATACCTAAAAATTTTTTAAGTAACTTTGTGCTACGATGGTATTTTTACCTTTCAGATAACGGACATGATATGTGCTAAATTAGAAACTATGATTCTTCAATCAAGTAGATCCTCTCTAGCAAACAGTCTCATGTAGGCACGTTAAAATTACTGTTTTGTTTAACACTGTCTTTGTGACAGGTGTAGGATGTCAGACTGTGAGTTTTGTTTGTTGATAATTAATTGGCCCGAATCGAATTGAAAACTATATCGCTCATTTGGTGCAACAACGTCGTAATTACATTTTTTTGTAAATTAAAGTTATTATGTCATTATGTTCGAAAAGTCTATTTACACCCGGAGAAACATCGACCGAAATGTTTTTTGGGGGATTTGCCGCGAGACGGCGCGAGTACATCGTATCGTATCGTATCGTATGCATCGTATACAAATCTTTAATCGGCTCTCCTTTAAAAATTGTAAAAGTGTAATTACGCCATTGTTGCACCAAATGAGCGATATATTGATTGAACGCTATTTCATCAAAATATTATTTTCTTGAGCAAACTCGTCAACCTGCTTTGCCATATAAGAAATCTGTTCAATTACCTGTAATCAATGCCCTACATTTTGATACGTGGAAATCTCGCTTCGTATGGACACAAAAATCCTTGGCGCGTTTTAGTGTCTGGATTAAAAGGTAAATGCTCTTATCTCATATAAGTGATGCACACATTTGATTCAATAATAGTTGGTCACCTCTAAAACATGTTACGACGTCATTACAGCCGCTGACATCGAACAACTGAAACGTTTCGCTTGTGGAGGATATTGCGACGATTCCACGATCGTTTATCTTCAACATCCGTGTGTGATATTGAGTGCACTTGAGGTACGTATGCAGAATAATTGTTTTCTTGCGTTGGGCTAAAGGATGTTTATTAACATAGAATTTTTATGCAGGTTTTGGGATACAAAGTAGTAGCATCAAGTTCAACAGCAGTCAAACAAGATTACAATGAGTATATGTGGACTATGAGAAAAGAGTTTTCTGAACCTGAACCGTCTATTATTGTAGAACAAGATAATATTACAAACTTCAGTAAAGAGGCTATGCACTATCACCACACAGGAAAAGAAGAAGACTAGAAAAATGGAAGTTATTAAAGTTGCACCTGTACTCAATGTTGGTTTTGTTTATATTGCATGCAAAGGATCACTTCATGCACAAGATTGCACAGTGTTTGGACTAGATGTTGATGAATCAAATGCAATTTTGAAAAAAGTACCTGGATCTACTCAGAACAGCCCGGACTCTATAATGGTTAAAGATAATGTTATCAAAACTGTGAACACTCTGAGTCAGATTGGATACAAAGTTGTGTGTAGCTCAGGAGAAGCTGAAATAACCTGGACCCTAAAGAGGGATTTGTAATCGCATCAACATACACATCTATTATTTCACATGCTTATTATATTATTGATTTAAAATGGAGCAATGTAGCGATCACACTTGCTCAGGGCACAAAGCTAATGCATCTGTTTGCCAAACACTATCTGAAATGGATTGGGAAAGAGGTATCTGGGCTGCTGGTAAGTTCGATTTGTTTTTTTATCATAGTAATCTCAATTTATTTTATTCTTTTGCCTATGTAAGAACCAGACATTGTATCTAAAACTCTTGTGATGATCATCATGAATGATCATCATACAGTTTGTTCTTTGTTGTAAGAATCAAAACAATTTCTATTTCTATTCAATTTGACCTTATAGAATTGAAGCTGTAGGTAAGTAAGATTCAGTAGTTACGGACTAGGAAAACCAGCATAAATTATATTTTTACGATTAATGTGAAATATAATAAGCTCTATTGTGATGGGTGAGACTAATATTGAAACGCACATAGTTATTTTCTGAAATAAATTAGTGTCAAGAAGTACTACCACAAATAATTTTTATAATGTATAACTTAAAATATTTAATTTTAACTTTTCCTTCCTTCCTTTAGCTTCAAATGGGGAAATTAATAAAATTTATTCCCTAATAAACAAATCTCGGAATCCAGTTGAAGCTGTCAATCAACCAGACAATTCAGGATATACCGCACTACATTATGCAGCTAGAAATGGTCACACTGACATATGCAAGCTGTTGTTAGACTCAGGATCTGAGATTAATGCATTAACCAAAAGCGGAAGGGCAACACCATTGCATAAAGCAGCTGTAGGAGGTAAGCTAAGTCCATAGCTTTATAATATCTGTATCAAATTTAAAACCTAACAAATCTTCTCATCTAATATTACATCATATCCTAAAATATATTAATGAACTAATACTTGCCTTGTTGTGACTATTATTTTATTACAAACAATTTGTTTAAATTTCTTGTCTTCTGGAAGTTATCAATGATAAGACACAAGAATGTTTGAAGAGTTATATCTTAGCATGAACAAATAAACCTGAGTAAAAAGTTAATAATAATAAGTAATTTATATATGGATATGTCCAATTGTAACCGATTAAAAACAATAAATTCCAGGAATATTATTTTAATTCAGTTTCGGCTTTTCATTTTAGTAAAAATATGTATATTTATGGTATAATTTGTCCTTGCATAATTTTGTTTTATAATGTATATTTTAAATTTATTTATTTCAGGTAAATTGGCTGTGGTCAAATTACTAATCAAATGCAATGCATCACTTACTACCAAAGATGACGATGGGGAGACAGCATTGCACAAAGCAGTGGCTCATCCCGAGGTTTATAACGAGATATTGGCTGCTTGTCCAGACTTGGCTTCGGAAAGAGATAACAAAGGAAATATTGCCATACTAAAGAAAAAGTGAAGAAACTGGAACAACAAAGATAGGGGTGTCTTGGTTTCCTGTAACACTACTAAATAGAACTGCACAACTCTTATGAGTATTATGTGTGACTAGCTTTAGCTTGAAGAGAGTTGTGAACACCTTATTGAGGATTAAACAATCATGTTTGTATTCAACATAACACACATTTGTATAAGATTGTTACATACAATATTTACTAAATTGAAACTAAGATGGTGGCGCCCACTATCAATCAATAGCTTATAATGAGCTTAGTCTGATTTAGACTACACTTCTTAGTATGCTTTTTTAAATACTTATGATTTGATGTTATCTTTATAAGTTTATTAGCTATGTCTCACTACACACCTAAAGTGCAGGGTTCTGTATATGGAAAACTCTACTTTACATATTATTGTTTTACTTAGGTATAAATCTGCATTTTTATTTATTAGTATTATGCATTTTAATTAATTATAGGTTTAAGTTGCTTAGTTAAGCTGGTTGATAGGAACACTTGCTAGTTTATGTAACAAAAAGACATTTGCGTTTTATGTAGTTAGTTGTGTGCTAAAAAGTTTTAATACTACACTATATTAAGGCCAGTGATTGTACTGTAGTCCCTTATTTAATAATATTGTATATTATTATAAGAAAAGATTTATTGCAAGAGAGAAGCACTGTATTTTATTTATAATTGGCTTCATTGTTCTATAATGTGCATATTGTATAAATTTTTATAGCTTAGTAGTGGCTCACATTTTTATAAATCTTAATATTCAGTTCTCAATAAATTTTTAATCTTCTTGAGTAATCATTGTTACTGATGTCAATGTACAGGTTAACCTTAGGCAATATGAAGAAAAGCCTATTGTTACTATGCCTATCTTTGTATACTAAAATGTCCAAAGCATGACCCTCATGAATTAATTTATAAACATATACTTATTATTTTTTTTTACATTGTAGACTAAGCACTTTTTAGATGTATATTTCGAAATTATATTTTGTAAATGTTCTGTGCAATAACTCCAAAATATTTACTTTGTATTAAGAATACTTTTTCACTAAACAACACGTAATAATTATTTTAATAAAACAACAATTAACAATAAAACATGTGATTTATTTCTAATTAAATACTTTCATAGAGATCAATTAAAATCCAACTCGTTTTCTAACATCAGGAATTGTTTTAAGCTCTTTGGTAAAGGTAATGCATTCACGAATTCATGTAAAGGCGTCCACTGGTTCATTCCTCTCAACCTTATTCTACAATAGTCAGAAAGGGATAATGGCCTTTTACACGTTTCGTATAGCCATTTTTCCGTAGGCCCTGGTTCTCCGAGAGATTTACATCGTTCAGGTACTTTGTAAAGATGTCCAGCTTTTAATAGTAGATTAGCAATGAGTTTTGTCTGTCCATGACTGGCTATAGTCAAGTTGCTCATTCCACACGAGTGTGTTTCATATAGATTAACGTCAGCGCCGTGACTTATTAAAGATATCGTAGCTTGTTCTCTGCAAAAAAGAAGTTTTATGACCATGACATTTAATAGTTCTTTGAATATTGAATGACTTTGAAGTAAAACAGGAAAATTTACATAACAATTTCAATGCATTGACATTGTGAATGACGAGTTATTTTTAGAAAATATTGTTATTGATAAAATTACAATATTTCTCGTATATTGAGTTTCTATTCATAATATGAAAATGGATGTGAATGAGGCAAGAGAGATTTGTTAGGATCTCGTTAAGAAGTAGAGGCGTGTTGAGTATGACTTTGTGCGAAAATTGTTCAAGATCTTAACCACCTATTAAATATATACTAATAATATATTATGGTACCATAATGATCTCACTGTTATGTAGTGGTATATCCGCACAGTAAAGTCATTTGGCAATCAAAAAATCATTTGGCATTTAAAATCATAATTAATTACAAACCTTTGTCTCATCAACGCCCTGTTCAATGCAGTATCACCGCATAGAGATATGATATTCAAATTCATTTTCATACTCAGTAGCAATACAAGGAAATCATCAAATACTTGTCTATCTCCAATACTTTCCACCGCTATATGCAATACGCTAGTACCAGTTATATAGTTGCAGAGGTTTACATCAGCTCCTGGAAATATTATGTGTTATTGAACGCAACTTAGCACAGGCTATTTATATACAAGTGTAAGGAAGTTTTCTTCAGAGCTGCAGTTTTACACAAACATTTCAAGATCAAAAGTGTAGGTTTTTCGTCACCATAGAAATCATATGTTTCATAATTCTAAAAACAACTGATGTTTTATAGCAAATAATAGTAATTAGGATGTTTGTTTTGAAAAAAAATTTAAAATATAATATAACGGTAAGAAGATTACCTTTTTGTACTAAAAATTTAGCCAAATTGATTTGTCCTAATCTTGTAGCTAACAATAGAGGTGTGTCGCCGCCATCGTTGGATAGATTCATACCACCACCGGTATTTGCTAACATTCTCACTATTTCATCCTGAAAACATTAATTTTTATATTTCCACTTATCAAAACATTTCAATTTCATTTTCCGTTTGGAATCAGAAACTGGTATAACAGTGAAAAAAAAAATGCTTTGTCTAAACAAACAAGGGGTAAGCGCGATATGTTTTAACCAAAAAACATGTCCTGCTGCTAATGTAAATGATTTTTTTTCCTATTGACCATATATTGCTAAAGAGAAATAAAATTCGCAGACTTAATATTTAAATATTAAAAAAAACCTTTTACGACAAGTTTACACAACTGATTTAATTATTAATATCCAAATGCCTAATCAGCATATAACAAGTCCAGACCATAATGACATATACAAGCAAATGGGTACATTAACGACCTTTCAGAGTAGACAGAACCACCTTGAACATTTTCAGCAAAAATATTTGTACAGTTTATTACCTGTCGTTGTATGATGGCATTGTGCATTAGCCTATGTGAGTGCGTGACCCTTGCTCCAGCATTGAGCAAGTCTTCTACAATTGCCGGGTACCTATGCCACACTGCTTCACACAGAGGGGTGTAACCTGAAATTTGTATTTCAATTGATTAGTATAAAACAGACAAAATACATTAATTATAATAGGCTACTTTCCTAGTTTTAGAAAACTATACCGTATTGTTCCGATTTCTTATAGTAATGCGTTGTCGATTATATTTTTCATTATAAGTGTGATTTAATTACGTAAAACTCTATTTAAATTCATATTCTGCAAAGGCCCGCCAAAACACTATTTTTATCAAAATGGCGACGATGTCATTTTTCACTGACGTCATCAGACGGTACAAGGTACCCCGTGACGTCATAGTCAATCAATTTAAAGTTGAATTTCTGATAGTTCCGTCAAAACACTATTTTAACCCTTTAAATGGCGCGGTCGATTTTTTATAATGTTTCGTGTATATTGGTTAGGTATTATACGATGTTTTTTTCTATTTCCAAAGTTTGGACAAACTATCAACGTAATTGCACTCACGGAATTCACAGAGCTTCTTTGTTTAGGCTATAACTATGAAACAGTAGGAGCTTGTAATATTAATCTTTGTTTATAATGAGTTTATGGGTCGGTCGCAGAGTTAAACATGATATCCAAACAACCGCTGCGCGGCTACAATTCAGTCATCACAACCCTTTTTTTGCTCACTTGGCGGCGCATTTGTTAAAACGGTCGTAATTTATAACAGGGTACTATGGATTTTATTTCATAAACAACTTGCTATTTTATTTATTACTCACCTAAAGTTAAGTGTATATTTGTAATTCTAATTGAAATAAAGGTAAATGTGACTACATTTTACATTAAATAAAACATAGTAATGCGCATAGTTGGAGAAAAAAAAGTATTCCTTGTTTTCATCACGTTATAGCAACATCATTTTAAGCATATTGGCGTAAAATTTAAATACAAGTTGTAGGAAATTTAATGATGATTATAGTGATGCCAAATTTGCGATAGTTTTTTTTGCAAAATTTTAAGTAATTCTACTTTAACTGCGATAGGGGTGGTGAAAGTTCGCGGCCCGCCATTGACATATCGCAGATGCGCACATTGTTTATTTTAGTTTTGCAGTCGGCGCGCCATTGAAAGGGTTAATCAAAATGGCGACGATGCAATGTCATTTTTCACTGACGTCATCAGACAGTACAAGGTACCCGGTGACGTCATAGTCAATCAGTCATCATTCAGTCAGTAATTTTCTGCCGTTTTCGGTCACGTGATATCCATATAATAATTTACAATTTTCAAGATTCGTTTTTAGCATTTAATCTTAATAGTTTGGGGTTTTAAACACTTCAGAACTATTTAAAATCTACCAAAGTATGCAGATGGCAAAAATATATCCTATATTTTTCATATAGGAAAGTAGCCTATTATTGGATAATGAGACTTTTGTGTAATCCCCTTATTGTGGCGTTGATTTCGGCTACATTAAAATCAGTTGTCAAATAATTAGCACTCAACATGAATGGTAGTTTTCCACTCACAAAGAGGCAGGTTTTCTCACAACAATTTCCTTAACCGTAAAAGTATTCAGCAATCGATTCAAACCAAATCGTTTGATTTTTGCTATAGTTACTACAGTGTTATAATTAGCGACGTAAAAATTAAATATATTAATAAGTATACCATTTATTTCCTCTACATTAACATTTGCACCCGCTTCTATCAACCTTTTGATGACTGCAGTGTGTCCTCTGCCTGATGCTAAGTACAAGGGAGTTCTCTCATTAGTATCCCTCGCTTCTAAATATGCACCACTATTAATCAGAATGTCTACCTGTAAAGAGAAGGAGTTATAAATAACATGTGTAGTTATTATCTTTTATAAATTATATGAAACAATATCATTATCATTTTCGCTTATACAATAGACCCTATTACAATCGTTTATATAAGTTTTTTTTTATATTTTTTTATATATGCACTACTTTCGTGTGTTTTACCTGTTTGGCCTTTATTGCATTCAAAACAAATAATTATGTAACTACTAGATGTTTTGATAATTATTTATCTGTTTGTTTATGTAAAAAACTCATCAACAGTGCATTACTTGTTTTGCATGTCATATGAACCCTTACTCTAACTTCTAGTATTTATAACGGAAAGAAAATTTATTATAAATCTAAAAGGATTCACTCACCATATCCGCATAGCCTCGGGAAGCAGCGAAATGCAGTGCAGTTAACTTTTCGTGAGTTTTACCATTAACATTAGATCCAGAATCAAGTAGCAACTTAACTATATTACGATGATTTCTTATCACAGCTACGTGCAAGGGAGTGTGTCCATCGCTCCCTCCAATATCTATTTTAGCGCCTGGAAGAATTAAAAATGTTTCATGACTATGTGAATTAGAAGTACCTATAACCGCCGAGTGTGTATGAGGAGGTGTATAAGTGTCAATGAAGCGAAAGTGGTCTGTCAGGTTAGGGACAAATGGAGATATGTGGTCTCTGCCTACCCCTCTACAGGGAATCAGGTGTGATGTATATGTGTGTATTAGCTAGATATCTAAACAAAGGTGCTAGGAAGTGTCTAAACTTATATATACATCAATATTTATTCCAGATACAATGTTCTTTAGCTTGGCTAAAATATTTTGGGTTGTAAGTTTAAAGTTGACTATGATTTTAAAGTTGACTATGACTATTGATTAGCATTCAGGTGGTCATCCATGCCCTCCGTCAGAGATCTTCAATATATTTGATTTTACTGTCCAACTGTGCTGATTAATTTATTATTGCCTGCTTATCTTTATATCTACCTAAACTCAGCCTCAGGCTAAAAAGGTTACCAGTTTCAATACAAAATAATTAGTAACATCAATAATATAAAATATTTACCTCTATCTAATAACATTTTCACAGCCGGCACATTTCCCCTGTCAGCAGCATAATAAAGTGCAGTTCTGGAAAACACATCTTGCTGATTCAAACCATTAGTGTAAACCTTTTCTGCTGCTTCCAACACAGTTCCTGTGCTTTCTAGGATTGAGGCATACCACCTGTAAAATTAAGGATTGGTATGATTTCAACACTTCTGTAATCTACTGTAACCGTTATATGTTTTTATTGAAATGAAATGAAAATCTTTTTAATCAACATAAGGATCGTAAAATCACTTATTGAACATGAAAAAAAACTAAACTAATTGTTAAAATATCTAAATCAAATTAGATTAATAAAACTAATGACACTTCGTAAATAAATATCTGTGTAGAGAATGTGTACATTAAATTTGTTACTAACTACATGTACATAACTACCGCTATACACAGTATACAGGAAAAGTAAGTCCTACATTTACAGAACTGCTGGTATGATATATTAATTATTTTAACCATACAATACAGGAAATTCATCATAAATGCAGTTCCAAAATTTTAATATGCATCTACGTATGAAGTAATCATTACCTGTACAATGTGCACCAAGTGTCATCATCATTGTTTGTCGTTGTATCTGCACTGATTTCTTCATCCCACTCCAACTCCTGCATTGGTGATGACATAGTTGGTGACAAAACATTCTTGCTCTCATCACTACTGGATCCCTCGCTATGTACAAACACATAGTATCCATGGTTACTATCTGTCATTGGATTTGAGCTACCTGATGATTCAGTTGGGCTTATGTTTGCATACGATTTATATTTAGCTTGTGTTTTGTCACATTTTGCATCTGTCCTTAGCTTACGTTTGTATGACTTAGATTTCTTGCGTGATCCTTGCGTTTCACTTAGACTAGCATCTATGAGTATTTTCAATATATCTATTGCACCAAGCTTAGCAGCCTCACCAAGTGCTGTTGTGCCATTCTTTGTGGTTTTGTTTGGATTAGCACCTGAAATCCAAAAAGTAAATAATGACAGTATCCTACAGTAAAATTTAAATACATCATACATACATACATCTACGGAATTCTATTCAATTCTTGCAGAATTTTTTAGATTTTGTAAATTTTATACCAACCTCTATCTACACATTCAATCACTTTTTGAATCTGGCCCTCGACAACGGCTAGATACATATATTCTTCAAGGGAACCACCAATAGATTTGTTTGAATGCATTGTATGTACAACTTTGTTTTACCTGAAATAAGAATTATTATAATAGTCCAATGTGTTATTTTGTCATGCTCTTTTTCTTGGCAAATTTTTGGATATATTAAGGATAATGAAGTATTTCTTAGTAGTAAGATTCTCCCTTATGTAGGGAGTCGGTGATTTGGTTTGTGGGTAAGCAAATTGATATGATGATCAAACTAACATTTTTTAAGGCTGATGTTAGAAGTACCTGTAACCTGATTATGTATGAGGATGTAGGACATGATACGAGTCTGATTTGTATGTATGTAAAATTAGACCATAAACTGGAAAATAAATCCAATTATATCTTAAAAGACAAACAAATATTAACTAGATTATATTGAAATAATGATCGATTTGGTGGGTTCCTGTGGATTAGTACTATGTTGAGTTTTTATGCGTTATATTATAATTACAAATTGGTATATTGTAAACTTTAAGTGGTTACCATCACAAAGTGATGATGTTTTATATGTGTTTATCAATTACAGCTTGTGATATGATGTAATTTCTCTTTAAGGCACTATTAACGTTAGCGTGAGTATAAGTATAATAACAAAATTCATTACATATTGATAAGTATTAACAAAATCAATAAAAGTGAATCTTCATAAGGCTTACTTTTATTACATAGATTGGTTTCGATGTTTCATAATAAAATTATATGTTGTGATGCACTCACTAAATAATTATTTTCCAATTTAACATCATTATCAATAATATATAGTTAAAAGATGTATGTTATTTAAAAAATCACAACATTATATAGTTTTCATAGCGAGTAAACCAATTTGTTTTCGTTCTTCAGTTCAACTAAATATTGAATTCAATCAGTCAATCACTATGATTATTCAGTTAACAAGAATAAAAACTGCTAGTACCACGGACTCGATAGATACTCTTCATTTTATATGACTTGCAGTAGTATAACATCATAAGAAGGTACACGCTATTTTTCGATCATTTTTAGAGTTAACAAAACTTCGGTGACATAACGCACTATTCACCCCAAAATGTAATGTTAGCATTGAGGTTGTGAACAATTTAGCAAAGTAAGATAACCAGTTTTAATAGATTTCTTCGACCCTAGTATGTATAAATTAGAAGATCAAGCTAGGTACTCAGCATTCTATTTATGTTCCAGGTAGCACAGAAAAAATGCTTATAATGAATACAACTATTTCATCGTCTATGTTATTCTTTACAGTCATGGGTTGCTCATAGGGATATTTAATAAAAAAAATGTGTTTATTTTTGGATACAGACTAAGACCTAAAATAATTTTGGATTCTTTATATTCCAGAGTAAAATTCTTGATCCTGAAGTAAGTTTATATTTTGATTTAACACCTATATTTCTTCTTAAATTTCACTTAACACTCTTAAATTTTATTTGAAATCATCGATAACTGATGAACACAACTAGCTAGTTATTCGCCCTTCCGTTTATTTCTACTGATTTATACAGTAGTTTTCATAGTTACTTATGATGATATTTCAATTATTGCCCATTTTCATACTGTAATAAAGATTTAATTAATTATATACGCTTCCATCGACATTTGGTAGTAACCTTGAGTAGGAAAAGTAGTTTGGTTCTCGGCACTAGTATCAGAGTTTATTTGGTACTATTTTCATTTCGTTACAGACAGGAATGCTGGACGCGCAGTAATCATGGCGACTGATCCTTTTATCGTTAAAGCTATTTACAACTTCAAAGGCAAAAACAATGATGAACTGTGTTTCAAAAAAGGTGATATTATAACAGTCACTCAAAAAGAAGAAGGAGGATGGTGGGAGGGTACCCTTGGTGAAACAACAGGGTGGTTTCCTAGCAACTATGTAGCAGAATATAAAGGTAAACACATTAACTATCACAATATACAGCACTTGTAAACAGGGCAACAGGTAACACTCACAACCAGTCACATGAATGAGGTGTTGTAATACATGGGGTGCTAAAGTGGTGAGTGTTTTTGCTGAGATGATAAACCATTTATTCAATTGTAGAGATCATAGGATCTTTAAATATGTGATGCAATACAGATACTTACATATATGTAGAATACTGGAAGTGAGCTTTCAGTTACACATGACATACATTCAACTAAGTTCTACTGCAGTATTTTAGGATATAATATAGTTCTTATTCTTAGTGTTGGATATTTTGCATTGTAGATTTTTGCTGAACACAGTGTAGTAGTTGATTCACCCTTTTATGTTTACATACAAACACATCATGCCTGTTTCCCTGTAAAGGGGTAGGCAGATATCACGGATGTCCATTTGTCCCGATCCTGATAGACCACTTTCATTCACTTTCCTTTTATGTTTATTGAATCTAAATCTGAAAATTAGATTTAAATTATTGTGTAAAATATTAACTGTTTGATGCAATGAGAAAGCAATACAAATTAATAATGCTGGTAAGAGGGTAGCTAGAACATTAGCTTAAACTACTTTGTCATATCTTACAGCATACCAGGAAGAAGTTAAGAACTCAGTAAGATCTGTTTTTATTATAGTTACTTCACACACATACTATTTAGATTTATTATTTTATTAATTTAGATTCAAGCGGGTCAGTGACAACATCACCCATTCGAGCAGTATCAGAAATTCAAGCATTCAGAAATGTAGTTCTTAAGGATATAATTGACTCGGAAAAAGCACATGTAGCTGAAATGCAAGGGCTGGTCAGCAACTTTCTACAGCCATTAGAGAAGAGCGATCTGTAAGTATACAAAAAGCTAAATTTGTTTTATTATTTTGGTATAGTTAATGTATCTGAAAATAGTATATCATAAGACTTACCATCTGTCAAGTCAGATGTTTATTTTGATAACACATGGACATTTAAGTGATTAATGGGGTTATAAGAAGGTTATGTACACATGTTACAGGTTCTGTGCTCACTAAACATCTGAATACAGTAACTAGTTAATATTTACTTTTCTCTTTATAATGTTATGGAGACTACCTTGGCACTAAGAGATGCATAGAATTTACTATACAACTACTCAACAATATTTTACATGGCTGCCACAACAACTTCAATAGCTTTAGGAATCTGTAGGTTCATTTACATATTTGAACATGCATTTCTAATATACATTAACTGCATATTAATTTCCAGGTTAACAAGAGACGAATACAGACAACTAACTGGCAACATTAATGAGGTTCTACAAACACATGAACAGTTCCTATCCTTAATTGAGGATTGTGCCACAAAGACTGGCCCTGATCAACGAGTTGGTGGTTTGTTCCTGCAGTGGGCGCCAAAGATCAAAGCTGTGCATCAGACTTACTGTGCTGGTCACCCCAAGGCCGTTTGTGTGTTGGATAAGTACAAGTAAGTAATTTAAAAAGTTTAATTCTAATTCTAGAATTATAATATAGGTATATATAATAATATAGGTTGAAAAAGTTCTTGGGAAATTTTATTGACACATATTTCAAACTCTAAATCTAAATCTCAAAACATATGTTTTGGATCAAAGGAAAAGAATAAGGGTTTATTCAATTTTTAAGATTCTGGGAACCTGTTATCAATTTTATATTTAATTGTACTGCCAACACAACCCCATGAAAATAGGATTCCAAAGTTCTCTCTCAGGCATTAAAAGACGCAAAACTATTGATAAGTTATAAGTATTCCCCTTTATTTCTACAGAGAAGAGCTCAATACATGGATGGAGAAAACTGGTGCTGTGTGTCCTGGCGTGTTGGTGTTAACCGCTGGCTTGTCGAAACCGTTTCGTCGCCTCGGAAAGTACCCGGCTATGTTACAGGAATTGGCCAGGCATGTTCACGAAGCCCACCCTGACAGAGGCGATACACATCGAGCGTCTGTTGTGTATAAGGATATATCGGTAAGTGATTAATCCCGTGTTAATCACTACATAGTATAAAACAAAGTCGCTTTTTCTGTACCTATGTCCCTTTGTATGCTTAAATCTGTGAAACTACGCAACTGATTTTCGTGCGGTTTTTTTAATAGATAGGGGAAGGTTTATATGTATAATAACATCCATTAAATAGTGCAGTAGGCTATATATTTTATAGCCGTGCGAAGCCGGAGCGGGTCGCTAGTTTAACATATAAATGCATTACATAAGACTTCTATGTAGAAGGTAAACACCGAAGGGTGTTTGGTGTTATAGAACCCCCAACTCTCACGTTGGATTCTGTGTAACATAGCCTTGGAGTGGTCGTAGTCCATCATAGATATGATGGTGGTCGCTCTGGTCTTGAACTACAGCGGAAGAGATAAGCATATGTTGTTTAATAATAATAATCGTGTGATAGTCTCGCTTGTGGATAAAGTATCAATTATTACCGCTTAGTGAATGGATAATGGATTTTTTGGAAATAGAGCTGGCCTGGTAAAGGTCTATCGCTACAATCACCTTCGTATGGCACTGTTATGTCTACACACTCGTCGGTTATAAGAAATAACGTTAGCCAGCTAGACTTTTTATAGACACTTTAAAAATGATAGCATCAATTAAAAACAGACACAGATTGAGAAATACGATGCGTAAAGTTATATTAGCTCATCAACCTATTCAAATTAATATCCAATATTTCTTATGAAAATTCACTCGCAGATAGCGAACAGATTTAATGTGCTCTTTAAAATCTATAGTTTGAATATCTGTTTTACGATTGCCTCGTCCTGAAAGAGCGTTTAAATGTAATGGCGGTATAAACTGCGTCACGTGTGCAGTGCTCTAAGGCAAATTATCTATTTTATGTTAGCACTGCGGGTTGCCTTCCATAAGATTGTTTTATAGCTAAAACTTATATATATATATATATATATATATATATATATATATATATATATATATAACTATATATATAATTTTATGTACTTTATATGTCTACCTCAAACGTGTTAAAACAAATGATAGATTAGTATGAAAACTTACAGGCTTTAACTTAGAATTTACTAGGCAATGTGCTAGTAACATAATGTTACTAATGTTTGCGATTAATGTGATTACAACATCGATCCTAAGGCTGTGTTCAGACGTGCGCGTTTTCTGCGCGCGTCGCGTGTTTTCCCATGAAAATAAACTTTATGTAATTAGCAATAAACCTCAAACTGCTTTAGCGTTTGGGAAAACACGCGACGCGCGCTGAATCCGCGCGCGCAGAAAACGCGCACAAAACGCGCACGTCTGAACACAGCCTAACGCTACAAGTGAACAATGGGATTTTATGTCAAGTCCACTGTGAAAGGGATTAAAGGAATGGATATAATTTATATTGAAAAAATGTGACGTTATAAGACCTTTAACCGGCGAATGTGTATGAGGAGGTGTATGAGTGTCAATTAAGTGAAAGTAGTTTATCAAGATCTGGACATAATATGGTGCCTACCATACCTACTACTCTATAGTAATATTGACATGATGTGGATATATAATTATATTATAATAAAAATACATTTACGAATTGCGTTGAATACTACGGTGAGGGAAAAATATCGTGTTCTGGGAACAGGTAGGTTTCACCTGTTGTGACCACCAGTCACATTGAGTACCTACTAACTATGTGGTTAACACGTGGGTTCGAGGTGGCCATAGATTTCGCAATTGCGGAGATGGACACCTGAACCTCTGACTACCCCGTAAGGGTTAATGGTCGTGAACGCGTACGTATTATAATAACATTATTAACATGTAATTCTATTATCTTTGATCAGACCGCGTGTGCAGCGTTACGCCGTCAGAAAGAACTGGAGCTTCAAGTCGTCACCGGTGAAGTACGAGGCTGGAGTGGCGGAGACATGTCTTCGTTAGGAGATGTACTGCATATGGGCAGCGTGGCTATAGGGCCGACTCACCTGGACAGATACCTTGTGCTGTTCCCAACTACCCTGCTACTGCTGTCTGTTAGCAAAAGAGTATCTGCATTTGTGTATGAGGTTAGTATTCGATATAGGTTGATAAATACTGTGGGTAAATCTGCTTAGGTTATTAAACCGTTTAAACTTTTACGACAGCCTTTATAGAATCCGAGCATATTGAAGTGATATAACACAATGTTAAAGTTGCTATGTCTTCATATTAGTAGAACGTGAATGTATCTCTATAATAATATTAAAACACCCTATTGATGGTGTTATCAATGTAATATTTGCAAAAAGATATTGATGTCATTATAAAATGTTTTTTACAGGGTTCCTTACCTCTTACGGGCATAACAGTTTGCAAACTTGATGACACAGACACTAGAAAGAATGCTTTCGAGATAAGTGGTCCAATGATTGATACAATAGTGGCGCTATGCCAGACCAAAGCGGAGGCTGACAATTGGGTCAGCTTATTGCAGAAACACTCAAACACAAGCAGTCCATCTCAAGAGCATGGCCCTCAGTCTTTGCCTCAAGTAAGTACTTTTATATTTATTCATTGTTATAAAATGTTATTTAGGTATCATACTTTTATTTAGGCATTTTATGTATAGTTCATGGTCCTTATGAAACGTTATTCTATTTTTATTTCAATTGTTTCAAATTCTATAAAGATGTTAAGCCTTATCTATCGTATTATTACCCAGCTGACCCGCTCGCCCTCCGAGGGAGCTCTGTCTAGCATCAACTCTAGTCGCCGCAGCCTCTACCACGTAACGTTACCGCCCTCTAGCTATCCTTCGGCGTCCCCCTATTACTCTCTCACTAAGTACTTCGCTCGGCTGGTGAAAAAGAAAGTGATAACTCGCCAAATGCTGAGAAAATTACTGTACGAGAGGCCTTGGGCCAAAGCCTTTGAATTAACAGGACTGCCTGTTATTAGACGGCATAAAAATTGCATAAGGCTTAGGATTGACAACGATGGCACAATCGAAACTGAGACCGATTGTTCTGATACCGAGTCTGAAGATAGTGAGAGAGAGTCCGATACGTCTAAAAGCTGTGTAAGCTCTTGTGCTGACGAAGTGGGTCATGGAGTCAATAGAATATTAAGGCAGAACGTTATGGATCGTCACAGTTCAAAGGCAACGATGTCGTCAACTAATAGTTTGGACAGTTCCGGGTTTGTGTCTTGCTTCAAACAAGCAAATTCAGATGTTTCATCTGCAGTCATTAGAGGTGATTGTACGCGGCAACTGTTTGCCACAACTCCATCGCCATCTCGTCTTTCTGTGTACTCTTATGCGGATCCCATGAATAAACAGTATACGGAAAGTACCGATAATTCTAGTTTCGACTGCAATCGACGTCTTTGTATAGCATGTGAAGATCTAGTAAACGCTGATGGCAGCACCCAGATTGATAATCTTGGGGGAACTGATTCAGATTTCTTGCCTACTCGTCGGAGTTATCCGAACTGTGCTTCGAAAAGCGATGTTGCACCAAAGTTGTGGAAGTCTACCGAAGATAGATCGCCTGAAGACGAAAGTGCTAGAAACAGTACAGCAGATAGTTTGATTGATCCCGTCGAGTTATTACAGAACCTAGATCCACCTAGTCCTCCGGTAGAAAGGATCACCATACCTGAACCAATTATTATAGACCCTCCACCAATGTTTAGAAATGAAGAAGAGGACTTGAAAATTATAAATGCAAAACTAAACACTGAAATACCTTTTCGCAAACACTATTTGAATTCCGATAAAAGAATCAGGCGATCAGTGACTAAATCCATGCTCGAACACAATTTCTACACTGATTTCAATGAGAGGGATCAAAGAATGAGTGTCATGTCAGATAACAAACATAATTCTAAAAGGTGTGGTTGTTGCACTCACTCTATATGTCATAGTCCAAGGTCCTCGGACTCTGGCGTGGTCGGAAGTTGTAACTTAGCTTCTCCAGAATTAAACGCCCTTGACGCAAACGCAACCGGCCACGATTTTGACACTCAAGACAAGTCTAATTTTATAAAAGCTTCTCTGATGCAATTAACTGAATTGGGTGTTTACAACAGACAAGAACTTACTTTATCCGAAATAGAAGCAGCCAATTATGAAGACCAATGTCGATGCACATCGCCTTTCGATTCTACGGCGCGAACTTCGTGTGTAACGAGTGTAACATCAGAAAGTAGCTTGGACGTGATGGACAAGTCAAACATCGAAGTTACGCCTACTTATTCTACTAATCCACCAGTTTCGTCACCGCAAATTAAAAGAACTTCTATTAGGCGAAATATCGACCAGTATGTTCCATTATCTAAAGCGAAACCGGCTCCGCCTCCTCGTTTGTACCGCAAACCGAGCACTCATTTCGAGGATCCTAAAAACGTAAGAAAACAAACACCTTGTCAGTGGAGCACTTTAAACATTACGCAGCGGGCGAAACCTAGTCTTCATTACCACATGAGAATTGTCAGAGATAAGCCAGAAATAACATTGGAGAGGAAAACTCGTGAAGATATGCCGCGTAAGGCGGATAAGTGTTGTGGTCCGTCGCGATCGCGTAAAGCGAGATCTAGAAGCGAGGACCTATCGAAAATTCTAAACAGCTCGGAAGGGGGACAGCAAGGATTTATGGTGTACCGCTCGGACCTATACGCGCATTGGTGGATGAAAGCCAAGCTACCCATAGTTGTGGTCAACGACTCAGGCAAGGATTAGTTTACGAAGTGATGCGTTTTGTGCCAATGTTTTCAAAATAATATTGCCTTGGTTTGTTAGAAGTCATCGTAAAATAAATAACATCACTGTAATATTAGTCCTCGTTGCAGTGCTTTGTATTCTTTGATCATCCTTGCCTGTGTTTGTACATCACACTAACAAGACAATACATGTTCATATTAAATAATACTAACCAAACGTATGTACATAATCTGATGTTCAAGCATGTATATAGATAGCTTCGTGAACATTACTGAAAATTGTCATAAACGAACTTGAAATTCGACTTTCCTTTACCTACCCTGTACAAAAATACGCCACAGTTTGAACAAGTGTTAAATATTTGTTTTTGTTCCGTTTGAAATGAACGTTCATACTACATGAAATACCTGTGTTATTCAATTTAATATCATTTTTGCAGATGACGTTGAGCGACAGCAATAACTCGGACATTTGTTTGGGTCCAACGAACCACAAAAGATCACATTCCTTCAACAATCATCAAAGCTTTACGCAGCACACACAGCAGAATCCCAAAAATAAGCAAAACAATAACTCCGCCCACTGGTTGCTAAATTCTTGTGACTCGCTTGACCAGCCGGGCGCCAAACAAAACAAGACGCACATTGGCAAAAAGTTCTCCTCCATAGATTTCATCGATATCGGATCTGGATCTGGATACAGCACTAAAGGTATATTTTCAATCAATTTTTCATTTAAGTGTTGCTTCAAATACCTAAGAAACTGTATAAGATATATGGGTTTTATATTTTAATAACACTTTGACCTATATGCTACCATTACATTCGTAAAATCTATATATCCGTACACGAGATAAATATTTGAACTTTAAAATCTTAATATTTGAACCTCAGACTACTCCATACTTTTAGATTATGGTCGTGATGTGTTTAAGGGCTTGTAACAAAATACCTTGTAAAATGACCGAATCCAATTTACATCCAGTAAATCCACTTTACGTACTTCCCTTATTATTCACATTGTAACGTTTCGTAACATATAATTACATTTAGCCAATTTTGTCAGTGACTTTTCGCTCTAAGGGGGCTATACGGTATTTGTTGTTACTTATACGATCTTTTGCAGGCTGGAGTATCACGTGTTTGAGACCGGCGCCCCCTTTAAGGCCCCAATCGTTCACCGCTGGCTTAGACGAGAGCATAGGCCCCACACACCCGTACGCCCCCCATCAGAGGAAATCTAACTCCTATGAAGAAGACGCCCTCATACTGAAGGTTATTGAAGCCTACTGCACGTCAGCGAGATGCCGCAACGCAGTTAGTTCCGGTAAGTGAATATATGTAATAAATATTGAATATGATGACACTAACATTGAACCCACATTTCATATAATTGTTGAGGTGAAACGCCGTGGTGTAATTTATGTAAATAATTTGTTTGTTACATTTTTCATACAGTTGCGAAATCATTTAAAATGTATCAATCATTTGAAATTGTTCCCTACGTAGCTGAATTAGTAATGTAAATTTTAAGAGTTAAATTAATGTGTTGTGTTATGTTCGTTTGGATAACATTTTTGGAGCTAACGAGTGGATTTGTTACATTAACGTTCGAGACCATGTTCCCGTCTCCTTATAGTACCTGATGCTAGCCCATTTCCATTGATCCATCGTTCGGTTATTTCATTGCTAATATCGCGCCCCTTAGATCTGTAGCGGAATCGTAGGAGGAACTAACAAAGTGTTAATTTGTTATCATGCAGTACCCAATATCCCACTGGAGATATTCGAGTCGACGAGAAGACGTCACGCTAAGTCAAGAAACCGAATAATCAGTTGGTTGTTGGAATAACCAAAGATTAGTTGTTCGAAATCTCGTATAACTATAATACTCATAAACCATGCTTATACAATAAGTAGCTAATTTCCAGTTTATTCTAAATGATTGTTGTGTTTCATAACGTTTGGCGTATTTCGCATGGTTACATAGCTCAAGTGTGATAAAATGCATGCACTGTTTTCGACTGCACGGCAATGCCGCATGCTTTCAAATAGTAATTAGCGCCCGCAATGTGGATTCTAGATGGAACTGTTGAATTGCATTCGAGCCTTATAAATGTTATAGCTGGTGCTACTGCAATGGTATACCAAAGACATTATAAATGTGATAACCAACCGCTGTTTCCATTCAGAAATCACTTTATTGCTATCCGAGCATGCTCGCGTTTCTTTGCTTGCACTAACAAAACGCTTTTGCCAAATTATATATGTTATCTAGTACGCATGCTTGATAATATATTGTATTCCTAAGCAGAGATTGATTATGTAATTTTGTTACATGCGGCTGCCTTAATTACACACCAGCAGGGGACTGCGGTCATTTATATATTGGTAAAGTACAACACCACGTATTTCCCACTAACCAGCTAAGTCACTTTAAAAAGCGGGACGATCGAAAGGTTGAACGGTCGACCAAGGTGAAGAGGAATAAGAGCTCCTCGGCCGCGGAAGGTCGCCGGCTGGAGAGGAAGTGGGCTAATCGCTCTAATCCCAATCTCCTGAGCTGCGGGGATGAGCTGGCGAAGGTCCGAGCGGAGGTGGCTGGTCGTCGCAGTGGTTCGCAGCCCACTTTGGTCCACGAGGGGTCTTCGGTCCCCTTCGTCCCCCGCTCCCCGCAGCGCCGCGCCCCGAGGTCCACGTGGTGCTGTGGCTCCTTCATCAAGCAGATTAACAAAACTCACCATTTTGATTGACATAAATAAACTTGTTTGAATTAACGTGTTAATTCCATAATCAATAGTCAAGATAATGGTCACAAGAGTAGACAAGATATACTAAAACTGCATGGGTGTGTTTATTTGTAAATCATATTATTTTTAGCTTTATAATAGAATTGAGCTATGCTTCACTTAGGAAATGCATAGAAACTAGATTTCTAGAGCCCCCGGCAGGTATTATATCTGTGTGATTAGTATTCTTTTTTCATCGTCATTAGATGATGTTTTGTGGACCTTGTGCGAGTAACTCGTGAGGGTCAATTGTTATACGTTGACGATTGTTTTTGTTATTGATACCGATTTAGGTGATTGTACTATTTAATATAATATCATGTCGTGCCCCAATCGATACTTTGGGAATCGAGATTTAAAAAACATTAACCAAATAACGCGCTAAAGTCGTATTTCGAATTTAATTTAATAAGTTATACTTATATATTACGTGGCCTTAGAAGTAGTTGCATGTTCATAAGTTATTGTAGATGCCTATAATTTTATTGAGAAACTCATTACCTCTACTAATCTCAAAGATAACTTAGGTTAAGCCTAATACCAAATATAACTCATAATGGTGCTTGTGTTATAGTAGTTTAAAAATGCATAGTTTATCATTGTAACGTTGTGTATGAGAATCCTCATATGTATATGTAGCATAGTTTATACAGGAGGTAGCTCTGGGCCGTGGTGCTGTGAAATGTTAATAGGCAGGTGTTTGCGAACACTGGACTAGTTTGGAGAGAACGAATGTTTGCTGGCTAATCACGGCGCGATTCTGCCCGTACACGATGTGTCGGCATCAAATATTTATATCGCCTATCTGGCGCACGGAGAACGCTGCGGCATTCATATGAACGGCCCCTATGTTAAATTCGTTCTAACAATCTCCGAACAGGGTTTTTTAGTCGAATGAGTAAAAAGCCCAACTTTGTGTTGTAGGTTTTGTTTTCAGTTCAATGCAAATATATTTCAACCCTCCTTACTTAACTTATTCATTCTCATTATTTAATTGAGGATTTCTATGAGTCTTCAAAATTTTCTTTTTATGTTATTTCAATTTATGATGTCTCTATACTCAGAATAGAATAATTCTACATAACCAATTTACAATAATATTTACGAAATATTAATGGAAGTCATTCATAATTAATTGTATATTGTGTGCCAAAAAGATACTCAACATTTTAAGAGTTAATATTACTCGAGTTTTTAATATGCATGCGAATACATACGAACGAAATGTGTTCTAAATTAACTTTCTAATTT